>CM069912.1:15473497-15752373 GCA_036172215.1 Camellia granthamiana
GAATTAAATTGAGAAAAACTTAAAATATGAAAGTCCAAAGTGATGGAAAAATAAAATTTAAGGGTCAAACTAACAAAGTGACCAAACATAAAAGAGGCAAAGTGTAATTTACCCAAAATGTATTTATTACCAATTTTTATCCTTCTGTCTACAACCATCTGGATTAGTTTCAATTATTTTAATTTTATTTATAAAAAAAATAGTATAATTAGGGTCATGTTATTATACACACCCTAAAAAAGTGTGTATCATATACAAGTGTTGATTATCACAAATGTTATTAATTAATTTTTTTTAAGTCATAAGTAAAAAAATAAATAATGAATCATAACCAAACATACTATAAAGTATAATTAAAGACTTTTTTTTTTAATCATAACTAAAATAATAATCACAATAAATCATAATTAATAGTTCAATAAAACATAATCAAATACCATAAATATATGCAATACACACCCAAAATGGGGTGTATTATAGATTTTCCCAGAATTTTATATGTGAAATTTGAGAGGCACGAGAATTTTCATTCACACGCCAAACAACCAAAAGTAAGAAAAAGAGAAAGAAATATAAAACAAACTAGTTGAGGTCAAATCTCGTGTTTCAATTATAAGTTGAGAAAGAAATATAAAACAAACTAGTTGAGAAAGAAATGTTTTCGGATAACAGTTATGGTAGAGGGTCACAATTTTTGTGATTCAAATGGCTCGAAATTATCAAAACAACGTCGTTTTGATTACAAAACAACATCAAAATTGCCAAAACGATATCGTTTTGGCAATTTTGAGCCATTTGAGCCACAAAAATTATGGCTCTCAAACATTTTTCTTCGGATAATTTGCCCACCCTTACAAAATATATTTGTTCAAGAGGAATGTTGGAAATCTATAATATTTTTTTAGGTATAATTGGGGGTCGAAGCCAAAAGAAAAGACAGCAACCTAAACAAGATTAGTTCTAAAAAGTAACTCCCTGATTGTTCTTAACTGTTGGAAATCTATAATTTAAAATCTACAATAGCAAGTGAATTATTGCTTTACATATTGAAATTGTGATAAATAAAAAATTAGCATATAATATGTTACGTCATTATGAATAAATTATGAGAGAGTATAAACTACAATATTTGGTCTAATGAGATGCCACTTTCGCATTATGTTTAAGGTCCTGTTTTAAACCTTCAGAATTTCGGGATTAGATGAACGCAAACTAGCTTGGATAGCTATTATTAAAATAAATAAATAAAATTAATTTCCCATTTTATTGTATATGAAGTCTTAATTTTGGAGAATTTTTTTAAAATCGTTGATATTAAAATTTCATAAGATAAATGACATACAAAATTTTTATAATAATTGGGGTCTCTCACCATTTTTACAGAAAAAATTTAACATAAAGAAATTTGAAAAATGTTTAGGACTCCCACAAAAGAGAACCCCCATGACCCCCTACTGCTATATTGACCATTAATGTGTTAAATTTTTTTTTAAGAGTTGTGTTTGACAATGACATGAATGGTTCAGATCATTTTGGAGATTGTGATGGTTGTGTTTTGTAGGGATCTCTATCATTACTGGAGAAATTTCACTCCGACACAAAGAAATTTTAAACTTTATTGAGAAATTTCAAAATTTCTCTAATATGATTATAGAGAAATTTATCAAAAAATCTTAACTAAAAAAAAAAGTATATTAAAATTGGGGAAAAATATTTCACTAATTTTTTCCTTAATTTTGTCAGTATTGTACTGCATTTGTCTTGAGTTGATGGTTATCCAATTAGTCCTTATCTTAACTTATTGTGGTTATGATTTGTAAGTTGTGTGATGTGATGATCTAAGCCATGGATGGGATTTTGGCAAACCGTAAAATTGAGTGATATGATTATTAAGTTTTTTTTTTTTTTTTCAGTTAATAATAGATTAATTATAAATATGAAAAGAATTACATCAAATTAAACAATTAAAATTTAATAATAATTAAAAATTTAATACTTACTAAGCCCAATAACTACCACTATAAATAAAAAAAAAATAAAAAATTAAGAAGACAAAAATAAACTACATAAAACCTTGTAACGGTTGAAAAATAAACACCACAAATGATATCAAACTTTTCTTTATAGGAGTTGAAAACACATACAATAATTTGTGTTTGGTTATTCACTAGTGTGCTGATATTAGTTAGTTGATTTTGAATTTATAAAACAATGTAAAAGTTCCCATTATATAAAATGTGACTCTGTTATATATGTAAACAGGTAGGCAAAATACTATTTTCACTTCCAAATCCACCTTCTCTTGGGAATGATAATCCTATCCTAAAAGTCTTCCGTTGTATTTGAATAATAAATTTGATTAGAGATTTGAAAAAAGAAAGGGAACTGGAAAAAAAATTTAACTTATATTTGATGTGCATTCTTTTCCAATTTTTCTTTGACTAAATATCTATCCAAATTTATGATTCAAACGCACATAACTTTTATATGATTTTTTCTTTTTTGAAGAAAAAATAATTTTAAATATTTGAAAATATTTTTAGTGTTTATTTAGTCAAAATAATTTATACTATTTAAAAAAAATAGAAAACATATTTTGAAAAATCAGCCAAACAAAGTGAATAATTTAAAATTTTATTATATTTTATTTACTACTTAATGTGATATATTTGTTGGATATTAATGGCATTTATGGGACCCAATAATGAGATTAAAGGAATGGTCCACACAGACATGTATATCTACTATACCAAGTTTGAGTGGGTTTGTGAGTAAATGTTTTTTTATAGGGCTGCACAATATGGACTGGCAAGCCCATCTTACTGCTAAATTTTGGGAGCCCACTAAGTCAGCTCAGTTCTGGAATGAGTCTGTTGGCCCAGATTAATCAACAACAGACCAGAGTAATAGTTGTTTAGGTTTTGTTTGGGAATTGGTTATGAGTTGAAAAAGAGTTAGACCTTGATTGGTTTCAATTTTTAAAATTTTTTGTTTTTCATATATTTTTTATTTTTAGTGATTTTTTTAATATTTTAAGTAATTTTTTTTAGTTTTTAGATGTGCCTAAAAAGTAAAATATTTATAAATAAATTAATAAATACACAAGAATAAAAAAAAATATTAAATTTTCATATATATATTTTTTATTTTTGGTATTTAGTGATTTTTTAAAAAAATTACAAATATTATGCTTTTTAATTGTATTTATATTAAGTTTATCTAAAAAGTAAATTTTTTTTTACTTAAAATAGTAAAAAAAAATCACTAAAAATAAAAAAACATGAAAAACAAAAAATAAACAATTTCCAGAAAAATGAATTCAGTAAATTGGAACCAAACAAAGTGGTGTTTGAGAATTACCTTTTTAATTGTATTGAAAATCGCTAATTATTGAGATATTTAACTTTTTTGTGACTTTTTAATTTTTTTTATTATTTTTGCTGACTATTTTAACCAAAAATTAAAGAACCTTAAAAATATTAAGCATACCCAAAATATATATAGGATTAAATGGTCTACAAATTCCATAAATAAAGCTTGTTAGTTTTTTATAGGGAGGACATGTTATCAAGGACTATTTTGGGAAGTGAGTTAAAAATTACTTTTTAGCTTTTAACTTGTTTTAGGTTACATTATCTCTCACATTTTCTATACATTTTTTCAAAAGAAGCAAAAAAAAAAAAAAATTTCAAAAAATTAATTTTTTATCATTTTCTCAAAACACTCATAAGAACCATAAAAAATATGATGGGCTACATGGGTAAAAGCAAGAAGGGAAAATAAAGTTTTATATCACATTTAACACTATTTATGTCATTATAAGAATGAGATTAATGACTCATTTGAAAATTAATTTTTTTAATAATTTTTAAATTTTCATAATAAAAAATACAAAAAAATAAAAATAAATAAAGAGAATGATTTGACATCTTGCAATGATTTTTATTTTTTTTTCTTTTGTTAAAAACCATTTTTCCCAAATAAAGCCTAAGGCTTTTAAAAATTAGATATTAAGCTTGAATTAACCTGCATACCCAAAGCAGGTAATCTCTTGGTATTGTTTCAATTTTAAGAATCTGACATAAAGGATATAATTTAAAGGGAGATTTACCAATAAATCTCAAATGTTGATCTTATGATCCAATTGATCCCATTATTATTATTATTATTATTATTATTATTTTTTCCTAATGATCCGTTTAGTCCTGGCATTTTTTTAAAGACGTTAATGTCCTCAATTTACATATTAATATATGCGTGGCAGTTGTGTTTGGTGGGTCTAGGTTAGGCGCATATGGCATAGGCGTGTGAAATTGAGATGAAGGTATGGTTTGTGTGGCCCGTGATACATAGTAAGGGTGTCACAAAAACTTAAAGCGCAGTAAGGGTTTTGGTCTTAACTTGTGTGTTTGGTGGTTGACACAAGGCGCACAACCCAATTTACGAAGAATTTTGAATTAAACCCAAGTCCATATCCACATACCCACATCCACGCAATGTTAACCCATCTTGTACATACATAGTCACACAACCATTGTGCTTGAATGGTTAGTAACGTCGGAAACCCTAGATTTGCGATTGCCAAAAATTTTGCAATTTTGATTGACCATATATGCCATTGCGTTATTCGAGGGTAGAGAGGACAAATTGTGGAAGTTGATTGTGTAACAACCTGGACTCATGATTAACCGTTAAACCATGATTAAGGATGCTAATAAGTAACTAAAAAGAAATTCTGAATTATTTGCATGTGCGTTACATTATTTGTATTTCTATCTATTTATCGTAGAAATATCTGTTTGTGTTACTGTTTCGTTCTACGAATTGAAAGCCTTATCGGCGTCCGATTATAAAATGGCTTGGTTTATGTGTTAGTTGAAATTTTAGAATTTTATAGTAGATTTAATTGAAATTCGATTTGAAACGAAATAATTAGAACAATTAGTGCTCAGTTAAGCTTAATTAATGAATTCTTTAATCCAAGCCTATATAAGGCACTAGTGGACCCTTGTATATACTTTACACTCTCATTTTCTTCCTTCTTGAGGCATCAAACGTGAGAGAGAGAGAGAGAGAGAGAGAGAGAGAGAGAGAGAGTGAGATCAAATGTTGAGTTTGGAAATCTAAGGAGAATAAGAATTATAGAAAATTAAGGTGTTAAACTAAGTGACTCAACCATTTGGACATCTAGGACACAATTAAGCTTCTAAGGTAAGAATTTCTATCTTCTAGTTTGTAATTTAGTTGGTTGCCACATGAAATCAAGTGTGATAGGTGAATTAACATGAGAATTGAGCTTAAATAGATGAATTCCATACATGCATGCATATATCATAGCATTTTGAGTTTGATTTCAACAAATTCTTACATGCAATGACCTATTTTGTTCAATTATGGAAGCTCATTGTAGTTTTGTACCTTAACACTTCATTTGTGCATGTTTTGAAAGCTTTGAAGTTGAGAACTTATATGCATGTTATGTTTTTAAAGATTTGAGTTTTGCTTTGCACAATTGACATGCTTTTAGGCCTTGATTTTTGTGAAATGATCTCCAATTCGTGATATTCTACAAGTTTCTAATTGTTTTCTTGAGTTTTGGCCCAAGAGGATGAGTTTTCATGTGTTAAATTCAAATTTTGAGCTTGGGAGTGCAATCTAGAAGTTCCATAATTCTGCCTCTCCGCTCGAGCGACAGATCTTGTGCTCGAGCAACCACTCTGTGTTCTGAACCTCCGCTCGAGCGACAGAAAGTTGGCTTGAGCGTAAATTACATGCTTCCAGAAGTTGCCACATGTTTTAGACCGCTCAAGTGACAAAAGTTGCGCTCGAGCGAAAACCTCAGTCTCACGCTCGAGCGACCATCGAGCGTGCGTCAAGTAGAAAAATCAAGCAACTGGTATTTTTTCAAAGTTTACAGACTGCTCGAGCGAGGGAAGTTGCACTCAAGCGGCCGCTCACATCTTTGACCATTCGCTCGAGCGAAGAAAGCGAAGAAAGCCACGTTCGAGCGAGGACCCTATTTTTAGCATGTTTGGCTAAGTATTGAACAGCATGTTTTGGCATCCTCATTGCATCCTAGGCATTCTTAGGCTAAGATTCAGACATAATAATGAGGATAAGACTTACAAACACACTAAGAACGAAATGTAATAAGTTAGGTTATATCCGGATGTGTGTTTCAAGGATATATCTGTTATGTTTGTGTAAATCACACGCCATAAGCTCTTTGAATTGAATGCTTTGTTTGTCTACTTTCGAAGCCATCTGTGAGTAATAACTTTGTAAATCTATGTTTGATTATAAGTATTTTCTGACCAAAATGATATGATCTGTTTTCTGAAATGCTATTTTATGAATCATGAATGAATGTCTATTTTTCTGAAATGTATTGTGACATCCTTAGTTCACGTGGCCCTCGCCCGGGGGTAACAAAACCGTGGCCAATATGCACATGGCCCTCGTTCGAGAGTAACAATACCGTGGCTTATATTCATGTGGCCCTTGCCCGAGGGTAACAATACTAAGGCCTACGCTCACGTGGCTCTCGCCTGGGGATAACAATACCATAGCTACTTGTGCACAAGATGTGGACCTATGTGGTCATCGGTACCTATTATACAAATTCGATATGATATGACAGTTAAATGGATGTACCACATATAACTGCTATGATTTCTGGTCAAGTATGTGTATTTGAATTTGTTTTTGATTTTGAAATCTGTTATAGGACATCATTCATTAAATTCTTTATTCTGTTATTATTCACTAGGCTTTGCTCACTCTATATATATTATGTATGTAGGTGACCAAGCGTGTGATTAGGCTTAGAGTTGATGGCCTGAAATTCCAATCTGTCAACCACCCTTTGTGCCTCCCGAGGAGGTTCCGGATTAAGTTAAACCTTGTGGCCATGTTTTGTGAATGTTTAAGACTTCGTTCTCTTTAAAACGTGAACCAACTTTTGTTTATCTGTATAACTGGCTAAGTCCCCTTTTGGCTAAATCTATAATGAATGAAATTTAACACCTCTGTATATATATGTAAATATATTTAAGTTTTTAATTTTTGTCTCATGTATGTCAACACAGCTCCATGGACCATGTATATTTTATATATTTGCTTCTGCAGCCCCTAATTATATGTTATTCTGTTTAGAGGCATTTGGTAATCCAAGGATTACTGGCCGGTTACGTTACTAAACCTATAGGGGTGGGTTTGGGTCGTCATAGAGTGGTATCAGAGCACGTGTTATACCGCATACACGAGTCCATATGAGCTATAGGGTGTCCTAGAAAAGATTTAGGGGACATATCATCTGCATGTGTGAGTGTGTGAGTTAATTTTCTGTAAATGTGGAAACTGAACCTGACCATGAACACATGAAATTGAAATGAATACACTGAGTTGAATGATTGAACATTGTGAAATGGACTATTTGCCTATGTTTATAAGTGCTCTGTTTATCTATAGCAAATGGAAAATACAAGAAGTGATGGTACAACTGAATTCTTAGAGGTTTACATGAGACGAATTGAACATATGCTTGCAGCATTAACTGAAGCAATGATACAGCAACAAAGACAACAATCTCTGCCTCCACCTCCACTTCCACCACTCCCTCCAGTTCAAGCTGAAAAGGATAACAATGACATTATAAACCTAACTCAGAAGTTTATGAAGATGAAACCGCCAACTTTCTTAGGTGGTATTAAACCATTGAAGGCAGAGACATTGTTGCTTGAAATGGAGAAATTATTTGAAGTGTTTCCTTGCTCCGAGACTCAAAAGTGCTATTGGCCACCTATACTCTAAAAGACGAAGCCCGAAGATGGTAGTTATTGATCCGAACTAATAATGGGAACATGACATGGATTCAATTTAATGAGATCTTCTATGACAAGTATTTTCCTCAGTATTTCCGGGATCGAAGGGTTTCTGAATTCCAAGAACTTAAACTAGGGAAGATGTCCGTAGCTGAGTATGAAGCTAAGTTCACTGAGTTGGCCAGATTTGCTTCTCATATGGTTGACACAAATTACAAGAAGGCTCAAAAATTTGAGGGGGGGATTATATCTGGATGTGTATGACCGAGTGGGCATACTGAAGTTGCCCACATATGTAGAAGTACTTGATAAAGCATTGATGGCAAAGGCCATTCTAGCAGCAAATAAATAAGCTCGAACTCCAATAACTGAATAGAAAGGTAAAATATCCGGATTCAATTTCAAGAAAGGTCAGTTATTTTCAAAAAGGCAGAACACGGGATCCTCTAGTAGCTCTAGTCAAAGCAGTGGATCTATTCCAAACTGTCCCGAATATAGAAGAAAGCATAAAGGCACATGTTACCGTACATCAGGTGCTTGTTTCCGGTGTGGCAAGACTAGCCACATGGTTAGAGATTATCCACTGAGATCTGATGATGCTAATCGTCCTGCAGCAAGTTCAGCAGGATCTGCTCCTGGATCAAGAACAAACGTGAGAACTAATGCGGGGAGAGAACCTTTGAGGCAAGGTAGAGTTTTCGCACTTGTACCTAGCGATGTATAGAATACTGAATCAGTGATGTTAGGTATAATCTCTATCTGTGCTTAGAATGTTTATGTGTTAATAGATTCTGGTTCCAACGCATTCCTTTGTGTTGCATGCTTTTTCTCGGAAATTAACTAGGCCTTTAGAGCCTATGAACTGTTTACTATCTGTATCTACACCATTTGGAGGTTCTACGATATGTGCTTATATTTATCCGACGTGTGATATAATGATTGGTGATATGACATTGTACGTTGATTTGTTGCCTTTGGGTATTGATCATTTTGATTGCATATTGGAAATGGATTGGTTGACAAAGTACTATGCTACTATTGATTGTGTAAACAAATCTGTTGTGTTCCGATCTCCGGGATTACCTGAATTTGTTTTTGCTGGGAGTGGGATAGTTCCACCACCATATTTAATTTCTTTTATAAAAGCTAGTAAACTGTTGTGAAAAGGATGTCGAGGTTATTTATGTTGTGTTTTGACTTTAACCGTTGATCATGCTATTGTCGAGAACATCCTTGTAGTTAACGAGTTTCCTAATGTGTTTCCCAATGAATTACCTGGAGATTTTGATTGACAGAGAAATTGAATTTACTATTGATGTTGTCCCTGGGACACAACCAATTTCAAAAACCCCACACCGAATGTTAACCTCTGAACTGAAAGAATTGAAAAGCCAACTTAAAGAATTGTTAGACAAGAAGTTCATTCGATCGAGCACTTCACCTTGAAGTGCTCCAGTTTTATTTGTAAAGAAGAAATACGGGTTCTTAAGATTATGTATGGATTGCCAGGAGTGGAATAGAGTAATTATTAAAAATAAATACCCATTACCCTGAATAGATGATTTGTTTGACCAACTCCAGGGAGCACAAGTGTTCTCTAAGATAGACCTTAGATCCGGGTAATTAAAGGTCAAGGCAGAAGATGTAGAGAAAACTGCATTCAGAACTAGATATGGACACTATGAGTTTTTGTTAATGCCCTTCGGAGTAACTAATGCACCTGCAGCGTTTATGGACTTAATGAATAGGGTGTTTAAACAATTTCTTGATGAATTTATCGTTGTGTTTATTGATGATATCTTGATTTACTACAAAAGTAAGGAAAAACATGAACATCACCTGAGAACTGCTTTACAGATTCTGAGAGAAAAGAAGTTGTATGCAAAATTATCCAAAGGCAAATTCTGGCTTGACAGCGTAGCATTTCTAGGACATGTGATTGACAAGGATGGTATATCGGTGGACCCACAAAAAATTGAAGTCATTGTAGACTAGCCAAGGCCAACCAATGTGTCTGAAGTTAGAAGTTTTTTGGGGCTTGCAGGCTACTATCGTCGATTTGTAAAAGACTTCTCTAAACTTACTTTGCCATTGATGCAGTTGACTCAGAAAAATACACCATTTGATTGGAACGAACAAATGGAGTTTGCCTTTCAAGAACTGAAAACTAGACTAGTAACTGCACCAATTCTGACATTGCCCAATGGAACCGATGGATTCCAAATCTATAGTGACACCTCTTACAAAGGCTTTGGGTGTGTTAATGCAAAATGGGAAAGCAATTGCTTATGCTTCTCGACAACTCTGACCTCATGAAAAGAATCACCCAACTTATGACCTTGAATTAGCAGTTGTGGTGTTTGCTCTAAAAATTTTGCGACATTATTTGTACATTGTGATTTGTGAGGTGTATACTGATCATAGGAGCCTCAAATACTTCTTCACCCAAAAAGAACTGAACATGAGACAGAGAAGATGGTTATAATTAATTAAAGATTATGATCTGCAGATTTTGTACCATCTAGGGAAGGCAAATACAGTCACAGATGCCTTGAGCCGAAAATCTATTGGAAAGTTGTCAGGTTTGCTCACTGGCCAAAGGGAATTGTTATGTGACCTAAAGAGGAATGAAATTATAATAGTCCTGCGTGAATAAGGTAGAACCCTAGCCGCCATTTCTACTCAGCCTGCAATCATTGAAGAAATTAGAGAGAAACAACTAGAAGATAAGTTCTTGAAGAAATTTTTTGATGAGATTGACTCAAAACCGAAGCCGAGATTTGTGATTAAAGATGGTGTGTTGAAATTCCAGAATAGGCTATGTGAGTAATAACTTTGTAAAGCTATGTTGGATTATAAGTATTTTCTGACTTAAATGATATGATATGTTTTCTGAAATGCTATTTTATGAATCATAAATGAATGTATATTTTTCTGAAATGTATTGTGGTATCCTTAGTTTATGTGGCCCTCGCTCGAGGGTAACAATACCGTGGCCAATATGCATATGGCCCTCGTCCGAAAGTAACAATACCGTGGCTTATATTCATGTGGCCCTTGCTCGGGGGTAACAATATCGAGGCCTATGCTCACGTGGCCCTCGCTTGAGGGTAACAACACCATGGCTACTTGTGCACAAGATGTGGACTTATGTGGTCGTCGGTACCGATTATACAAATTCAATATGATATAATAGTTAAATGGATGTACCACATATAACTGCTATGATTTCTGGTCAAGTATGCAAATCTGAATTTGTTTCTGATTTTGAAATCTGTTATAGGACATCATTCATTAAATTCTTTATTCTGTTATTATTCACTAGGCTTTGCTCACTCTATTTATATTATGTATGTAGGTGACCAGCCGCGTGACCAGGCTCAGAATTGATAACCTGGAATTCAAGTCCATCAGCCACCCTTTGTGCCTCACGAGGAGTTTCCGGATTAAGTTAAACCTTGTGACCATGTTTTATGAATGTTTAAGACTTTTATTTCTTTGAAACGTGAACTAGCTTTTGTTTATCTGTATAACTAGCTAAGTCCCGTTTTGGCTAAATCTGTAATGAATGAAATTTAACACCTCTGTATATATATGTAAATATATTTAAGTTTTAAATTTCTGTCCCATGTATGTCAACACAACTCAAAGGACCATGTATATTTTATATATTTGCTTCTGCAGCCCCTAATTATATGTTATTCTGTTCAGAGGTCTTTGGTAATCCAAGGATTACTGGCTGGTTACGACACTAAACCTACAGGGCAGGTTTGGGTTGTGATTGATTGGGTCAATATTGCTGTAGTTGTGTTTCCTGTGTGGAACGGCTATGTCACATTGCAAACAATTGATGGCAACAGAGCCCTAGTGCACATATTCTGTGGTCGTTGCTCTGTAAGAGTTCTGCTATAGACGAAATGAGTATATTCTGTAACATTGTGTGTTGTTTCGTGTGTGTTAGTGTGATGCATTGGATTTATGTTGGTTTCCTGTTGATTCCATTTGTTTTATGTAATAATGTTGTGAATCATGCAATTATGGTGTTGAGTTTCGTTTTTTTATGATTGTTTTGTGTTTAGTGTGGGTGTTTGTTGGGGGCACATGAGGTGTGTTTTTTGGTGTGTGAAGGGGGTGGTGTGTGATGTGGGTTGGTGAGTTGTGTGTATGGAAAAAGTGGTCAAATAAGTTGTGGTAATGTGCCAATGATGGTTGGGACCACATATAGTGGTAAAAACTGATTTGGTGTGGGGTTGGGTATGTGTGGGGTTGGGATTTATTATTTTTTTGTACTGTAGGGGCATGAAAGTTTTTTTTTTTTTTTTAATCTTGTGTGGAAGGTGTGTGCAGGTCATGGGCCATGGTTTGAAAATGTGACTTTGGGCTGAGTGGTTGGTTTTGGGGGGGTTTTGTTTTTTGTTGTTGTTTGTGTTTGTTACTGTGTGGTATGTGCAGTAGAGTTGTGGTGGTAGTCGGGGTGGTGTCAGCGACTGTGTGTGGTGGCATTAACGCATTGTGTTAGTGTGGAAATGGGTGAGGTGGGGGGGGGGGTATGTAGTGTGTGGGGTGGGAAGGGGGGAATATAGTCCACAAATAAGTTTGTGTTAATGGACCAATGAAGGGTGGGACAACAGAAAGTGTTAAACAATATTTTGGTGTGGGGATTGGTATGTAGGGATGTGGACTTCATTAATTTGTTGTGTTGCAGGGGCATGGAAATGATATGTGTTGATTTTTTTTTTTTTTCTCGCCTGTGTGAAAGGTGGGTGTAGGTTATGGGCCATGTGTTGACAATTTGACAATTGGGTAATTGTGGTGGTTGGTTTTTAATTTTAATTTTTTTTTTTTTTGTCGTTTGTTGTGAAACCCCGTATTTTTTAGGTATTAATGTTTTAAAGAGAGATATTGATGATTGTTTGGTGGTAAAATTTTTAGATGAGAACCTAATTCATTTTCTCTATTTGTTTTATCTCTTTTTATCTCAATTTCATTATTATCATTATTCATGTCTTTTATTTATTTATTTATTTATTTTAGTTTCCTTTCTCTCCAAGTTATTTTGTCTCCAAGGAAGTTTCTTTTCTTTTTCCCCAAGTACACCCCTTTCTTGCCCACCAAGTAAACTTTATTTTATTATTTTTCCTTTTCTTTTTCCCAAGTATCCTTGTCTATAAATTGAGCTCACCTCTCAACTTCTTTCTATGGTTTTTCCCATATCTCTCTCCCTTTGTTATATAGATTTAGAGTTTAGATTAAGAATGTTTAAAGTGAGAGTAAGCATTTTCATAAAGGAGGAGAGTTGTAGATTTTGTGAAACCTTACATACCTTATGCCTTAGACTTTGGAGATCGATGGAGAAATATCGAGATTCGAGTGTTGGCGACGGAGGAGATTGATTTGAGGTAATTCGGATGGTATACAATATGTTTCTCTAAATCTCTTTGCAAAGAGTTTATTTTAATTACCGTAAATTTGTACTCCTCTTGATTATTCTAATCGTTTAGTAAATTCTGTGGAATTATTCGTTGTTGATTCATTTGATTACTCTAGTCATTTGATAAATTTCATTAAGTTATTCTATGTAGTCAGTATTGATTTGTTTAGCTAAATGACATGGAATTGCTCCGTACATAAATCGAGTAGACCTTGCCAATAGCTTAGACCAATAGCTCGGATAAGCGGTTGTACTTGGATGAGGTCGGTGAGGCCGGTCACTGGTCATGTACTGAGTAGGACTGGGTATTTGGTCCTAGATAAATTATTATCTGTCGAGTTGACTAGTTTATGCAATTTGGTAAATTGCTTGATTATCGAACCTAATCGGTTGTGTAATTGTTGGATCCCTATAGATTTATTCTCTGTTCGAGCCTTGTTATTCCTGTTGTATTGTATACTTCCTGAATTAATTTATTTTTCAGGTGCGGAGGAATTTAGTGGAGATCGGATTTGAAATTCTAAAGAGATTATTTGAGTTGAAGATTTTTGGGCCCACAACTATATATTATTTTTGGAGACATTTGTGTTAATTATTTATGGAGACAATTTGTATATTTGAGATTATGAATTATCTGCAATTTTAAATTTGCGGTTAATTTGATTTATTAACGACCTGGAAGTTGGGGCGTTACATTTGTCGTGTGATTGTCAGTGTGGTACGTGCAGTTGAGTTGTGTTAGTAATTGTGGTGTGGACGTCGGTTGTGGGTGGGGTGGCATGAAGGCATTGTGCTAGACTAGAAATGGTTGGTGTGGGACGGGTTTGTGTTTTTTGGGGTAGGGTAGGGGAGGGGGAGGGGGTAGGGTGGGCGTGTTAGTCGGGGGATGGTTATGTTGTGACGATGGTTGTGTGGTGGAGGTACGTTGCGAGGATAGGCTGAAGGAGGGTCAGGGCACATGTAGTTGTTCTTTTCCATTTTTTTTTGGAAACAATAGGTTAGGGAGGTATGTGCATGGCATGGCAACTTAGGGGGTTTGTTTGGGTGTTGGGCATTTTGTTGTTACGTGGTTTTGCTGCGTGACGTATGTTTTTTTACAATGGGTTATGTTTGGTGTTGTAGATTGTAGTAGAGTACGTAGTCAGCGGACGCGCTCATGTGAAAAGCGCCCGGCTGAGGAAGCATCTGGGTCAAAGGTAAACAGTTTGGGAGTGAAAATGCAAGGTCGCATCCTATTTAAGTAGGCTAAAGGTATGCACAATGCAATGGGTCGTATTGTGACTAAGCGTACAAAGGACCAACAGTGGCGGACACATACGAGGCTTAACTACCGGTCAAATGTTGCCAGGATAGTGAAACTTGTTAGCTTGGCAAATTTGAGGGAGACACATTTGAAACAGCTAAGGAAAACACCATTTTGGATTATGATTGAGGCAATCCACATCAACAATTTGAACCCCAATGAATTTAGGAAGTGTGATGATTTGATTTTGAAGATTAAAAGAACGTACGATACGCGAGATAATGTGTTTCATATTGAAAGGGCCAGTGTGAAATTTGGTAGTAGCGACATGAGATTAATTTTTGGTCTGCATTGCTGGAAGAGGCGTTTGGATTTGTCTCCGAGACAATGGTCGAACTTCATTCAGCGTAGGTGCCGTGACACGTCGCGGTTAACATCGAAGCTCATAAAAACTTTGTTCCTGGAAACTGTGAATGGGCTGACCAAACAAGATGAGGAAGATTCAGCAAAGTTGTTGGCATTGTACATTTGTGGCAAGCTTTTTTTCGCAAACTCAGGCGAAACAATAAGTTGGGCATTTGTTCCGTGTATGAACGACTTGAACACTATGAGGATGTACGACTGGACTGGAGCAATACTAACAACATTGATGGGTTCAGTCAAAGAGTTTCACCGTAAGCCGGGTAAGGTGACGGGCTGCATGGTCGCATTAATGGTATGCGAATGTTAGATTTAGATGGTGGTTATAAAATATATTTGTTCAATTTGTTGGTATCAGTAATTGGTTGATATTTTGTTTTGTGTTTTGCTTAGTATTGGATATGTGAACATTTGACAATACTTGAGCCGCAAATCAACAACATGTTTCCCAGATTCCTGAAATGGGACATTGGGAAATTGCTAAGTAAAGCTCAAGGGGTCGATCTATCTGGTTTAGTTAATTTTTAGGTATAGGTGTTGACTTTTTTTGATACATGAATGCATGTAGTGTACTGTCGGAACTTGTGCTGAGTTTTTGTAATGTGAAATGCCGGTATGTTTGTGTATGCACAGGTAAAAGTTGACCGACTAAGGTCGTTTAATTATAAGCGTGAAGTGATAGGGCGCGGACGTTGTGACGTGGGAAAATGTTGAAATAGATGTCGTTGAGTGTGACGGAGGCGATGAGCATTTCGTGGATGAATTGAAAATAGATAGGGGACGCACTGAGGCTGCGACGCATAGAGGCAACGTGGAATTCAGATGTGGTGATGGACATGAAGAATGTAATTCATGGGAATGGTAACAATTGGATAATAGTGTGGGAGGGGAATGGAATAGACACTTTGTAGGGTTATACGGATGGAAAAGGCAATGAGAGAGTGAATGACAATAAACTGAATGAAGCAGTAAGTGCAATCGTAGCCCTGGAATTGCAGAATAAAAAAAAGGATGAAATAGTCGTGTTGCTTGAGGAAGAAATTGCTGGGCTGAAAATAAAACTTGAGGCGCAAGCTATGAACATAGTAGGGGGTTTTGAGTGTGTACTGGGAACTAAAAATGATGAGGTGGAGAAGTTGAATAGTGAAAATATGGAATTACAAAGGAGAGTAATGGTGCTTGAGAATCAGCTTGCAAATCGTGATGTGCACGATGTGACGCAAACATTTCGGGACGTGGAAGTGCGACGTGACAGCGGGGGCGATGGGGAAGGAGGAGTTCAGTTTGGAGGTGCAATGGTAAGCAATGTGTCGCCTACTAGGGCCGTCGGGCATATCCATATCGGTGAGATTATTGGTGGTGAGAAGGTCGGAAGCATAATGGCAGGTACGGTTGGTGGGCAGTGTGGGAGTAGTCATGCTAATGGTGTGAACGTATGTGTGACTAATGTTGATGATGATTTAGCGGTAATGAGGCTACAAACATCGTTTGTGCGTAACATTAAAAACAAAGTGAAACAAGTACGAAAATTGACAGAGTTCAAATACCTACTATTAGGTAGGCATAATAAGAAACCAATCACAGACAGTTGTGTTGTGGTGCGAGAAAACAACTGTGTCGTGAATGACGGAGTTATTGACGTGGACACAATGATTTTAACTGAGAAGAAGTGGTCAGGGGTTTGATATAAACAACAAGTTGGGAGTATGGAAAATGATGACAATAGAGGAAAAGTCGAGGATCACAAAGGGTTAAGATAAGCACGGTGATGGGCATGTATGTTTTTCATTTGTTTTTTGTTTTTTTTTTTTTTTGACCTGTTTGCGTGTAGATGTTTTTAGAATCTAAAATTTTGGTTATGTGTAAGACGGTCATGTGGAAGGATGCTACGACTGGTGTAGTAGTGTATTTCAGCGATGTGAAAAAACCTTATCTGCTAAAATTTCATTTGTGGAAATGTGAGTCTTTAAATGTTTCATATGAAAATGTGATATTCCTTCACACATGTGGTGAACTGAAGTTGTATGGAACAACATTCCACACTTTTGTTTTGTGTGAAAATTGTTGTTAATTTGGTTTTAGTGTTTGGTAGGTCATTAATGCATATGCGGAGTTGCTTAAAAGGAATTAGTTGAGGATGCATGGGGACGATGAGTTGGCGGACAAGTCATACTTCTTTAGTAATGTGTGCCTGGTGAGTTATGGAGTAGTCGTGCGTGCGCTGTTTGAGTTGTGTGCTTGTGTAACGTGTTGATGGTCGGTTTAATTTGCAGAATATGGTGAAAAACAATGATGTCCGGGCAGCGAAAAAGTTTGATCGGAGGAATGTGTCTACTGCAAGTGAGTGTTGGTTCATACACTTTCCCATGTGTCACACTGGTCATTGGACGCTGGTAGTGTACGATACGGAAGACGGTAGTTGGAAACATTACAATCCAATGAGGCAGCGTGGAGATAGAGCTGATGTGCATCACAATGAAGCTATCGTACTGGTATGATTTGAATAAGTATTTTCATACTTGTTTTGTGATTGCGTAATGGTTATGTGGGTGATGGTTTTATAGCTAGTTTCATTATTTTTTGTGAATTATGGTAGAAAGAACAGGTGTCGCATGTGATGAAGCAGTCTTTGCGTAAGTTCGGGCTAGATGAGCAAAGCATTGTGGCAAATTTCAGCCACCTGTTGGAATTTGTAACCAAGTGTCCACAGCAAAAACCGGGGATGTAAGTGAATTTGATTTGCAATTTTATAGGTGGACTGTATGTATAACATTATAGTTGTTGCACATGTGGCTGATTACATGTAATTAATCCCGTTTTGCAGGCTCGACTGTGGGGTGATTGTGTGTGCCATTATGCAACAGTATGTGTATCGGTATGACGTGGAACGTTCGCTGCAAGGGACTAATTGCATCGTGCTACGTGCAAATATGGTTAAGGCTTTTGTAAACACGATCTAGTACGGGGGTTGAAAGATTAGAAGTATGTAGGTGCATGTGGTTATTTGTTTTTTTGACATGGTAAGTAAAAACTCGTAATGATTAATTCCTTGGGTAGGAATATCGGTACCTATTTGACTGTGTTTTGGATATTTGTATTTATTTGGTTGCACTGTTATAGTGGAAGTTGAAATGTGAGTTTTTTGAATGTAATGATAACGGTTTTGCATTCTAGTCGTTTTGGAAAACATACGGTTTTAATTTGACCAGGAATATGTTTGGTTTTACAATGTGAGTTTGGTTTTTTCTTTCGTGTGATTGTGCATGCTATGTATGTAGTTGCTGAAAACATAGTGCAAAGTAGTAAGTAGATACGGTAAGTTGGTGGGACGTTGAAATAAGCTGTAGTGTGTTGTGCAGTAGGGTTTAGCACGGCTTAGGAAAACGTAAATGAGATTAAATATGGAATGTAATTTAGTCGTGGAGATTGTATGTATGGCACGGGTGGCTACGTATTCTGTGGGTGTGAAGGTAATGTGACGAAAATCGTGACATGATAGTAACATACACGTACATTTAAGTTGTGTGGCGGAAAATAGTAATGTATGGTAAACATGTTAAACAGTTTAACAGGTTAACATAAAATCATAAGCACCAAAAAATAAAAAAATTTAAATCCCTGTACGTATAACCAATATTACTGTGATGAATTGACATAACTTTTATGGTAACGAGGTATAAATTGTGAACCCTCAAACTGATAATTAAAAGCTGCAAATTGATTTAAAAAACATGTCCGTTGTGCATGACAGATCTATGGGTGTGGCACACCCAATTATTTATGTAAACAATAATTGAAAAATATTTAACTCAAAAATTTTGAAAGTAGGATTGTGGTTTTGAAGCTAAATTGGTTCTTTACACGTTGTTCTATTGTGGTTGCCCATGCGTTGACAGCGACCGCACCGAATTTGTTACACTTGTTTCCTTTTGGAAAGAAGACGTTTTTCTTGGGCCGCCCTGGTGATCGTTTGACCGCCGGTGGTCATATGACAAAATCTGCAGCGCTGAATGGTGGTTTCTCAACAGTTGGAATGAGGTTTATGTTTTGTTGGTATGAATTTCAGTAAGCAGCCACGTGGTAAAATTGAGCAACTAATTTGTACAGGTCGAGTCCGTTATTCCACATTGCTACAATTGTGTGTGCGCATGGGAATCCATTGATTTGCCACTTGAAATAAGAACATGTACATCTGTCAACGTCAATCATGACAGATGGGAAAGAATGGACCTCGAAGACATTGTCGTTAGATTGGCTTACAAGCTATGATCTGCTTTTATTATACACTTTGACCAAACGAGCTTCCATTTTCTGACAAATAACACCAAGCCATGCTTGTTCCTTATGTCGTCGTTTCGCCATCTGACGTATAATCTTCACTCAAATACTATCAACCAATTGAGTTATTGGTAGGTAGCGTGCTTCCTGTATCCACGAGTTGAATGACTCGACGATGTTGGAACTCATCTCGCCATAACGTGAACCACTGGTGTTAGAGGAATAAATTTGTGTAAGAACATAAATAAACAAGCAAATGTGACACGCAAGTGGCGCGTAACGAGGAAGACAGTTTGAATGAAAATGTAAAGTTCTGAATTATGTACCAGAAGTAAACATTAGCCCAGTACTGAGGGGGTAAGTCTTGTAAGAATGCTGGCACAACCTTCCGTCCACATTTGGTAAACTCTTCGACGTTGTGAGTAAATACAGCCACAATCGGTGTATGCTAACAAGCACGGAATTTGATTAATATCCCTGCTCGATATGAAATGTTGACATATCGCACCTTATGTTACAAATTACGTTGCAAATGTTGTAAGCAAAATGCATGATGGGCTGTGGAAAATATGATGGGCATTGATTCCAATAAACCTGCATGTTGGTCCGAGACGAATGTAAGAGTCCTGTTGTTGTTGACCACATTTGCGAGGTGTCCCAAAAACCATGCCCAATTTGTGGTGTTTTTTGAATCAACAATTGCAATGGCTAAAAGAAAGAGACTTGCAAATAGTTCTTGTAAGTCAATTACACAAGTTATGTATGTGGTGTACGTGTGTGCACAAAAATTATGTGTGTGAGGCAATAGACGCTGAAAACATTGTCCTTGCAATCATTAATGAAATTATTATTGAACAACGTAAATGTTATGTGTGAACGTTATAATAATACCTTGGTTGCCATCCTTGGCAGTAGTGGCCAGCAAGTTCCTCTTAAATTTTCCCTTCAGAAAAGTTTCGTCCAAAAATAGCAATGGGTGGCAATGATTGAACCCGTCGGTACATGCTTTGAATGATATGAAATGCCTTATGAAACGGTTATTTTGTTCATCATACTCAATATTGATGTAACTCCCAGTGTTGTTCTCCATGACAATAGAACTGTACCACTGCAATTGGTCAAACGAAATGGAGTGTGCACCAAACATCTCACTACAAGCTTTTTCAACACCTAACCATGCAACCTGATAACTAACTTCTAATCCGTAATCTTTTTTCAAGTCGTACACAACATCGGTGGGGGCGCGTGAGTGGCTTGTCATGTACCTGCTCTGAAATAACGTCGGGTACCAAATCTGAACCAGCCCCTTGGGTTTTTCAAGGTCCGCACGGCAACGCTACAAATGTGCTCCATATTCCACCTGTGAAGGTAGAAAAATCCGTTGGCATGCAAAACATGTGCGTGTACCGACCACATGCATTCCTTCAATTTCATCATCATGCATACAGCTGTTATTCGTACAGAATCGTTTTTGACATATTTGGAGCGGAAGCCACACTCAACCGCATACTTGTGAAGAACACTACGGAATTCAGCTGCTCTATCTTCAAAACTTTGACTAACATGTTGAATCCCGTTAGTCCATTGAGCAGACAAAAACACCTTGTCAACATGAGGGCATAATTTTGCCAATAAATCATCTTCGTCATCCATGTCCGACTTGTCGGGTGGATCTTGTACCTGAATGAATACATCAATGCATTGCAGTCGGAGAGACCATCCAAGACACATCATGTTCTCCACATCAACATTGTTCTGTAATGTGAAATTATTATAACCGGGCAACTTGAAAAACAAACATACATCAGCAGGTGTCAACCCATCAAACTTTTTGCACGCACGACTGACCACATTGTCAAATCGAAACGAAACTGGCAAATTAATAGCAACATTCATATTGCCGTAACAACATATTAACATAATTTGATTGTCCACCCCCTGTGAATGTTAAGATGTGATTCATGAGGACTAAAAAAAAAAAAGCACAAACACAAACAACAGGGACAACATAAAAATAACATACCCCACCCACAATGCACAACACATGCATTTCCCTCTCTTTCCCCCAAACGACACATTCCATTGGGAAACCGTAACACTTGGCTGCTCGGTTTAACACCACACACAACAAAAAAAGGGACCAATAACAACAACACACCACACACAACCCCCACAACACACACCACCCAAAACCATGTCCTACTAAACACACAGAAACCCACAAATACGTAAAAACAGAAAAGAAAAAAAACAGGTGAAGTACAACATGAAACAACTATAATCCAGATCAAACATAAACGAACCCAAAACAGAAGACATACTAGCTAAACAACAACGTGCCGACGGTAGAAAATACAAACTCTGACAGTATGTTACATAACCGTCACCAAAAACGCCCTATCACATTTCACAAAACCTTAACTGAAAATGGCTTACATGTTTTTATTCTGTATCATTTGAATTAGCCAAACGTCATCTGCAAACACGAAAGTGGTCCCGCGCGCAACACGTCCCACTAACACAAGGGGCACAAACGTCCACACAATCAAACTACAAATGGAAAATATAACCATAAAGGACCAAATCTCCCCATCAGCAGAACTTAACGGAACAAAAGAATAAAAGTAGGACTGATTAGTATAACAATTTGTGAAATAAGATTTATTGATAAATATTCCTAATTTAAAATGAATTTATATTTTGCCCTTCTAAAATTATTTTATTCGATTCCATATATGTTAAAACTAAAAATATGCAAGATTATTTTGGATATAACTTATAAGTTGACTTTTATTTATTACGAAAAGATATATAAAAATATAAAAAAATAATGTAACATAAATAAATCAATAAACAACTTCTTTATGGTATTGCCACATCAAGCCTAAATTGAAACAATTTATCCTTTGCCATTTTATTAACATTTCACCTTTATTATTTGCCATAACATTTCCCCTTTAGAATAATGCTTGGGACCCCCTTGTGGGGGTCACCCCTCACCCCCTTTGTCAAGTGGCGGGTGGTGATTGGAGGAGTAGGAAAAAAAAGAAAAAGAAAAAAAAAATGTGACCAATGAGAGAGAGAGGGGGTCAAAGGGGGTGGGGGGAAAAGGGGGGATGAATCATTACTCTCACCTTTATTATTTGCCATGATAAATATTATATTTTGTTTTGACTTTGTGTTATTAAAAGGGTAAAAAAGTCATTTTGTAGGAAGAACTTCTGAACCTTGGTTGCAGGCGGCGCAGGAGAGGGGAAGTCTTACTTGGCAACTACTCTACTCCCATATGCACGATTTCCAATCAAATCAAATACCCTTCAAATTGTCTTTAATTACAACAATGCCACTTTGGTTTTCTTTTGCTAGTGGGTTATTCTCTTACTGGCCCTATTGTAATTAATTGCCATGAGAAGGGTAATAAAAAATCATCCCAATCCACTTAAGACATTTTGCAATTGAAGGAAGAGAAGACATTTTGCAATTGAAGGAAGAGAAAATTTGTAATTTCATAAACTTGCCTTCATGTTCATGTAAATTTCATTTCCCTATTTATTTATTTATTTTTTATTATTTTAATTTGGAGTTAAAAAATCTCGTTTTGGATATATTTTTTGACTCTTTTTTTTTGAAAAAAATATAAAAAAATAATGAATTAGATGTGACATTTTGTTATATTTAATTAAAATAGTCTATTTTATCTTATATAACTATTTTAACGTCAAGAAACATCCCAAACAAGCTCTATATTTATTACATTCGCACCCTGACCTGTTGGAACTACGCCTACGCATGGGAATAAATTTTTTAGCCTGAATTTTTTATTTTTTGACTATTTTAATTTAGCTAAAAAAATTTTGTTTAGAAAAAACTTCCAACATTTTTTAATTTTGTGAGAGAAAAAATGAAATAATTATGATTTATATATGACATTTTGTCTTATTAATTTTTTAATCCATTTTATTTTTTAGTGGGCTAAATTAATCCAAACTTACTTTCCAAACGAGGCTACTTCTTTTTTAAGTTAAACCCCTAGGTATAATTGAAAAATAATAAATTTAACACATATAGTATCAAATACAGAATAAGACACATGTCTTACAAGGAATTAGTCTCATATGATGTAGTGTGTTGTATTTTGTGTTTAATTTATGTATTTTTAGTATTGTTGATTTAAAAATAATTCACATTGATGGTTTTTTTTTTTTGGGCATAACCTTATGAATTTTTAAAAAAAAAAAATTTATCATGGGTTTTTTAAAAATTTGTTGGTGTAATAAAAAAGAAGTTAATTGTCACGCAATATTAATTTGTTAATTGTTAATGTATATTATTCCACGTCTTGCATTATGCCTCTATTGTATTAGGGGTTGTTTGGGATAAACTAAATAAGTGCACTTTTTGACTTTTTATGAAATATGGATCAAGTATGGGTTGGGTTTGAAGTGATGTGGTAGAGAAATGATATGACTTAAATAAATGATGTGACTTAAATAAGATAATAACTTTTTAACTTTTTGACTTTTTTTTTATTATGCCAAACTAAGCCTTAGAATCATAAGGTTTTGGGTATGAAAGTGGTGACATTCGGATCAAGAAAATTTTCAGCCTAATGAGAAAGAATATCATTTGTCTTACTAAAAAGTAAAATTTATTTCATTGAATCCATATAATTTTACAAATTTTTGATTTATCACTTTAAAAATCGTCATATCATAACTTGATGGTATTAAATTATCACCTTAAAATTGTTACTTTAAACTGTATTCGATACAAAATATGAGACCAGTTATATAAAATAATAAGAAAATGCTAATATATTTTGTGAAGAAGTGAAAAAGAAAGAGGAAGATTAGTCAAGTAAGAAACAACAATAATTTTTATTTATTTTTATTAGTGGCATTTAAATGCTTTAATTGAAAAGTTATATTTAAACAAGTCAAAAAAACTTCAATTTCCACTTTGACATTGCTACTACTCAAATTGATCTTATAATTTGGTACTTTAGACTAGTAAGAACAAGAAAAACGAAGAAAATTATTATTTTTTTAAAAAATAAAATTAAATATAAAAATATAAATAAATTATTTAAATTATAATAAATCTTACATGTGACGTTTGTTGGGTATAATCATATATAAAATTAAAAAAAGAGCCTGCATTTATAGTTGATATTACAACAAAATCAATAAATTAATCCCTTGATAAAACAATTCTCATTTGTTTATTCATTAATTTTTAATAATAATAATAATAATTTGATATGTCGGTACGTAGCATGTCGACGAGTTGGGTCCAAAGCCTAATATCTGAAGATATATGGGTGGAATCTATAATTTATCAAATAATACACTTGAACTTATAAAAATATAACCATTTAACTCCTTTATTTTAGTGGAAGTTTCACTTTCATCATAATAGTTCTACTATTAATAATTTGAATCTCGCTCTTTCGCTATTTTATAATAACAATAATCACCTCCAATTCAACATTAGGATTTTGACAATTCCAACACAAGAAACAAATATAAAATAAAATACATATGTGATTCATATATATATTTTTTTTTTGGGAAAATTGCCAGTTTTACAAAATTATTTTAAATTCATAAGTTTTTTAATTATTAATAGTTATAAATTTTATTACTAAATTATAATTAACTTTCAAAATATACTCCGAATGGTTATTTCTTTCTTCTTTTATTTATTTATTTATTTTAATTTATCTCTGATCTGTCCAAGTTTGTATGCCATTTTTTTATTTTATTTTACTTTTTTGGTGTGTGTGTTTAAAATGCTAACAATAGTTTACTATTAGAATGCAATTATAAGTCTAAAATTAAAATTAAAGAAATTAAAATTTCAAATATTAAAAGACAAGTGCTAAAGGGGTTATCTTTGTTTAGGTGAAGTTTGGTAAGTTGTCAAAAAGTCAAAAAGTTAAAAAGCTACTCAAAAAGTTACAAAGTTATCACTATTCACCAAAAGTCAAAAAGTACGACTGCACAACTCCTAATCTTAATTTTTCCCTACACACTAATTTATACAATTTTTTAATACACATTTTTTCATAAAAAGTCAAAAAATTAACGCAAACATCCATATTTTTTTTCTCAATTTTTTAGTCCAAAAAGACAAAAAGTGCACTTATTTAGGACACCCCAAACAACCCCTATTGGTATTAAATTGGAAAATGCCTTGAAAATAAGTAAAACTGTTTAGAAAGTATATTAATTTCTGTAAAAAGAATATTAAGGTCTTGATTGACAATATCACTTTTTAGTCTAAAAGTTAAAAGTTACGAAAAAATTTAAAAAGCCAACAACCTATATAAAAAAGTGAAAGATTACATTTTATCTTTACTTTTTGCACATCTTTTTCGTAAAAAATCAAAAATTTATCCCAAACATACTAATTTTTTTACATCATATTTCAGTAAAAAAGTTACTAAAAAAGTCTATTCCCAAATAAAGCCTAAATTTTAGTAAAAAGTGTGTGTTTAGGACTTTTAAACAAATCAAACTACTCCAATTGGACTCATGGTTAAGGCCTCGTTTGGGAAGTGACCGGTTTAGCTAAAAAGTCAAAAAGTCACTAAAAAAATCAAAAAACTAACAACTCATACAAAAAGTCAAAGATTCTTTTTTCTCTCTACTTTTTGCATATCTTTTCGTAAAAAGTCAAAAAGTCATCCCAAACATACTAGTTTTTTTTACATCACATTTTAATCAAGAAGTCAAAAAATTACTAAAACAGCCTATTTCCAAACGAGGCCTTGAAATCGACAATTTATGTACATAAATAAAGTTTAAACACAATTTTAAACTCATTAAGGGGTTGTTTGGGATACACTACTTTAGCACGTCTTTTTATCTTATTTGGATTATATCATCTCTTTATCACATTATACATCTTTTTGTAAAAAGTCAAAAAATATACTTATTTAGTTCATTCCAAACAATCCCTAAATTTAAAACAAAACTTTAACAACTCACTGCTTGACTAATAAGTTTATGTATTATAAAAATTAAGGTAGTGTTTGGTAAAGTTTTGTAAATGTGATTTGAGAGTATGAGTTGTATTTTGAGTTTGTGTGTTGTGGAATTATGATTTGAGTGTAGAAATTTGTTTGGTAAAGAGTTTTGAAAATAGTTTTGAAAAAAGTTTTGATTTGAGTGGGGAATTGTTGATGTGACATTTGATATGTGATACAAAAATTTACAACTCATAACTAAATATACAACTCAAAATTATTTTAAAGCACATAAAAAATTTAAAAAATTTCAAAAAATATTTTTTTCGATTATATAAATCAATTGCAAAAAAAAAAAAAAAAATTACTATTCCGGTCAACCGGTCGGACGACCGGCCGGACATCCCCTAAGGCAAAATTTTGAAAAAAAAAAAATCTGAAAAGCGCGGCTGTGCAGAGAACTCTGCAGAGTTTTGGAAACGTGTTTTGAAAGCATGTTCCAAACACCATTCTGAAATCACTATGTAGAATCATATTTCAAAAACACAAACAAACAGAGCATAAGTTACTCGAGCTCGGTTTATGTTCAACTTGTTGAAGTTTGCTCAATATGTAGACAAATCAAGTTTTAATATAATTTTAAGTTTATTAAGACTCATTTTGGGAAGTGGGTTAAAAGTCACTTCTCAGCTTTTAACCCACTTTTCTCTCTCACAAAAAGTCAAAAAAAAATTAGAAAATAACTTTTAACCATCTTCTCAAAATATCCCTAAATTGTCAAATTAAACTTGAAAACTTATAATTCAGCTTGACTCTACTTGTTTTCAACGATATTGATGTTCTTCAAAAAAAAATTTATTTTCTAATAATATTTGTTAGCAAGATTTAGGCTTTATTTGTCATAATATAAAAAATTAAAAAGTCAAAAAATTACTATAATATTTAAATTATATCACCTTTTCACTGCATCACTTCAAATTCAATTCATACCCATACACAATTCATATTTCATAACAAATTAAAAAATACACATATTTAGATTATTACAAACCATCACTTATAATAAAATAAATTATTTTTAAAATTGTAAGAAACAATGTGGTAATAATTCAAATATAAACAAAAGGGAAAAGAATATAAAAATGGTGGTTTTGGAAAAGTTTGAAAAAAGCTCCAGACGAAATTGACGTAAGGAGTTGCTTGGAATCATCTGAATGAAGAGCCTTTTTCTCTTTCTCTCTCTTGCCATTTAAAGAAAAGAGCTCGAAATTCGAGGTTTGTCTGTTGAATTTTTGTTTTGAGCGAGAGCATCTAGAGAGAGAAAAATCGTATAGTGGTTACAATGGTACAGTAACCCAAGTTTAATATACACAGCACAAAGTCAAAAAGAGTCGGTTTTCTTCAAAAGCTTCAAAATTAGGGCTTTCTGTGGATTTTAGCTTCTGGGTTTTGGTCAGTTTGTTGCAAAATCAGTACTTTTGAGAGGTCATAAGCTGAATATTCATCTAGTCTTTGATGAGGTTTGTGGGTTTTTTACTCTAAATATAGTGCCCTTTTATGTGATTCTGATTCTGTTAATTTTACCTCTTGATTAAAAGTAGTTTGCTTTTGAAGAACTAAAGGGTTTTTTTAGGGTTTTGATGTCTTGTTATGTGCGGTTAGCTACGATCTTTAGGTGATTATTTTAATTTTGAAGGTTTGTTTTGGTTTGGAGTTTTTTTTTTTTTTTTGGGTGGGTCTGTAGTTACTGTGCTTTGATTGAAAGTAGGCTGCTTTGGAAGAACTAAGTTTTTTTATTTTTAGGGTTTTTGCTATCTTGGTATGTACGGATAGCTATGTTGTTTTGGTGATTTATTTGATTTTGAAGGTTTGCTTTGCTGTTTGATTTGGTTTTGGAATTGGGTTTATAGTTTTTGTTGATTCTATAGGAAACTTTTTATTTTATGAAATCGTACTGAATTATTGGTGCTTAAGGTTTTATAGTTTTGTTGTGTTTGTTTGTAAGATGATTTTTTTTTTTTTTTTTTTTTTTGAAATTGTACTGAATTATTGGTGCTGGAGAGAGACATCTTTGATTCTGGTTTGTTTGGTGGTCATGGTTTGTGATTTAGAAGTATCTGTGTTTTCATTTCAGTTGTTTTTGTGTTGTGTTTTGTTAAAAGGGTTTGAAGTTTTCTGTGTTTTGGTTGTGGCATTCAAGGTGGTGATGATGGTGACTTATGGGCAGCACAACATTGAAGGATAGTGCAGAAGATGACACAAGGTTCTCTGCTGTGATGCCGAGCTTTGTTCCACAGATGCCTATTTCAAATACCGTGTAAAATTTCTTGTCAGAACTATCTTGTTGATTTTTTGGCTGCTCATTGAAGTATTTTTCTTAATTTAAGTTGGGTAATAATGATTGTGTTGTTTTTTATTGTTCTGTTTCCATCTTTATTAGTTAGTTTACTGTTGAAACTTTGAAGAAGGTTCTCATTTAGTCAGTATAATCATGATTAATATTATTGTCGTGTAATGGACATGCTGAACTTGAGTGTGCCTTAAGCGGTTGTAACTCTAAAAGTCTAGAGGAAGGTTTGGGGTTCGAACTTATGGAGAAGCCTTGAATGCCGGGCTGTAGTGATTTATCTCACTAACACGTTAACATCCCACCTAGTGCAAAAGAAAAGAAAATAAAAGGGATGGATGTGCTTATGGAGGACAGCTTCTACTTTTGAGTATTAGACAATATTTTGTTGGTGACTATATGGGTAGGCTAGAAAAAGAATAATGTTGAGATAGCCAATTGATGCGGTCCATCTATATATATATATATATATTGTTATAGTGAAACTTTTGGAACGAATAAAGTAGTAAAGAAATATATCTTTAATACCATATTATTAGAAGGAAACAACTGCCATCCCTATTCCCAATGAATTCCATATAACATAGATGTCGAACTTTGAATGTTGTTGAAAATATACTTTATTTATTTTATGGATCAATAAGTAATGTAGGGAATTGTCTACTTAAGAGAATTTGCAACAATGATTTTGAGTACTGGAAACTACACCCATATTGAAACCTATTGACTGACTGAGAATATCAGCATTAAAGACATCGAAAGTTAGTTGATTCACAAATAATACCCAAAAGTTGGAGAGAACTAGGGATCTCACAATAGTAACTGTCCCTTTTGAGTTTTGAGTCGATACATCATTGCTCATAGGCCAAGACTACTAACCAATTAAGAAAATTTACCAATAAATGGTAAAAACTGAATGAAGTAGGGAAAACAATTAATTAAAGATCCTAGAATCAAGATTGAATCTACAGAATCAGATTTTGACTTTTAATTAAGAAAAAAAATTCCAAAAAATGTAAAATTGATTAAATTGACATCCCAAGCAAAGGAAATAGCCCCAAATCTGGCCATGGATCCTAATCTTCAACATGTTGCCATTCAAGCTACTAAATTTCAAGTGATTATGACCTTGGACAGCTTGATTCCTTCTATTGGCTTTTTCTGGGTTGTCCCACGTGCTTGTCCACTTATTCCATGAATTGTAACGCCAAACACGCCGCGTCAGTAAGTTTGTAAATGGCAGAATGCTACAAAAGAGAGAGCCCAAAAAATAGGGCTATCCCCAGGATGCATACCTCTTGCCAAAACAACTAGCAGTCAAGCTTTGCTCGAAGATGCAATCAACATATAAATAACAGAACCTACAAAATCAAGTTCCTCTTATAGAATACACATCAAGATTAAAGCTTCCATTTTATCAAACTATCTTCTAGCCAAGCTTTCCATCTATATGAAGAATTACAGTTTTCACAAATTTCTCATGCTAGCTGAGAATTGTTGATAATTCAACATTATGAGAATGTATCTCCAACATCACATGAAATATCAAGAATTAAGCCCCAGTTTGGTTTTTGAGTTGGGACTAAATAAGCACATATGGACAAAAAAAAGCTACAAAATCACAAAATGACAAAACACTTGACTTTTGATGCAAAATTACCAAATTGACCCATATGCAAACAAAAAGTCAAAAAAGCATCATTTCCAAGTGGAGGCCAATTTTGTCATTCCAATGCAAAAAAGTCAAGAAAGCCAAACAAGAAACCCAAACGAACAAAAATATCTCAGGCTAAAAAAGTCAAAAAAGCCAAAAAGCCAGCATTGCCAAATGAAAGGATTCTTACTTGGAAATCACTCTAAAATATTCTTTGATTGTGTTCCCAAAAATATGTTCATTTAGCTCATAAAAACTACTTTTGTAACCAAATATGGAAGCATACTAAGCAATAATTGAATCAACTTTTACCCCAATTAATGTGATTGATGCTGATTGACACCCTGTATGGGACAATGGTCATACTCTGTTCGGTAGATGTGCACATTGAGCTTTAGCCTAGTCAATTATTTACAGAATTTTAGTGATTCTATCACAAAATTGAAGTGTTTCTCTTTGTGCACACACGTGTGCAGGCGCTCATGCTGCATGCCTGCCTGCATGGATTAAGCTGTTATGCTTGAACTTGATTTAAGACTATTTGTATTTACTCTTTTTTACGTGCCTCAAAACATGAACACACACAGTGCAGTTTGAAGTTTTGGTTTCTACATTGTTTTTGGTCCTGATTAATATAAAAAGATCCAAAACACAACCCCGAATCTGGTGTATAAGTTATTCTAAGTGTTGGAAATTGAAATATAGAATTGAAGTCTTGTCTTCAGTTATCCTAGAAATGAAGTTAAAATATTTGCTGCATTAGGATACAGGCATATGTCTGTGCAGGGAGCCATTGATATATGTCAGTAGTAATTCATACGGTAGTATTCGAATTCACTCTTTCTTTTGTTGACTAGGGAAGAAGGGTTAACAAAAAACTTTGATTTTCTGAGTTGTATTATTCTGTTGTGACAATCTAATGTTTCTGATAACTTGTGGATTTTTTCAGTGGCGCAGAGGGGGGCACTTCCCATTCTTCTCGAATTTCTGACTTTGGGGCCCTTGAACAATCTCTTGGATTTCGTGTAGCAGATGCTGCTAACAGTAGTAGAAGTATGTATTTATAGTTCTAATATTGCCTGGAAAAAAAAGCTTCTATGCTAGCATTTTTGCATTTGGTTCTTTGTCAATAACTAACTTTGAATTTTATTCATTTCTTGGTTGTTTGAACTCTGAATTCGGTTTACTGTATAATACGTCATTATGTTACCCATTGAATTCATGCAGAGAACTTGGCAGAAATAGTAATGTGGTTTGGGTATTAGAGTCCATGTCGTTCATGTTACCTAATTTTCTCTGTGGATTTTCTTTCAGTGTCTCAATTATATCTTGTTTTTATTTATTTGTATGTATGACTGACATACAGATCTTGTTTTGTTGCTTATTATTTGACTGACCAACTTATTGTCTTTAGATCCTGTATCCCAACCAACAAATTCAATTAATCCAATAGGAGCCTCTGATTTCCAATTTGGCTCATTCAATAAGGTGATTTAGGTTTTCTTCCCCATTTGTACATGATCTAAACTTGATTAAATTATAAGTCGTTTCACAATGTGATTGTATCTCTTTTGGATATTCAGTCACTTGCTGCCTTCAATACAAATTTATCTGCTGTTATTGCGGGGTCTCAGACATTACAGTTGCAAAAGGGACAACAGTTGAACTTAACTTCTGTATCGGGCAGTCATCGCGAGAACGGTGGGGAGGCAAATATGGCAGCTGCCAGTCCTCTAACTGATACCTCAACAGACGTGGATACAGATGAGAAAAATCAAAGGGTAATGTATCTTAAACATCTAATGTCTTAATGTTTAGCTTTTAATCACGTAATTGTGGTATGGCACATGCGATAAGCATAAAATGTTTGGTGTAAGCCATACATGTATTTATCCATTTCTTTCTATTTTATTTATAATTTGGGAAACAAAAAATAAGGGTGGGCAGTGCAAATGATATTTTACGTATAAAATTTACTTGTTTGTAAGGGTCAATACCAAAAGCATTTATTTTCATAAAAAATCTTTTTATCTAAAAAGTGAATGTAATTGGTATTTCAAAGAGATGGAAATTGGGGAAGACTTCAAATAATGTTTTAGTTTTCTTAGAATATTTTGTTAAATAAGGGTGTGTTTTAGTGGCTCAAGTCTCCTCAAAAATACAAAGCCAGGAATGGGGTGAAGTAAATTTGTTAGGACACTTTTTTGGGTTTGCCTGATACTTTCAAAGGAAGAAGATGAGAGCATTATTTGGCAATTAGAAAAGGGTCAATCATTCACCAAGTGCAGGAGTTAATTAAAACTTAAAGTTACCAAGGTATTTAGTCTCGTCGTAGATATATATCGGATTTAGTAATTACTTACTATGTTTATTTTTCTAAATTTAGGGAGTAGGGGTACTTTTGGGGCAAAACTTTGAAACCAACCTCACTTCCTTTTTTGTACTAGTGTAGTGTCTGTGCGAATTGTTTCTTTACCTTGTAGCATTCTGATTTCAAATGTAGTTTTTTTATTGATCATGCATTATCCCAATAAATAAGTAAATGAATAAATCTTCATTGTATGGAAGAGTTGGCTGTTGACATATTTTAGTTGTGAATTAAAATTTTGTACTTCCCGGTGCAGTTTGAAATGGGTCAATCGAATGCTCTTGTGGCCTCTGATTCAAGCGACAGATCAAAGGAGAAAACATTGGATCAGAAGGTTATACACAATTGAGACTAGTAATGTTTATAATATCTCAAATGATACAATAATTTTTGTTAATTTTTTTCTTTTTTTCAAAATGATTACTTTCAGACGTTAAGGAGGCTTGCTCAGAATCGTGAAGCTGCCAGAAAAAGCCGATTGAGAAAAAAAGTAGGTTGTGTTACTTCAATTGTCAATTATTTGTTCTGAATATTATATTTCCTGTATTTGTAAAAAACAAATGCATATTGGTTAATAATCTGTTGGAAACATTGCCTTATTAATTGATCTGTTTAAAAGTATGAATAATGTTGCAGCAGTTCGTGTTAATAAAAAGTTGAATTTAACTTGAATCTCTCTTTTTTATTTTTCATTGTTTATTCAACAGGCCTATGTACAACAGCTGGAGAGCAGCCGGCTGAAGCTGACCCAACTTGAGCAGGAGCTGCAGCGAGCCCGCCAGCAGGTTTAATACTTTTATCCATTTCTGAATATACATGTTTTGTATATTAAGTATTTTATTTTTATTTTTTTCTAACAGATAAAGTACTATTATGTGTTTCACTCTCTTTGGATCACTAATTTGTTCTTTTGTCTTTTTCTTTTTCAGGGAATATTCATTTCAAACTCAGGAGATCAGTCCTCCCATTCATCGGGTGGAAATGGTATGCATACCTTATTGTACTGCTTCTCTTTGTTTTCAACTTGTGCTTCTAGAGACTCTTTATGAGTTCCTCTTTTCCTTTCTTTTTTTGTTAGCAGTTTGCTAAAAAATTGATGTGGAGTTTGTATTGTAAATTACTGATTTTTGGTACGAAATATGAAAGCTTTTGTTCTATGGTCATGATGAAAGTTACCGGTGTCTTTATAATTGGATACAAGACAATAAACATGTTGATCTGGCTTTTGTTTCTCCATGCTTTGGTAAACTAGTAGTCTTGGTGTCCGGCTTTCTTTACCTCGTCTCTTTCTATATATATTGTGCGGTGATGGGTTACTTGCATGTCAATGATGATCAATAACTATCATTATTCATTAGGATTATTAGGTTCTCTGCTTGTGTTTCAGAGTTTAAGGTTATCCATTAGCCAATCAACTGTTAAACCTGGTTTTGGGAGGTACTCATACAACTGCTTTGATCATGTACCTAGTCTTAGTTGACTGGTTATTTGATAGTGTTTCTTACTGCATCTCCATGCACTTCATTGTGAATTTTTTCTTGATTTGTGCCTGTGGATCCTGTCAGTGTTGGCAGTATCTTATGATTCGATAATTTTAGAAAGAAATCTTAAATTAAATGTATCTTACGATACATATATATAATACATGATCCGGACACCCCAGTGCCAATCAAAAAAAAAAAAAAAGGCACAATTCATGCTACAATATATGCGATACATGAATAATTAAATTTCTTTATACTTGTTTCTAGTAAATAAATATTTTTACAAAATTCTCATTAACATATTATAAAATAATACTTTTTAGAAGAGAATGGTTATTGTCTTTTATTTTCTCTACTTTGTTGATAAGTATCTACTTATTTAGTGTTATGTATCTTGTGCGGTTGATTTATGCCTACTTACACTGATTAAAGTTTAAAATTTTCTACTATGGACAAGCTCTTTGAGAACTTAAAATTCACAAATTATATAGTAAATCCTAAATGGTGAATTAAGATAGTATCTTATACATATTTTAAACATGATACGATGCTATACACGATTCAGAAAAATAGAAAAACGATACATGATTCGTATCCCGATTTGACAACTTACAATGACTGATTACACAGTTTTTCCTTTGTAATTTTTCCTTCTCTGTTTTTATCTTTCTGTTTCTTTGTGCGGCTGTCCCTATAATTGAATTGAATTGAATTTGCAAAAAAATGGATTTTCTGTAGAAAAAGATAGCCTTGCTAATTCCTTCTTCTTTTTTTTTTTTCTTTTTTTTTTTGCAGGGGCCTTGGCATTTAATGCAGAATATGCACGATGGATGGAAGAGCACAATCAGCAGATAAATGAGCTTAGGGCAGCAGTCAATTCACATGCAAGCGACACTGAACTTCGTACTATTGTGGACAGTGTCATCACACAATTTGATGATGTTTTCAGGCTGAAAGGCAATGCAGCCAAGGCTGATGTTTTCCACATATTGTCAGGGATGTGGAAAACACCCGCAGAACGGTGTTTTATGTGGATCGGTGGCTTCCGCTCCTCTGAACTTCTCAAAGTGAGATTCTTTATGGCGCCACTCTTTTATAAATATACTGCTGGTGTAGGGAAGATTTTAGTGAATGTTTTTTAGATTTGAGTTTCTCTCTTATTCTTCAAAAATTCTTTAGCAAGAGGCCGCGGTTTTAACCCCATGGCAGATGGCTTGGTTTTTAAGCTGTCTTTACTGAAGATTGCTGAAATCTATTTAAAATTAAAGGCAAACTTTACCCCCATGTTATGGTCCCAGACCACTTTATGCTATTGTCTTTTAAAAATAGCCCAATATTCCACGTATGGTTTTGGACTAAAGTGTTTTTGGACTGAAGTGTTGGCATTACATTTTCCATCCAAGTTAGCAAAATTTGTAGTGCGCTTGCTTGTTTTGAGAAGGGGGAAGAAATTTGTTAGTCAAAGTCAAGTTTTAATGTGAAAAGACAAGATTGCCCTTGTCTTCATCTTCTAAGAAAACCATAACCCTAACTCCACACTCCAGCCACCCCACCTGCCACCTTCCCCAACTCCTCCCCCTCCCTCCTCCCCGGTTGCTTGCTTTGTGCTAAAATGTTTTGAAAATGTCTTGAACTCCTTGGCAGAAAATGTTTTCAACAAACTTGTCACTGCAAAATCATTTGATATCTGCCATTTATGCAGTCAACACTACATGTTAAATATTTTTACATGTTCCAAACACTGTTGTAGGCTTTTTTCCCCCTCTTTTTTATTTGTTTTATCATTTTATTCAGTTTGTTTTGTGGATTGAATCAAATGTCACTGCAGCTCCTTGTGAATCAATTAGAGCCTCTGACGGAACAACAATTAATGGCCATCTACAACTTACAGCAATCATCACAGCAAGCAGAGGACGCACTCTCTCAGGGTATGGAAGCATTGCAGCAATCTCTGTCTGAGACATTGGCCAGTGGATCTTCTTCGGGCCCATCAGGATCATCAGGAAATGTGGCAAATTATATGGGTCAAATGGCAATGGCCATGGGGAAGTTAGGAACTCTCGAAGGTTTTGTCCGTCAGGTAAATTTCTCTTCTATTGATTTTTTTGGTAATCTTTTGTTAATCTTTTATATCTCCTGTGCTTTGCTTACTGACAAAGCTTAATTATAGTTGTGGTAAGATTTCAAGTTTCTTTTCTTCTTTTCATTTGATGCATCATTGCTAGCTTGTATATTTTACCGATTATGCAACCATTGTTTTATGTCTTTGTTCTGCTTTATAATAGAAGTAAATGGTGAACGTCCAAATGCCTCCCAGTGTTCCGGCGTGTAAATCTATGTTAATTTGGGCTATATGTGAAGTATCTTTTTATCTGAGAAGGTTATGTATCAGTGTTGGACATGTCACATTGGACACTTCTCGACATGTGGGAAGTCGTATTATTTTTTAAAAAAACTTTAGACCCAAACACACTAAGAATACTTGGGGGAGATGTGTTTATTGCTTGAAACACATTAAAAGTTTGAATGAAATAACTTGGGATCCAATAATTTTTAAAAATAAAATGTAGATTTATACCTAATAATCCCTTCTTTAAGTTTTGGATATCAGTGTTTGTTTTTATTAATAATCTATGAATGAAGTATTTATATGTATGACATATAATATATGAAACTTTATATTATTGAATGTGTCCCTCATGTATCACGTCATGCATATTTTGAAAATTGTCGTATTGGCTTCTTGGTGTTGTGTTGTGTGTCTGTATCCTTACTTCTTATCTTTTCTTTTTTGCTATTGATAAATCTGGATTTCTACAGTTGATCAATATTTGTCATTGAGTTTTCTTTTTGGCAATTACCAGGCTGATAGTTTGCGACAACAAACGCTACAACAAATGCATCGTATACTGACGACCAGACAATCAGCCCGAGCCCTCCTTGCGATAAATGACTATTTCTCCCGACTTCGAGCCCTTAGTTCTCTCTGGCACGCCAGGCCACGGGAGTGATGAACTGTGCACTCCTTTATCATACCATCTTGAAGATTGGCTCCAATCGGTGGACCAAAATTCACCGACAAGTTTTCAAATGGATCAAAACTATATATATTCCATGTCCGGTGGACTGCATGTGGCGGCCGAGTGCTGTGGGACCATCCTGTTTGCGGTGCAGGGAGGGAGCTTAATTTATTGTATTTACGCCCCGATCTGCACATGTAAATTACATATGTTAGGTGTTGTATGCAAAAATTCCTTATGTATGTGCCAATAATAATATGAATATGTCGATGTATCTACCAGAACTAGGAAGGGATTGTAGAATGGTTACTTGGGATTTTAGCTATAGTTTGTAATACCAAAACCAATTGGAAAGGAATTTTATTTAGGGTTGTAATGTTTTAGAATTTTCTTGTAAGAAATGTCTGTTGATTCTCTATGTTTGCTTTTGTGAAATTATATGCATGTTTTCTGTTAATAATGATTAATGAATAGGTATTGATGCATAATGGTCTAGTTTTTGTGTTTTGCCTTGAGCAACAATGATGCTATTGGTTTAGAATTGCCACCCTTATTTTAGTGGTGCCTGTTAGTACTTATTGATATGCTTATAGATTGTTTTGGGGTGTAAATTTTAATAATTTTAAATTAATTTAAAATTTTTAGTATAATATATGATATTTTTTTATTGGCTTGAACACTATCAAAAAAAAAAAAAAAGTATAATTTAAAAATTTTTAGAAGTGCGGTCACACCTTCTCTTTCCTTAGATCCATCCTTGTATGGTAGCATTTCCATTATATTAAATATATAAATGAATTAGTATTTTATAATTTGAATAAAATCAAAATATTAAATACACCCGTAAAAATAAATATGTAAATATATAAACGAAGTAGTATTTTATAGTTTGAATAAAATCAAAACATTAAGGGTTGGTTTGAAAATATGTTATTTTAGTATTTTTTTGACTTTTTTGTTAAAACATGAGGTGGAAAAATTTATTATATTTAGGATACTTTTTTAACCTTTTTACAAAACAAATGTATAAAAAATAAAAAGAACAGAATTTTTTTAATTTTTGTATAAATTTTCAATTTTTTAATATTTTTTATAAATTTTTTGACTTTTGAACTATTTTAAGTTACCTAACCAACCCTAAATACACCTCTAAAAACAAATCTGTTTGTAGGAAGGAGGAAAAAACTACAGCTACGTTGAGACCATAAAATGTCATAAATTTTAATTTTTTAAAATATATTTAGATTAAATAAATTTTAAAAATATAAAATATTAATTAAAATATTTTTGAAAAATACCAAGTAAAAACCCAAAAACTTGTCCATAATAATAACCAAACGGAGTGCACCCTGGTTAATTTGATTCGAAGCATAATGTTGTATAAAACGACTCGTGTTCGATTGCTGCAATACAACCGCCATAGTTGCTGAAATACCGAATTTGAGAGAGAGAGAGAGAGAGAGAGCCTTGTCTTCCTCCTCAGGTAACCCTTCTCCTTTTTCTCAACCTCTATGCTTAAAATCACACAACTATAGCTATGCTTATTGATCAAAATTGTGGGTTTACGCAGGGAGAGAATCATTTGACTGTTTGCAATGAAGTGGTCCATCAAGTGTTTGTGAAAATTTCTCACTGGGTACATCCCATCTTGTTGTGATGGGATAATATCTATGCACATCACACAACTATATCTATGCACATCCCTTTTTACTTTTCTTTATTTGTGTCTCATGACTCTGTATTTTGATGGATAATAGATGTTTTATATACAAAAGCTAGGATACAATAGTGAACAGGGAATTGTTACTATTTGCTTCATTATTTTTTTTGGGATGCTTTTATACTTACTCCACAGCCATGAACCAAACACGGCCTTAGGAAATGGATACATACTAATCCCATTAATTGGGACGCACGGCTTGTTGAGTTGAGTTGTATTTTCATAACTGACTTGCTAGCTTCAGCTTGATGTGATACTTGGCAGCACTATTATTATTATTATTATTATTATTATTATTATTATAACCATTGTCGTTCGCCATCATCATCGTTAGTGATTGTTGTGTTTCTTGCTCAGTTTTTGTAGATTTACTTCAATAAATTTCGACATTGTAGTGGGAGAGGCTTGAATTGGGCAGCCACACAGCTCAAATCACTAGATTTTATGAACTTAACTTTAGAGGGGCAAACAAACTCCCCTTAATATCCAAACACAACTCACACCAAGAGAAAAACAAAAGCAATATTAACCAGCATGCTCCTTGGGGCATATCCTAGTCAAAACAAACCAAAACCAGTGCAAAGAGAAGCGGAGAAACTGAAATCTAGTACTTAGTTGCTGGGATAAAGATAGTGTCAGGAAGCCCAAACTAGAAGCATAGGATCAAGTCCTAGTAGATATTGTCAACACCTATGCAAGTACTAATTTTTATCTGGATAGCTGAGATAATATCCCTATAAGTGGTCTGAACCATGAGTAAGTACAGCTTTAGCTTGAAATCTAGTTCTCATTTTCGTTTGCTCTTTCCTTGCAACAGCTATTTTTAAGGGTTCTTGTTGACTGTTTTTACATCAGTTTATTTATTGTTCTCATTTTTCTTAAACATGCTTTTCTATCTAAGAGTTTGTACTATCTATTTTCTTACACTGATTAATATCTATATTATGTGTGGTTGTAGGCGAGAAGCTTAAATTAAAGAAGGATGCCACATAGAACCCAGCCTATGAAAGCACTCTTAATGTTTACTGGTCTCAATGTTATTTTGGTATCAACCATTACTCCAGTCTGTGATTTTGTTTGCTTTCTTCCATATTGGGAAAGAAGGGTAAGTTTCATATCTTCATTTTTTTCTTTTGTTTTTGGCCTGCAAAATGCATTATCCTTTAAAGTAATAGCATTGAAAGCACCAAAACGGTGTGTAACCCCAAGCAAATTTGACATGCAGAGAGATTTATCTACAACTACCCTGAAAAAACTGTTTAAGTATCAAATTAACTACAACATCTTAATAAGTCTAGGGCACAGCTTCATCCATCCATTTATTGTTCAAGGTAGCTTCAGTTTAATTATAAGCCCGAGGGCTAGCTAGTTGCTTTAGAAAAGTCTTTATTTAAAGCCTTAAACTTTAAAGTACCTGTTGTAACTGTAAATGTGGCCACAACACCCCATTAATCCAACAATCCCATGTGAGGGCCATTGGTCACTCAGGCGCTTCATAACTACAAGTCTACAATGCCACATGAGGTTGTGTCACCAATGGGGTTAGATTGGTCTAGGTGTCAGCTCAAGAGGCTGACACGTGGAACCAAGGGTCAGGGAGGTGGTGGTGTGGCAGTACGTGGCACCAATGTGGGTGTGTGGGCTCATGTATGTACAATTTTCATATCTGACCAAACTGATATAGGCTACAATTTTCCATGACTTTTGTGTCATGTGATGTCCTCCCGTCTTAGATTTTCTGCAGTCTGCAGCACCTGCTTTTCCTTTATTTAGGTGCAAAGGAAACTATTGGACTTGAAGTTCCTTTAGGAAGTAACAGTGCATGACCAATGTTTCTCCTAAGAGAAGTGAAAATATATTGATACTGTGTGCGCACTTTTTCTTTTATTGTTGTTCTCCTTTTTTTCTTTTTTTCTTTTTTTCTTTTTTGGGCACAACAGGGGTGGAGATTAGGTTGGAAGTTAGAATCCTGAACCAAATAAATGTAATAGAATGTACAGTAACTGGGAGAACTAACAGCATATATCAAAACTGGGTTATCAAGGTTTTTTTTATTACTTTCAACATGGTTTCCACTTGATATATTTAATAGAAATGAAAAATTCATGTGATGTACTGGGTGAATTTATTTCTGTTTCTTGATGCTGATTTTTGGTAATTGATTCATTCAGAGAGAACATCGTCATCAAGAATGCGAAGCTGCTTTGGCAAAGGGATCTGAATCAACATAAATGGGTCTCCAAGTTTAGGGCCAAGAGGTAACAAGTTATTTGGTTAGGCTGCATAGCTAACCGGTGTTTATAGGTTGCTGATTCATTAATATATAATGAAAAGGCAGTCAAAAAGGCCTTGTATGTCCACCTTAGACATATCGTTGTGAATCATTGAAACAATTTTTACCCGAGGAATTGCTATACTAGTTTTTACCTCTACTTTTGATTTCTAGCAATTGGAGGGCAATATGCAATGTGTAGCTTGATATGTTTATTTCACTTTGTTTTTTCTTTCTTTGGTCCCACGTATCTTGTAATTTTTTTTTCTTTTTTAATAATATTTTTTCCTTCTGTTAACAATATTTAATATTTAACAAGGTTAAATTTTGTATTTGTTGAAAGATTGGGGCAAGTGTCTTAGATTTCACATGGAAATGGTAGAATGTTATTTTTGTTTGGGAGTTTCATAAACAGTTTAGAATTAGAACTACGCACCAACTTGTCCAATTGTTTGTGTTTTAACAGCTGATGCTTCCTTTTGAGCAGCAGAGAAAGGGGATGTCATGCGCAAGCTGTGTCAGAAGACCACACATACCTCTGTTCTTGATCAGCAGTAGTCAAAGTTGTATAACCCATATTTACAGGCAGCTTCTTGATGCCTGCATTGAATCAAAATCACTCAGAGAAGCCAAGATAGTCCATCAGCATCTCCTCAAGAATGGCAACACCGCCACCAGCAACAACAGTGCCATTGTACTGGATAAACTAACTCGTCTGTACATTACATGTAATGAACTTGAGCTTGCTGGTCGGGTCTTTGATACAATTCCAAACCCAGAAAGGAAAAATAATGTCATCTTGTGGAACCAGATGATCAGAGCTTATGCATGGGAAGGACCGTTTTACCATGCCATCGAATTGTACTACAAAATGATTGAATCTGGGGTCACACCCACCAAATTCACGTACCCATTTGTTCTTAAAGCGTGTTCTAATTTACAGGTCATAGAAGATGGTAGGAAGATTCATGATCATGTGAGGAGACTTGGGCTGGAGTCTGATGTCTACATTTGCACTGCTTTGGTTGACTTTTATACTAAATGTGGGTGTTTAATTGAAGCACGGAAGGTGTTTGATAATATGTCTAATAGAGATGTAGTAGCCTGGAATGCAATGATTGCCGGTTCGTCTCTTCACGGGCTGTATAGTGACACGATAAGAATGGTTATTCAGATGCAGGAAGCAGGATTAAGTCCCAACTCTTCTACGGTTGTGTCAGTTCTTCCTGCACTTGGCGAAGTGAATGATTTGAGGCATGGGAAATCCGTGCATGGTTACTGTGTGAGGAGGAGTTTTCACAGTGATGTGGTGGTTGCAACTGGGCTTTTGGACATGTATGGCAAATGTCGGTGCCTAGTTTATGCAAGTAGGATTTTTTATATAATGGGGGTCAAAAATGAGGTTACTTGGAGTGCTATGATTGGAGTGTATGTTTCATGTGATTTTGCGAGCGAGGCATTGGAATTATATGACCAAATGCTTCTCAGGGATTGTATATGTCCGTCACGAGTTATGCTAGGGATTGTACTGCAAGCTTGCTCAAAGCTGACTGATCTGAGAAGAGGGAGAAGGGTACACGGTTACATAATTAAATCAGGGTCTATTTTTAATGTAATGTTGGGTAACACGCTGCTTTCAATGTATGCAAAGTGTGGAGCTATAGAGGATGCGATGAGATTATTTGACGAAATGGATTTGAAAGATTCGGTTTCATATAATGCTATTATCTCAGGGTGTGCACAGAATGGCAAGGCAGAAGGGGCTCTGGGTATTTTCCACAAGATGCAATTGTCAGCGTTTGAGCCAGAATTGGCAACCATGGTTAGTTTCTTACCTGCTTGTTCACACTTGGCTGCTCTGCAACTCGGAGCTTGTGGCCACTCTTACTCTATTGTGCATGGATTTACAACAGATACCTCAATTTGTAATGCTCTTATTGACATGTACTCGAAGTGTGGTAAGGTTGATATAGCCAGACTAGTTTTTGATATGATGCGTAAGAGAGATATTGTCTCATGGAATGCTATGATTTTTGGGTACGGTATTCATGGGCTCGGTATTGAAGCTGTTTTGCTATTCCATGATATGCAGACTGTAGGCTTAAAGCCAGATGATGTGACCTTCATTTGTCTCTTATCAGCTTGCAGCCATTCAGGACTTGTTGCGGAAGGGAAAAAGTGGTTTTGTGCTATGAATCAAGAGTTCTTTGTAGTTCAAAGGATGGAACACTACATGTGCATGGTTGATCTTTTGGGGCGTGCTGGGCTCTTGTATGAGGCTCGGAGTTTCATTGAAACGATGCCATTTGATCCTGATGTTCGTGTATGGAGTGCATTGCTTGCTGCTTGTAGAAACTATAAGAATATTGAACTTAGCGAAGAAGTATCAAATAAGATCCAGAGCTTGGGACCGGAAAGTACTGGAAATTTTGTTCTGTTATCGAATATATACAGCACTGTTGGGAGATGGGACGATGCTGCAAATGTTAGAATCGTGCAGAGGAATCGAGGATTCAAGAAAAGCCCAGGATGTAGTTGGGTTGAAATAAATGGGTTTGTCCATGGATTTGTTGGTGGAGATCAATCACACCCGAATTCAGCAGAAATATACAAGAAATTGGAGGAGATGGTAATGGAGATGAAGAAGTTGGGTTATCATTCTGAATCTAGTTTTGTTCTTCAAGATGTTGAAGAGGAGGAGAAGGAAAGCATTCTCCTCTATCACAGTGAGAAACTAGCTGTTACGTTTGGAATTCTTAGTCTGGGCCCTGACAAGCCCATTCTTATAACGAAGAATTTGAGGATTTGTGGAGACTGCCATGTGGCACTGAAGTATGTCAGCGTTGTTGCGAGAAGAGAGATAACTGTGAGAGATGTGAGTCGATTTCATCATTTCAGGGATGGGATTTGCAACTGTGGGGATTTCTGGTGAGAAGAGAATGAATGAGAAATCACAGGTGGCTAAAGATTCTTGTTTTGTAGTTGTTGTGCTTTAAATTTTTGGATTGCATTTAGAGGCTCCCAGAAGTTTGGGTTTATGGAGTTGTGTTAACCTAAAGTTACTAATCTGCTAACATTTTCCGAGTGTAAAAAATAAAAAAATAAATTCACATGGAAATGGTAGAAAGTCATTTTTTATATTCCCTAACTGGGTTCTTTCAATTGAATCATCCCCTTTTTGTCTCGAAATGTTGTCTCTCTATTTTTAAGAATTACCTCATAAGTACTACAAAAACAGTTAAAGATCACACTTTAACAAATAAAAATATCTCACTTTTATTAGAAGTGTGATAAAAAAAAATTAGATTGATATTTTAATCACACGTGACTTGAGGGAGTGTGATAATATTTATTTTTAATATCACTTTTTAAATAAGTGTGATTATATCTTCTTCTTTTTAATCACATTTTCTAAATAAGTGTGATTGTATGTATTTTTTTAATTTTAATTTTCATTTTATATAAAATAATTTCCAATTCTCTGATCCGTAAAAATTCAAACCGCCCATGACTTTTTTTTTTTTTTTTTTTCTCCCTCCTATTGCACAGTAGAGCAGCCCACACACACAACACAACACCATTCAATTCATTTTTTCTGAGATTCCCAAACCTATCTCTCACTCTTCTCTCCAAACCCTAACCCTACATCCTTTGATCGGCGGCAACTACAAGCAGCAGCAGTGGCCTGCAGCGGCGGTGAGCGACTGAGGTATTCACCCCCCAAAAAAAGAGCGACTGAGGTATATCCTTTCTCTTCTCTTCTCTTTTCTTCTTTTCTTCTATTGTAATATTCTAAGTTTTGTTGAAATCAGCCATTCTAAATCGATTTTTGTTCATTTCATTTCAGATCTTAATCTTCTCATTGATTTGGGTTTTATTAGGCAAAAGGAGGTAATATTTATTCCATCATTTAATATGTATTTTGTTTGTTTGATTGGTTTTTATTGTATATTTTCTTTGTGTGTTTTGTATATGTATCTGGTTATGAATGATGTTTTTATCTTTGTTGTTTGTTTGATCATGTTAGACAAAAGAATTTTTAAAATCTATACAAGCTGTTAGCTTCTCTGATTTTGCTTCTAATGGCATTGGCTGGTAGCTTTGGCAAGTTGTATAATGATATTGGTTTCGCTCATCAAAAAAATGAGAAGAAGATGAATAGGAATTTCTAAAAAATTTGAATTTTTTTTGTGTAGTTAACAAATGAAAAATATTCAACTAATTTTATTTCCCTCCTTTTTCTAACCCTCAGCAAAGAAACATAGCTTGAGGGAAAATGACAAGAATCATCATATCTACATTTTCTCTTATGTGAAATCTTTCTTAATTGTTATTGGATTTTTGTGTTTGCTTAGTCCATATGACATATGTTCCAGTGACCAATTCTTTGGTGTTGCAGAATGACTGGCTCTGGCCCTTTCTGTATTATTTTGGTAATGACAAACATAAAAACTTTATTGATTTTGGTCAAGATACTTCTTTTGATGAGAAAGTTAGGTTTCCTTGTTCTTTTTTTCTCATGCCCTTTTTTTTCATCGTTCTATATATATGATAATTCAGCACCAAGACACACTACTTGTCATTGCCTTTTGATATTCTTTACATTTCAATGCAAAAAAATTGACTGAACTTTGCTTGTATACATTTTATATGGTGATGAGTGTTATTTGCTTGTTCAGGTTAATGGAAGGTGAATATGAGATACTACTTATTATATTTTTGATGGGAATATGATAAATACTTTTGCCTTCAATTTTTACGTTGATTCATTGTTTGAATTTCATTTTATAGCCAGAACAATTATGCCTTTTACTCAAGCAAAGTGCAATTGTTAATTGCTTTAAACAACTGTATTCTGCTTTGGCAAAAGCCACTATTGTTCATGCAATAGGGCTGCCCTATTGCAAACGTAGTGACACTTATTTTCATTTGTTTTAGTTAGAATTCTCATGCCTATTAGTTAACGTGAACACATAACTACAAAAGATTATATAGAAATCAACGTTGGTTGCTTTTGCATCCATCCTTACCAGTGTTGTTGTAATTTGTTATCTGAGAGACTGAGACAATCAGCTATCAGTTTATAGCCTTGGACTTATAGCTCTGCTCAAACGTTGAATGGTAGCTTGGTAGGGTGGATTCTTTGGATTTCTCCTTTGGTTCACATAATTATGGCATTTTTGCATTACTTTTATTATCTTCCAAAGACTTCATTATTTGTACATTTGGAATTAGCTTGATGGTCAAAAGCACAATTTGGTATGTTATTGATGTTTAGAAAGAACTAAATATTGATTATACGTGATTTGATTAAAATTCATATATATTGTGTAGGTTTCAATGTGGAGAAAGTGCAGTATAAGAATGTGGTATTCACAGTGTGGGATGTAGGTGGACAAGAGAAATTAAGACCACTATGGAGGCATTACTTCAATAACACCGATGGACTAGTAACAATAAGTTCTTATAGTCAATGTTTCTGATATATCTTCTCTAGTTATTAATTTTTTTACATTATTAAATCGCTGTCCCTTCTTTATGAACTGTCTGCATGCTTTAGCTGGATTTATGCCTTTTAATATTTGATTTGTGGTGGTGGCTTTTTCTCAATGGCTAGGTGGCATAGCATTAATTTAGTGCATCATATTTGTGTTATTTACATCCCCCCACCCACCCACACACCGAAAAAAGGGGAAAAAAAATGAGAGAAGCCCCTTCTTGTCTAGATACAATTTTTTAATTTTAGGATATCCACTTGCATAGGTTGACGACTTCCGTCTTCCATATTTTCAGATTTATGATTGTGTGCTTATAAGATGGATGTATATGCTGTTTGAGAACTTGACTAGTAGGATTGTTTGTGTTGGTAGGGGTGGATGGGAAGCCTTACGCATATAGTGCAGGCTCTGGAACTATAATTGATTCTGATGGTACTATTTTAACTTGTGCTCATCTTGTTATGGGTTCTCATGGCAAAAAAGTTAAATACGAAGGCAAGGTTAGTGGTTGAACTCTTCATATTGCTAGTGTTCTTCAAATTTTAACAAATAAAAAGAGATTTATTTCATAAGATAATGTGCACTTATTGTCATCAAGGCATTGTGTTATGTGGCATGTTTTGTGGCAGTATGATGTACACTCCATTCTATGATTTCTGATTAGTTATATTTCCAAAATGGTTAACCTTGCAGGTTGATGTGACTTTGCAAGATGGCCAAACATTTACCGGTACTGTGATATATGCTGATTTACATACTGATTTTGCTATTGTGAAGATCAATTCTAGAACTCCTTTTCCAGCAGCAGAACTTGAATTTTCACATAAGCCATGTCCTGGGGACTGGGTGGTGGCCATGGGCTTTCTCCTTAGTTTTGTACTTCTTCATTTTTTTTAATATATATAATCACAGTTAAATTTTTTTTTATTAATTTCTTTGTATATGATTTTGAACATTCAACTTTTATTTATGAAATATATGACGTTATTCTATTCATTGTGGATGTGATTGAAAGGATAGTATATAGTGTGTATTACATTCTTTAAATGCGTACAAAAATAATATTGATTATTTGTCAAATATGTCGAACCCTTTTTTTATCACATGCATTAATTGTGATGAGAAATTCATATAACGTGTGATCTTATCTCATTACTAATCACGCTTAAAATGTGTGATCTAAAGTGGTGTTTGTTTCGAGGGATTGAGCCATGGGATTGGACTAATAGTCTCTCCGAACTAATAGTCCGTTATTTGGTTCAAAATTTTTGCTTCGAACTATTAGTCCTAAATATGTCGGACTATTGTGTCCCATGGGGGAGGTAGGACACAAATGGGGGGATATGGGATTAGGTTGTGACATGGTCATTTTGACCCTCTACGATTTAATTATGTATTATATTTAGTAAAATTCAATAAAATTTAAATGTCTCAATTTAAAAATAAAATAATTTTATTTAATTTTTATTGATGTTTTATTTATTTAATTTTTTAAAATAATTTTTTATAGATATTTTATTGATGTTTTATTTTAAAATTTTGTTTATATTTTATTTAATTTCATTAGTTAAATTTTAATAGATGTTTTATTTAATTTCATTATTTCATTATAATTATTTTTTTAAATAAATTTATTTAAAATTTTAATTAAAAAAATAACATATATTTTTATTGATATTTAATTTATTTAATTTTTAAAAAATAAATTTATTTAATTGTGCAAAAAATAAAATAAATTTTTGTTTAATCTAGCTAAAAATTATTAAAATATTAAAGATATGTTTAATATTGCTATTAGTTAGTAAATAATTGAAAACGGTAAAATAGTCATTTGAGCATTTATCATTGGGTGATTTTACTTACACTACTCTTTTACCTCCTTACACTCTCCATCTCATTACACCACTAAAAAAAAATATAACTCTCATTACACCCCCATTATCTTACCAATACTAACTCTAAATTAACCATTTCATCTCTTTACACCACTTAACTTTTGGAGGGAAAAGAGAGAAGCAACAGCAAGGAAGACAAGGGGTCCGACGTAGAGAAGGCGAGTGGTTAGGATGGCGGGAGGGGTTTGAACGGCGTTGTGGTCTATGTTACCGGCGTGGACGATTGAACTCATTCTTCTCATTCGCTCAAGGTAAGTGAAAAACTATTCTTTCTCTCTCTATATTGATAGACATATATATATGTATCTATATATGTATCTCTATCATCTATATCATAATTTTTTTTGAATAAACAAAGAATAACACATTCCCAACACAATTTTGGTGGTTTTGATCTTCTAATTTAATTGGGTTTGTAATTTTTAGTGCTAATTTTGAATGTTGAAGTTCAAATTTTGGTCCTTTATTTTGTCAGATTTTTGTTCTCTGTTTTGATCTTCTAATTTTGAATTTTGAATTTTGAATGTTGAAGTTCAATTTTGAATGTTGAAGTTGAAATTTTGGTCCTCTGTTTTGATCTTCTATGTTGTAATTTAGCAACTTCAATTAGTTATTGGCTCTTACTTGAATAAAGTATTTATACTCTTGCTGAGAAACTGTGGCTTAGAAAAAGAAACAAGAAAACTTTTCCTTTATTTTATTAAAAATTTAATGCTGAAACAAGTAGTAAAACAAATCAAGTGTACATTTATTTTATTATATACATAAATATATATGACATGCACATAGGAGAGAAGGAAGCACCAACAGATTAGTTCGTGATCTCGTCATGTTCTTTTCCCTATACATTCCTTTATATCCCCTAGTCAATTATTTATCAGTTACCTTTCATGTGAACTAGATGTGAGCACCATGTGCATGTTCCTCATCTTATAGTATTTCTTATCATCTACTTGTTTCCAATTTGATCTATTATGCTGATCATGCTTAGAATTAAATACTTTTATTCTCTTTTTGTATATTGGCACATTAAAACGATTTAAGAAAAGAAACTAAAATTGTTTCGTAACAAAACAGTTATGAAACAAACCTGGGTATTTGCTTAACAGAATAGATTTCTCTCATATTGCCAAGTGGGAATTTGCTTAACAAAATATATTTCTCATATTGCCAAGTCAAAACTATATAGAGAAAAGAAACACAAATAGGTTTTTGGTTATAATACAACATAATAGATGTATGAATATGACATACCACATTATTTGGCACTTTGAACTCGATTTTTCTTTTCTTATTATTCTTTTCTTCGTTCCATTATTTCTCTAAGTGGGCTCTAAGGCCAACAATGCAGCAAGGTTTGGGAAATCAGTTAAATCCATGAGCATTTTGTAATCATCTGCTTTTGATACATGTCCATTATTCACTTTGTGATCTGCAGATTGAACACCAGCATTATCACCTTTCACCTCTTCTTCGTTGTTGCTGTTGTTTTGCTTCTTCCCCTCTCTCAGTTCTGTTGTGTCCTCATGATTTATTTCAAATGCATACTTGTATTATAATTTGAATTTTTTCCCTTTTCTATACATTTGCACATTCAATTTTTTTTTCTTTAAATTGAATGTTATCTATGAAATTATGGTTTCTTATTGTTTACATTAGTCATTTAATATGTTCGAGTTTTTGCTGATATTGGGTTTAATGTTTTTTTTTTTAACATAGAAATGGTTAGTGGTGTCTCACGTAAGAGACCAACGGCATCCAACAAAAGACGTGCTAGGCAAACAGAACCTGAACTAGTGGAAGTGAATGTCCCTGTGGAGGAGGATGACCATGTGGATGTGAATAATGATTATGTTGATGACGATATTGGTGTAAAGAATGACGATGTCGATAATGATATTGGTGTAGAGGCTGACCTCATGGAGGACGATGTTGGTGTGGATGATGATTGTCACGTTGGATGATGTACGGACCATACTTGGCATTCCAGTCATTGGCATGGCTTTGTCATGTCCCAAGTTAACAAGATACGAGGTTGCTGAACTGGTGAGTGCTACTTTGGAAGTGCCAGTGAATGATGCATTTGCAGAATTAGTTCAATCTCGTGGGCAATCCGTGAAGCTAGAGTGGTTACGAATTAGATTTCATGAAGTTAACGATACAGATGATGCAAATTTCATAGAATACGCAGCGTCCATTAACGCTCGTAGTGTGCTTGTACAAGAGCGCCTATCTGAATGTGTATGGGGTACCGTGAGTGGTATGCTCGTGTTTCGCATCAGGTTGTTTAAAATCCTACGCATCACTCTCAGGTTGATCCACGTGTTCAACGTCCCGAGAATGATGTTACTATGGATCCTAAGTGGGTAAGCAAATTGTGAATTAATTTTTTTGACTTTTAAGTGGTTCACCATAAATCAAATACTAAGTGCGATTTTTATCATTTTTTTTGCAGTGTAATGATACTGCTCTCAATGTTGGTGCTGCAGTCCATAAACTCGGCCGTGATGAGTGTGTCTTGCACCCTGACATGCTGTATGAAACCATTGGTCGCATGCTGCAAGTTCTTGATAGACAGAGTTTGGGATCTACTTCGACATGTACAAAGCATCAAGTCTACTATCGTAAACGTCGTAGGATGGACCGTACATGAGGATTGAGATCTAGTTTTTGTTTGATGACATAATTTTGCATAATGTTTAGCCCGTATAGATTTTGGAATATAGTTTTGTGTTAACCGTACATGATAGTTGGGATGTAGTTTTTTTTTTTTTGATGGCATAGTTTTTGTGAATGCCTAGCCCCGTACAAAATTTGGGATATACTTTTCCCTAATAGCATAGTTTTTGTGGATGCCTTGGATCTTTTGTAAACTGGATGCTTGGTTGGACAAGTAATGAATTGTCATACTTTTGTAAGAATTTTAAACAATTTCACATATATTTTGTGTTCAATATTTATGTCAATGGAAACTTATTTTGATGAACATATGGATTTGTTATTGTTTGTAATGCATTGTAATGGTATTAAAGTGTTTTGGAGGGATATGGTACAATTTGCTGGAAGTAACATTGTTTTTTTCAGTGCTATGAGCCAATTCAGCGGCATACTACTAAACAATTTCATTATTCTGGTATTCAGTTGCCGGAAACAATAGATCCTTCCAGCATTTAGTTGCTATATATTTCCAGAGCCACTTTATCCTAAACAATGTTTTTTTATTTGTGTTGGGCCTGTTCGGTAATACAGTGCTAAACAATTTGAATTACTCTAGTTCCATGTTACTGGATAAAAGTTTGTTTCCCAGAATTATGTTACCGTTCAATTGGATAATTTCTGTTCGCTTCCCAACAAAACCAGTAGAGTCCACATTGAAGTGCCTATTTGGTCACACAATGCGAAACAATTTACAAAAATTCGGTGCTACAACGCCGGAATAAATGGTTTTGTCTAGGGCTGCAAATGAACAGAGCCGTTCATGAACAAACTCGAGCTCGGCTCGGTAAGAGCTCGTTCGAACTCGGTTCGTTAATTTTTTTTTGCATTCGAGCTCGAGCTCGTTAAATTTTTAATAAACAAGCCTAAACATTCTAAAGCTCGGCTCGTTAGCTGGCTCGTTTAATATTTATTATTTATATATTAAATAATATAAAAATATGTATAAAAAATAAGAGAAATATGCTATTTATATATTTAAAAAACATAAATGTAAATAATAGTTAACTATAGATAGTACATTTATATAATAGTGGTAGTAGATATCATTATTTTAATAAAATATGGACTTTTTTTTAGTATGTTTATATATATTGTATATATAATTGTATAATCAAAGTTTTCATTGTAACTTTAGTATCACATGCAAGTATGAATTTATAATTTTTTTGGCTCGTTAAGGCTCGTGAACAGACTCGAGCTCGTTAAGGCTCATGAACAAGCTCAATTCGTTAAATTTGTATTCAGCTCGAGCTCGAGCTCGAGCTCGTTAAAATCTTAATAAACAAACCCAAACATACTAAAGCTCGGCTTGACTCGTTTGCAGCCCTAGTTTTGTCCAGCCTTTTGTGGCTATACATTTACAGAGCCACTTCCTCCCAAATTATACTGAAAATACATGGTAATGAGTAGCTGAACAAATTTTAAAAAATCCGGCTTTATATTACTGTAAATTTATCTTATATTTGGCAATTTGGTACCAGACTTATATATATTTTTTTCAGCACTGTGATGCCGGACTATGTTATTTTGTTCGATTTCAAAACACCGAACAAAACTCGCAGGCTAGCCCAGAAAATCGAAACAAAAACCTACCAAACTAATAAAAAAACTCACCATTTCACTTTTTTGATGGTTTTTCACCACCGTTTCTTCATCCATTACTTTTTTTGATGATCAAAGCACTATGATTATCAGTTTTTCAAAAGAGATGTGTAAGAGAAAAGAAAAGTCGAGAAAGGAAAAAGAGAAGTAGAGATTGAAGCTCAAGGGGCGTAAGGAGATAATCAAATATATTTAATTTTAGTGTTTTGTCCTTTTAAGTAATTCACACATGGATAAAATTGGAAGAAAAAAACAATCTTATATGGAGGGCGTAAGGAGGTAAAAGAGTGGTGTAAGTAGAATCACCCTTTATCATTCTCTATAATATCCCAAACAAATATAGGATTCAATAGAATAGTCCAATTCAGACATCTAATTCCATGACTAAACAAACATAGGATACAAATTCAGTCCAACCAAATAGTCCGAGGACAATGTATCCCAAGACTAACAGTTTGATAGATTCCAATCCACCCTTATCCAGTCCGTCCAAACAAACACACCCTAAAAAGTGTGATCTAAATGTTTATTATCACACGTAAAAAGTGTGATCAAATCATCTTTTAATGACACTCAAAATGTGTGATTAAAAATAATTTCAAATATCACACTTTGACAAAATTTAAAACGTGTGATTAAATAATATACATCACACATAAAATGTGTGATCTATTTATAATTTTGTAGTAGTATGTTGAAAGTTGGCCAATTCTATTTCCTTAAGCACTGGTTTGGGAAATTAGGTTGGGATGAGTTCGGGCTAAAATAGTCACAAAAAGACAAAATAGGTTTTTTAAGCTTAGGTTACAAAATGCCACATTCAAATAATAATTATTTTATTTTTTCTTTCACAAAAGTCAAAAAAATTAAAAAGTCTATCCCAAACGAGACTTTCTAACCCCATGCTAAAATAGACAAAAACTAAAAAGTCAAAAAATAACTCACATCCCAATCGAAGCCTAAGTGTTGTTTAATAATCTAATTTAACATTTAGAATTTAATGAATTTAGTAAAATAAATTAAATTCGTTTGATAATTATTATAATTTTGTATCATTTAAAATTTTAAATGATTTCTTACAGATAAGCTAAAATTGTAAATCACTGGCTTCTTACTTATGGTGAATTTTTAATTTCTTATAATTGTATCACTATCGATATAATCACCAATATTGTCACCAGTATTGTGCCATTGTTGCTCACCCCACCACCGCCACTCCTATCATACAATCATCATTGTTGTTAGATTTTTGTAATGGCAATCTCGTTTGATAAAAAAAAATAGTTATATTTTTATTTGATTTATTATATTTGTGAGTTATGAAAGTTTAAATGTGAATCTAACTCGAGTTGTGCTTGTATAGAAGAGTTTGTGCTAACATTCCATATCATGACTTGAGCATTTCTTATTTGCTACTTCATTGCTAGGTTTTTGTAATTGGCAATCTCGTTTGACAAAATTCTTTTCAATTGTATTTTTATTCGCTCTATTATATTTGTGAGTTATGAGAGTTAAAATGTGAACCCAACCCGAATTGTACCTATATAGAAGAGTTTGTGCTAACATTCCGTATTGTGACTTGAGCATTCCTTATTTGCCGTTTTGTTGACTAAGCACGAGAATTGATCTGCTCGGTCAGCTCGCAAGAGTCCAAGGGCAGTGCCCCTAAAGCCAAGAAGAAGTTAAAGTTGTTTGACCGCTCAAGCGGTCATTTATGCGCTCGAGCAGTAAAGTGGTTTATCCAGTATCTCTAATTGTGTTCTAAATTTCTAAGAAGCGTGTTTTACCGCTTGAGCAGTAAATGTTACACTCGAGTGGTTGGCCCATGTGTGAGCACCGCTTTTTCTCATGCGGCTTGAGCAATAAAGTGTGCGCTCAAGCAATTTTCACGACTTTATTTAGTGTAAAGTGCTCCGTTTATTATTTTTATGGTTGAACTTGTCTAATATAGTATAAAGTGTTCTATATTGGATGGTGTTTATGTATTGCTTTCCTTAATGATTTGAGGGTGATTGATTAATCAATGGGTTTTATATTGACAAATATCAAGGGTTCTTTTTGTTCTTTCATTTATAAAAAAACAGAGGTGTTTATTGGTGGATTCAGGAAAACTTTCCCCTGAAACTTTGGTAGATTTCAGAGTAGCTCATCGTCGTAAATTCGATATTGACATTGTGGATTCAACGTTAGACAAAGCAATTCCATGGTGAAAATGGTGGTAGAAGAGGCACATCAGGTTCGATTCAATTCGGATGTGGATTCGCTAAGTAATTGATGGTTCTCGTATATAATTCCTTTTATATTCTTATTGGATTGTTTTGTGACTTTGACATGTGATTTTTTATCACAATTGGAGGATTTCTAATTGTGATTTTTTTCACATTAAATGGTTGTATCGATTTGTTGTTAATTTTTTTGATTAAGATTGCTATTAATTATTTAAAATTGAATCATAATCACAAATTAGTATCTCAAAAATTATTTGGTCAGTTTGGTTTAGTTTTAGAATTATAATTTGAGTGCGGAGTTGTATTTTGAGTTTTAAGTTTTTAAATCATGATTTGAAAAGAGAAAATTTATTTGATTTTGAGTTTTGAAATTAATTTTGTAAGGATTTGTAATTTTGTTTTTATTGATTCATGTATAGAATGTGAGAATAGAGATGACAGATGCAAGATGAGAAAGAAAAAGTTATGGATTGATTGATTAATAAAAATAAAAAAAAAAAGAGAAGAAAGAAGTTTTGAAAGTAATTTTGAGTTGTACTTTAAAAATATATTTGGTTAACATGTTTTATTCAAATCATGATTTAAAAACAGAGTTGAGTTTTAAAAAGTAAACCAAACACTACCTTTAGTGTTTTGTTTTTTAAATTGCCACCACTATTACCACAACATTGCCTTCATATAACCAATATTGCCACCCTTGTCCTAATATTTCTAGTATTATGTTGCTATTATTATCACGACGACCGCACCATTATTACTCTATTATAATCACTATCGTTATTACTATCACCACCACATAACATTAGGGCAGGGCTAGACATAGGGTTATTTGAACCGCCTAACCTGTCTAACTCGAACCGATCAGCATATAAATGGGTGATTTTGCAGACATAATGCGGACGGATGCGGTTTGGAATATGGAACTATTGCGGGTTTTACCTGCACCAGCAAGAATCTGGTTGCACTTAGACATTTTTTTTTTAAAAAAAAAAGAAAAGAGAAAGAAATCTGAATCGTTGATTTCATTCATTCTATCCTAGATGGAGTTTGCGAGTTTGCAAATGTTTTTATTTTATTTAATGTGTTTGAACTGGATAAAATTTGACAACAATTTATTGTTATTTTATTATTGCATTTTGGATGAATGTAAAAGTTAATGAAGAACTGCTTTTAGGTAAGTTTAGAATTTTGAATGATTTTATTTTAAGTATATTGTTGCGTAGTGAATAATTTTGATGATTTAGTTTAGGATTTTGAAATATGTGTTTGTGTTAGTTTATGATTTTATTAAAAGGTTTAGGATTTTGAATGATTTGCTTGTGTTAGAAATTGATTTTGTTGTGTTTTTAATTTTATAAGTTGTAATTCATTAATTATTAATGTTGAGTATTTTAGAAAATGGGGGAAAAATGACTCAAAATAAATATTTACAAAATAGAAAAAAGGCTCAAAATTTTTTTTTTAAAGAAAAAAGTCCAATCTGTAAACTGGCTGTACATCAGCGAGCCCTATCCGCACAAATCGCTATCCGCATTGCGAGCGATTGCAGATTCAATTTTTCCAAAACCATACATATGCAGATAGGTTCAAACCACAAATAAAACCGTCCAAAACCGGGGGCTTTTCCCTAATTAAGCTAAAATACCAAGCTATACCAAGCTATTTCCCAAATTAGACCTAGTTTTGACGGATTTCTCAAAATAAGCTGAAACGTGGTTAGAAACCACGCTTTCACCGTTTTTGTAACCCCAACCGCAGAAAATTTGTAAAATCGTAAAAGCGTGCCGCTTTTAATTAAGAAAACGTGATTACAAACCACGTTTTTAAGAAAATTTGATTTATAAATAAAGCGTTGTTTCTAACTACGCTTTTAAATAAATTTTTTTTTTCTTCAGAAAACGTGATTTCTAACCACGCTTTCTTAATTAAGCTGTGTTGTATATAAAGCGTGGTTAGAAACCACGCTTTCAATAATAAACCAAACAACATCATGCACTCACAAACACACACACTCTCTCTCTCTCTCTCTGACACACACAAACATCACTCACACTCACATCAAACATATATAATTTTTAAAACCAATATTAAATATATATAATAATAATTTATAATAGCAAATAATAATCAACTATATAAAATGATTACTTATTTATTTTAATTCTTTAAAAAAAAATATTTTTATTTTAAGGTTTAAGATTTAGGGTTTAATTCTTAATTTTTTTTTTTTTTTTGGTAACCATTCCGTTTTCAGTTTTCTGTTTATAGTTACATAAATTTTAAAAACTGTCATAAAAACTTGTTTGATAAATTTTTTTTGGTTTATAAATGGTTGTGTCAGTTTATAAATTTAAGGAAAAAACGTAAACTCAAAAAATGAGTTTACGTTTTCAGTTTTCAATTATTTTTTTCAAATAATTTTTTTTTTCAATTATTTTTTAAATTAATTTTTTTTTCAATTAATTTTTTTTTCAAATATTTTTTTTCAATTAATTTTTTTTCAAATATATATTTTTTCAATTTTTTTTTTCAATTAATTTTTTTTTAATTAATTTTTTTCAATTATTTTTTTTTATTAATTTTTTTTCAATTATAACATGTGTGATCCCATTGTCATAAATAATAAACATAAATATAAATATTTTAGGTTTGAACAAACATATTTTTTAGTTTATGTTTTTAAACATTTTGTTCAAACCAAACGCGTTTGTAATTAATGTTTTTCTAAAATAAATAAAAACCAGTTTATAAATTTTTTTAAAACATAAACTAAAAACGTAAACGTTACCAAACGCTACCTTAGTGTTTAGGGATAAAATTTATATTTTTTTTATTTTAGGGTTTAGGGTTTAATTCTTAAAATTTATTTATTTTTATTTTAGGGTTTAGGATTTAGGGTTTAAAATTTATAGTTTAATTCTTAAAATTTATTTATTTTTATAAATCCTAAACCCTAAATCCTAAACCCTAAAATAAAAATAAATAAATTTTAAGAATTAAACCTTAAAATCTAAAATAAAAAAAAAGTTTATCCCTAAACACTAAAATAAAATAAAAAATTTTAAGAATTAAAATAAAAAAGTAATAATTTTATATAGTTGATTATCATTTGCTATTATAAATTATTATTATATATATTTAATATTGGTCTCAATTTTATAAAATAAAATTTATATATATTAAAAATTATATATGTTTGATGTGAGTGTGAGTGTGTGTGGGTGATGTGTGTGTATGTCAGAGAGAGAGAGAGTTTTTGTGAGTGCGTGATGTTGTTTGGTCTGTTATTGAAAGCGTGGTTTAAGAAAGTGTGGTTAGAAACCATGTTTTCTGGAAAAAAAAAAAATATATTTAAAAGCGTGGTTAGAAACAACGCTTTATTTATAAATCAAATTTCCTTAAAAACGTGATTTGTAACTACGCTTTCTTAATTAAAAACGTGGTTTGTAATCACGTTTTTACGATTTTACAAATTTTCTGCGATTGGATTACAAAAACGGTAAAAGCGTGGTTTCTAACCACGTTTCAGTTTATTTTGAGAAATCCGTCAAAACTAGGCCTAGTTTGGAAAATAGCTTGGTATTTTAGCTTAATTAGGAAAAAATCTCCCAAAACCAAACCGCGAACACCCCTATATAACACTATCATTGCCACAATCATTTCATTATCACAACCACCTTCGTCAACTCTATCCTATAAATACTGAGAGGTGTTTTGGGAAAGGACAAAAAAAAATTAAAAATTAACTTTTTATTAATTTTGAGTCACGTTACCTTTCACATTAAATAATAAAAAAATTTTAAAAAATAAAAAAATTAATTTTTTTACCATCTTTTCAAAACACTATAGAAACGTTAAAACGCTATGCCACCACCATCTTACCCCAACAGAACCGTTGTTGAAGCAACTACTACTCATCGCACTCTATCACCGCGACACTATCAACCCACCACTAAACGCTATGCCACCACCATCTTACCCCCCACAAAATCATTGTTGATGCAACTATTACTCCTCGCACTCCATCACCGCGGCGCTATCAACCCACCATTAATTTTTACATATCAAACATGTTGATTATATTCCGCACTTAAATTCTAATAAATATTAAATACTAAACAAATTTTCAAATCATAGAAATTCAACATTCAATCTTTAATTTTTATATTTAATTTTTATCAAACAACACCTTATTTATTAAAATTTTTAATTCAAAGGCTCTTACCATCAAAGGTTTATTTATTTTTAAAGAAAAAAGGAGAGTAGGGTTTAGAGGCTGTTTGATCTTCTGTCACACAAAGTGAAAACTCCAATTTTCTTGGCCGAGAAAACGCGAGAAACTTTTTTGGTTTTTCCCTACTTGAATGGCCCTTCTGAAGCCTCCTCTAAATTTCTCTCTTCGACTAATGGCCTCACGTTTCGTCATATACTCTTCTATTCACTCCCACACTGTTTTTCTCTCCTCATCCTTCACTCTCTCTCCTCCCTCCCTCCTCAGAACCAGGTACACCCTGTTTGGTTTCTGAGAAAAAAAACATAGGAAAACGATGAAGAATTCACTTTCAACTATCGTGTTTTACTGTCTTATCAATTACTGTGTTTAAAAAATGAAAATAGTAAAACTTCTGGTTGAATATCACTAATATAGCCATATCTAAAATGGAAATACTTTCTAGATTATTTTGCCCCCTTTTCCTTTCTACCCAAACGAAGCTTTGATAAGATCTGTTGTTGTTACAGGACAAGTTTCGGATTGAGAAGGGTTCGAAATGCAGTGTCTTCAAGGGCTTTTATGGCTTCAAGCCTTACCACTGAAGCTTTTCAGGAAAGTACGAGCTCGAAAGCGTATGGGTCTGAACAAATTCAGGTAAATTGATGGGTCACTTATGAGTTTTGAACATTACTTTAATGGCCTATTGTTGGATGAAGAAGTCGTGATGAATAAATTAGTTTAGATAGATGTAAAGGTGGATGATAATCACAGGAGTATTATCTCAAATTAAGGACTTAATTATTTTATCTATGTTTGAACTTGAGTGAGTAGTGGAAATTTAACACCCACCCCCCCAAAAAAAAGAAAAAAAAAAGAAAAAAAAAAAAGAAAGAAGAAAGCTACAGATAATTGGTTCTTTAGAGGCAGGTTGAGTTGGTCAGTTTGAACGTTTTCGAAGTCTTTGAATGCTTTATTAAGAAAGAATTAGCAATGTAGTTGTCATTGAAATTGATATAGTTGTGGAGTATAATAAAGAAAATCCTTCAGAAATCTTGAGTTTGGTAGAATGGTTTCAGCAAACCAATGAGAAGAAAAGAAAGAAAACTGCATAAATTATAAAACGAATTAATAATTTCATATTGTATTAGTACACAACCATCATACGACCACAATTGTCTTAGTGCCAACAAAGAGTTGTGTAGCATTCACTGTTCAAATTCTAAAATCAATCTTGAACACTTGTATAAATTGTAACAAATTTGTCTGAAAGACAACACCAGTGAGTTGTTGGACATATCATATGCAAATCTTGAGAAGTCCAAAACAATTAACCTTTGAAAGGCAGCATTGCCTGGTTGTGGCTATGATATGCATTTCTTATAAGTTCAAAATAAGTCATATATTAATCAATCCATAGAGGCAATAAGGGTATTAGAGCTTTGAGTTATTATCATTGCTTTTGTTGCTGTTTATTAGTGATTTGTAAATTCCCAGCAAATCATGGATGCACATGTTTTGTCGCAGATAGCCCTTCCGAAATCACGTTTCTTCCCATGAAGAAATTAGTAACTCACATAATACCATGTACTTTTTGTTTATATATATGTATATATATATTTTGGGGTTGGAGGGTGATTTTGGTTTCTATAGATTTGTATGTTTGTGTGTATCTTGTGATTTTGTTTGTATGATCTTGTTTGTTTGCTTAGTGCTGGTTTGTGTTTTTTCATAGTGGCTTCCTCATTTAATCAGGTACTGGAAGGTTTAGACCCCGTTAGAAAAAGACCAGGAATGTACATAGGAAGCACTGGACCTCGTGGTTTGCACCATTTGGTATAGTCTTTACCTCTTTGCCATTGCTTCATTAATACCTCTCAACGTGCGTAATTCTGTTTGACATAAATAGAAGTTGCCAGATCCACTGACGTTGACTTCTTTTAGGTTTATGAAATACTGGACAATGCTATTGATGAGGCCCAAGCAGGATTTGCTTCAAAGATAGATGTTGTCTTACATGCAGACAATTCAGTGAGCATTACGGACAACGGGCGTGGGGTATGAGTTATCTTCTACTTTTTTTTAGCCAATTTGGAGTTCTCTTAGGTGTAAAGAGTTGATGATGGACAAATTATAGTGTTTTCTTCACAGGGGATGCATTAACGTCCTTGACATTGATGCTTTACTATATTCTCACATTATACTCTTTTTTTTTCCACAGACTGACATCAATCCTTCTGCTAGTCAAGCTTCTCAATTTTGCTCTTTGCACATTGTTGTGCTATCATTTTACTTGACTGTCTTCACTATGCTACCATTTTCCTCAATATGTCTTACAAACCCAGAAAATCTCAAGGAATGCTCGCAAAGCTGACAAAACTCAACCATAAAAAAACTTAAATAGTGTCAAAACCAACTCAGATAAACCAACAACTGTAGAAAACTAGAGGAAAAAACTCATTGTATTCACAGCACCCTAGCGGGACCTCCTTGGAGCCTGAAAAACAAGGTTGGGTAACGTTCCCAACAGTGTGGTCAACAATCATAGAAGAGTCTTCACAAGCATTCATTTGATCAAAGCCAAGGTTGATTGAAGATCTTAGAAAAATAGGCCATATTTTTTCGAACATCAAAGAAATAGAAAAAATATACCAAATGAACTTAGAAAATTTTGAAAAATTTATCGGTGAACACTACTCTTCAAGTCAATCATGCTGCTGTATTTATTTATTTATTATTAATATATATATATTTTTACATATCAATCGTAAATGAAGAATACCATATCCTTTCAGTCCACAATACGAGAATATACGAGAATGACACTATGATACCAAGTTCAATGTACACTAAGAAGAAGAAAAGAGCCCATATGCGGTTAATGAGCTCTCTGCCCCCATGCATCTGATCAGCTTGCGTGGTTCATTGGTTTCATTGAATAGAGAGAGACCAAAAATTTAGGGTTCTCTCCCTTGGGATACATGTATTTGTATTAGATAGAGTTGGCCCAAGTACATAAATACCCTTCAAACAATTAAGCAAAACACAAAACTATAACAGATAATTACCATAGATGTCTTATAGGGGTGGTTGCTGCCTTTTCTATATATATTTTTTGTGTTTTTACTTTTACGGTATTTTTGATTTCACCATGTTTATAGTTGGTACTTATTACGATTTTGAAATGAACTGGTTATGTGATTTCTATTTACTTACAAAAATGGGTTATATCAAAATACTACTTTACAATTACTTTATGTTGTTAGATTTTGCTTGGAGTCATTTCTTTGAAGCTGACATTCATGTGCTATTGCAACTTTTCACTTTCTTCCATGTTTCACTTGTGCATCGCAGATTCCAATCGACTTGCATCCAGTGACAAAAAAATCTTCTTTGGAGACTGTCTTGACGGTATTGTTGCATAAATTACCAATTCCATTTTAACGTTGTAAGTAGACTGCACGGTTATGGGATCAAGATGGAATTTCACCTGGAATAGTTCTCAAGGGGCCACTTTGAATCTTTTTACTATATGTTTGCATAAAATTTTGAGCATGTTATATTGTTTCCTAAAGAGCACACAATTTGTGAAGCAAAACAACCATCTAGTTGCTATTACTTTTGAGGTCATTTAGATATACAGTTGTTCTGTCCTAAGTTCCTAACCTAAAATAGTATTATTAGTTGGCACTGTAAAAACAGTGTGTTTTAATTAATAGAGCAGCTGTTCAATTCCTTACTGGCATGCGGTTGTAGGAAATCCTTAAAATAAGATGCAATGCTGCGTGGACACATCAATCTTCACGTACGTGTTATGTATAAGAAAAGATTGCAGATATATGGGCTTTTATGTATGTACGTATGTTACAACATACATACATATATCTGGTAGCTGCATTTGAAATGGAACAAATTGTTTTTTGACTTGGCTGATGGTGGCAATAATGTATGACGATTAAATTGTGCAGGTTTTACATGCTGGTGGGAAATTTGGTGGTTCAAGTAGTGGTTACAGTGTCTCAGGGGGACTACATGGTGTAGGCTTATCTGTTGTTAATGCATTATCTGAGGTGCTACTTTCTTTTCTTGTAACTTTATTTGGCCATTCCCTTCAAGCTGGTTGAGATATGTAAATATATTCATGGTTTTCTCTTTCCGTTTTAATGTTGTTGGTTTCGGTGGGCCTTTGAGTTCCTTTTGGCAGTGGAGTAGGCTTTAGGTTACTATAATTTTGATGATATTATATATATATATATATTCTGGTGTCAATTAACTTGGGGTCTCCACTTATGGATCCCTGCACTAGGGTGGAAACATTTAAAATGATGGCCTTCATTTCAAGTTTCAAGTAATGATGAAATGAGCTTTATACATCTATGCTGAGAAAGGGTTACCATTTGTCACCCTTCCTGTTTACCTTAGTGGTTGATGTTATAGGCAGATTGATGGGTAGGGCTAAAGAGGTTGTTTTGGTGGATTGTGTCGTGATTAGGAGGGATGGTGTATCTGTGTTTCATTTGCAGTTGTAGATGATACCATTTTTCAGGCCTAGCTAATGCTTGAAATTCAACTCAGAATGACCCTTAGTCTTACTTCCCTGTTCTGTGACTTTCGGTTTGCTGGTTCCCGGGTCATAGAAGTATTGAGACTCCTTTATTCTGGTGTCATTCACATTACTTGTTTACAAAATGAATGATATCTCTTTTAGGCTTGCACAATAATCCCCAAATTCCTTGGACCACAGGTTATGCTCCAACTCACTCTTCATAATAGCGTAACTACTCTGGCCCAGGGTGGGCTGTGTTAATTGTGTCTCCCTGGCCATCACATCAACACTAAGTGCTATATTCTACATTTTGCTTGCTGGTGCGCACTCAGTTCTTTCATATTTTTTTTTCTCTCTTTTTTGTTGTTTATATATACATTTTACAGTTTGTGGGCACCAATCGACTTAGGATCGAATCATTTGTTTCTGACATGTATTGGTTTGCAGGCATTAGAAGTTACTGTTTGGCGTGATGGAATGGAATACCAGCAGAAATATTCCCGTGGAAAGCCTGTTTCAACTTTAATGTGTCATGAGCTTCCTGATGAATCAAAAGACCGCCAAGGGACACACATTAAGTTTTGGCCTGACAAAACAAGTTGGTCTCGACTCTCAAAACCCGGCATGCTTTTGATGATTCTATTGATTCAATTTGTAGCAATAATTGCATTTAGGGGTTTTCATAGTCTTTGTCTAACTATGAACTTTTCTGCAGTATTCACTACTGCAATTCAGTTTGATTACAGCACTATAGCTGGACGGATTAGGGAGCTGGCTTTTTTAAACCCTGAGGTACAGTCATTACCATCTGCTTATTGTTCTGTGACATCTTTAAACCTTCTGAGTTGTTATTCTAATTTTTTTTCTTAAACTTCTCATTTATTTTTCAACTGTAGATTTTTTTTTTATTTTTTTTATTTTTAATTTCTTAATCTGGTAACTTGCTGCATCTTTTCCAAATATTGGTCAAATCTGATTTCTGTTTGCAGCTTCCTTTGCTGCTGAGAGATATTCGTTTTGTGAATGAATATTGTATTTGCAGTATACCTGTTTCCATATGATAATGCTAGAAGATTGTGTGTGTCAAACTATGGAATGTTATCTAGCATGTTGTGGGATTATTAAGGCTCAATGGCTAGTCATTCAACACTGATTTCCTGTTGGTCCTTCAGTTTCCTGCTGACTGCTCTAACATTTCAGATCTTTCAGAAATGGATCCTTTGCTATTTAGTATTAATGTTTTAATGGTTAATTATTAATTTCATTTTCTTGATGTGCCATCAGTCTCTGTGACTTTTTATTTTACTATACACTGCCCTTGTCTCACTGTTTGCAGATTACTATTGCTCTTAAGAAAGAGGATACAGATCCAGAGAAGAACCAGTATAGTGAATACTACTATGCTGGGGGATTGGTTGAGTATGTGAAGTGGCTAAATACCGACAAAGTGAGCTAGCTTTTATGTACATGATTTTCCAATACTTCTCCTTTGCTATGCTCGTTGAGTCCTAATTTTTTTGTTCTTCCATTTCCCTATTCTTCCATCAAGTTTACACCATTTTGTATCCAAACTGAAGTACCAAAGGACGACTAATTATGTGTTTGCTTGCACATCATTATTGTTGTAGTGTGATATTAAATCGTCAAAAATTAATTGTCTTACCATTTATGTAGGGTTATTATTCCCAACTTATTTGAAAAGAGAACGTATAACCTTCTCCCAGTTTTAGATGAACTAAAGTTCTAATAGTAAAAGTCAAATAAAAACTGAAAATTGGAATAGGTGATAAATCTAATGACTGTTATGACCTGAACGCATCAACCGGATAAATTTTTATTTGAAGCCTTGATAATCCACCTTTTGTACCTGAAAGTCTTGTCATTCCCCAAACGCTGATTACACCACTGCTAATAATCATGTAACATTTTGATGCTTATTTATGTCTTGATATGTGAAAGCTGGCTGGGATTATTTGGTAAAAGGATTTTTACCATCATTCAGTTAACTGATAATTGTCATACGCATCAACCCTTGGTTTGACATTTGCATTATGCTTGAGTCTTGACTGTAAAGTGACTGATAGTTCTTTGATCCAGAAACCACTTCATGATATTGTGGGTTTTAGAAAAGAAGCAGATGGAATCAGAATTGATGTGGCTCTTCAGTGGTGAGCAATTATTTCTTTCTTTCTTCTTGTTGCATTTTTTCTCTTTCATGAATCTCTTGACAATTTCTTGTTTCAAATTTATTTATTTTGGTCAGTCCACAAGAAAATACAGAGATCACTTCAATAGATTCAGTTCTCGTGTCACTCATTCACTATCTTGTTACATGCTTCTTGATGCATTTGCATGAGCTAGGATTTCTTACAAGCTGGGAGAGAACAGTATAGTTTTCTCAAATGCCAAAAGCGTTTGATTTCTTGCTTCAAACTTTGGTCTGATAAAACAGTGTTATGTGCAAAGCTGCCAATTGTGTAGCCTACAGCTAATTTAGTTCTCTTCTCAATCTTTATTGTAGGTGCTCTGATGCGTATTCAGATACAATGCTGGGATATGCTAATAGCATTCGTACAATTGATGGCGGTACTCACATAGATGGTATGAAGGCGTCATTAACAAGAACTCTCAACAACCTCGGGAAGAAATCAAAAATTTTCAAGGTGCGTTGGTTCTGGCCTATTATTTTGGCTTTTTGTTGTTGTCAACAAATATCTTTGGTTCTGGCCTATTTATTTTGAATATTAAAATCTTGTTTGATCCAATCCAGGAGAAGGATGTTAGTTTAAGTGGTGAGCACGTGAGGGAGGGATTAACATGTGTAATCTCTGTCAAAGTTGCAGATCCAGAGTTTGAAGGTCAAACAAAGGTATTACTGATTTCGTCTTTACATTTGTGGTCACTGATCATAAATAATGCTTTCAACAACATGAAGTTTATGATCATCAATGCACATTTTGAAGTTTGAGATCACCAATTTCCATTTTCTTTTGTTTGGAATATCTTATATTACTGCTTATTCTGTCTATCCTTGAAAGACGAGGTTGGGAAATCCAGAGGTGCGGAAAGTGGTTGATCAATCTGTTCAAGAGTATCTCACTGAATACTTGGAGTTGCATCCAGATGTACTCGATTCAATCCTTTCCAAGTCCCTTAATGCTCTAAAGGTACCATAATTAAAATGCGTGAATCATGACTGTCACAATTCAATTATATGATTGATTGAGCTGCTCTTCCCTAAGAATATATTATTCACAATCCTTTGGGTGCATTTTCTGTCCCTTCTAGCTGATCATTGCCCTCATAGCTAAAATTTGATTATTTCTCTCACTAGTCACATGCATGTTCTTCCATGTTTAGGCAGCTCTGGCAGCGAAGAGGGCAAGAGAATTGGTGAGACAAAAGAGTGTTTTAAGATCCTCATCTCTTCCTGGAAAGCTAGCCGATTGCTCAGCCACAAATCCTGAAGATTCTGGTATCCTCTGTTTATTCTTTCATTGAAGTTAAAAAAGGGTAGAGTTTTATAACAAATGTCAATTGGATTTCTGTTGCAACGATGTTTTTAATGATATTTCTATTATCAATTGGAGTTCTGTTGCAGGGATGTTTTTAAGGATATATAACAAATGTCAATCCAAGTGGCTTTTTAATCATTTATCTAGTTTTTTTTAGGTAAATTTATTGTTCGTTTCTGGGGTTGAACTGCATAAGTTTATTATATGATACCGATTCCTCTGGATTCTTTTCAATGTTGAGAAAAGTGTAGAAATATGGTTATGAATTATTCCTTTGCTCCGAGTAGCATGACTCTTCTCAACTGTATGCTATTTAGGATTGCTAATTGTTAATAATATCTAGTTAGTATTTGGTACTCAGGTTGAAGAGAGGTAAGAGATGTCCTAGTTAGTATTACAAACATGTCCGGGGGTGTCCCCAACATGTCCAAAGAAAAATATTAAAAATTGAACATGCCATGTGGCGTGTCCACATGTGTCCCAATGTGTCATGTGTCCCTGCGTGTCCAAGGAGTGTCTATGTTGTACAAGTGTCAGACACGGATACTGTGTCAGACACGGATACTGCAACTTAAATGAAGTGTCCGTACTGGTACTTGATAGATGTCTTTGGATCTATTAACTTCATAACTTGTGGAAAGGTGTTGTCTTAGGTTTGGTTTGGAGAAGTTTTTTGTAATAACTTTACCAACCAATTTCAAGTTCATTTTTATTTTGCAGAAATATTTATTGTTGAAGGAGATTCAGCCGGTGGCAGTGCAAAACAAGGGCGTGATAGGCGCTTCCAGGTGAAATTTTGACTTTTTCTTTTTTGTAGCTCTTAGTGCAAGAAATGGTTGAAGCTTCTTTTGGATAATTTTGTTGTAAAGTTTGCTTTGCTAAATTGTGTATCTTGTACTCATTTATATTTGCTTTCATGGACAAAATTTTTCAGTCAACTTTCCATTAATTAATTATGGTGCGGCACTTCTTGAAATATTTTTTTCCTCCCCAGTGCCACAAGAAATAGTAATAATAATTACGATAATGGTAATATTAATAGAATACAAAAGAATCTAAAAGAAACAGGAAAAATGAATAAAGAATTGTATGCTGTGTGTGCGCGCGCGCATGGTATTAGTGGAGTCTTGTCCCGTGCTTGGCTACCTTGCTTGAGGTGGATATTTTATATTTGTTTGTAATTTGTGACCTATGTATATCACTTATTGGCTTATTTATTTATTTTATATAAGATAGAATTAAAAGTTAAAACACATACGATACATGAGATATGGTTAGCCATGAAATTTTTTGCTCTCTCTCTCTATATATATATCTCTGTCTCTCTTTTGTGTGCCATATTAATTATGTGGAATATGTGCCAATGATTGATAATGTTTTGTGTTATGGAATATGCTTCATGCTTCTTGTGAACTTGAAGTTTTGAATGAAAAAAATCATAATTTAAGTGACGGAACTTTAGTTTAACTTGTGCAGGACATGTCCTTTGTACTTATTTCTCAATCATCATAGCTTATAAATGCATTATTCCTCAGGAAATCTATAACAGTCCTGACTACTAAAACGTACCTATTTGTGGCCTGATGCAGGCTGTTCTTCCCTTGAGGGGTAAAATTTTGAACATTGAAAGAAAGGACGAAGCAGCAATGTATAAGAATGAAGAGATTCAAAATCTTATTCTTGGTCTGGGACTTGGAGTAAAGGTTATTTAATTATAATCTTCAAAATCTTAGTTCCTTTCTTTTCAGATGCTTCACCTATTTTGTTGATTGAATTTTACTGGTTTTAGGGAGAGGATTTTAAAAAGGAAGCTCTCCGCTATCATAAAATTATAATCTTGACAGATGCTGATGTGGATGGTGCTCACATCCGCACTTTACTGTTGACATTTTTCTATAGATATCAGGTAGATAGTTGAGATAATCATCTATTAAATTTTGTTGGTCTGAAAAAGAGAAGAAAGAATAAATTTTTTCTTGAAATGCCTAAAAAATTCAAAAGCAGTTTGGCTTATTTAGTTTTTGTTCCTTGCAGAGAGCTTTATTTGATGAAGGTTGCATTTATGTTGGCGTGCCGCCCTTATACAAGGTGTGCTTTTGAATTTGATGGGTCCAATTGAAAAAATGTTCTAGTAACTTCACAAAAGTTTGTTCTCTCTTGTCAAAATGATCAGGTTGAGAGGGGAAAGCAAGCATATTATTGCTATGATGATGCGGAACTAAAACAGTTACAGAGTTCCTTCCCTTCAAATGCATCTTACAACATTCAGAGGTTCAAAGGTATGACCAATAAAAAAAAATTGATATTTTTGGTGCCTGAGGGCTTTGCAAATCCTTTCTATTTTGATCCCTTTCTTAGCGAATGATTTTTTTTTCAAAATGAATGTGACATTCACCGCAATTGAATGGAATACAGGTTTGGGGGAGATGATGCCTTTACAATTATGGGAAACAACGTTGGATCCAGAGAAAAGACTGCTAAAGCAATTAATGGTAGAGGATGCAGCAGAAGCAAATGTTGTTTTCTCCTCTCTTATGGGTTCCCGGGTATGCAAATCATGCATGTAGCTTATGTTGTGGTTCTTGCATCTAATGCTCGTGACAATTATATATATCCACATTTATTGAAAGGGAGACACTTGGGTCTTTTGTTAGTGGGAAATTGTATGACAACTTTTCTTGCCATATAATATAGTTTGCAGGCTAAGAAACATGAACACGGACACAACAATAGATATGTCGACACGATTTTTTTTTTTTTAAAATATAGGACACGACAGATGCAAAATATGTCATATAGGGATAAATAATTATTATATGTCATATATATATACATATAACCCCGAGGGGTTGGCCTGGTGGTAAGGCCTTGAGTCTTGGGGGTGTGCTCCCTTGAAGGTTCAAGGATCGAAACCTCTTTAGTGCTAACAATTCTTTGGGGCCATTGGACTGGGAAAAACCTTTGAATTAATTGTGGTGCACTTGCGAAAAATTCCTTGCCAAGGGTCTGTGCATCTCTAGGGATTAGTCGGGTTTTGATCCGGAGACCCCAGTGCCAATAAAGAAAAAAAAAAGTCATATGTAAATATTTAAGTAAAATATAATAAATTTTAAAGTTTAAAGGAGCAGAATAATTATAAATTTACATTGTTTTTATTTTATTATTTAGATTTCAAGTTATTTTATTCAAATTTGTAATATGTTTTATGTGTGTCTTAGTGTTGAGAAGTGTGTAACGAGTGTTGTCTCGTATTGGTATTGGACACAAAATGTTACCTTGTCCGTGCTTCTTAGATTGTAGATGATTAGGCTTCTCAATTGCCTTGAGAAATCTATCTTGTTGCTAGCTACAATTCCCTTTGTTGTCATTCACATTACAGGTGGTGTTTCTAGTCCCACTTATATGGAAAGTTAAAAAACAATCATATAATAATCCATAAATCGCAATAGAAAAGAAAAAAGGGTGGTTTGTGGTGGTTTTTAAATCTTTCTGACTATATAATCTAGTATCCTTGTTCATGAAGATAATCAATTCCTCTTATGCTTTCTGTTTTAGGTGGATTATAGGAAGGAACTTATACAGAGCTCTGCAAGCATAATCAACCTTGACCAGCTGGATATATGAAGGGTATCATCAAATATAGAATTGAGAACATCCTTTGTGCTATATATTGTACTAAATGGCAACTAAATGTAATTTATTTATTTTTTAAATTTGAATTTGTGAAGCAAAAGCTTCTTTTTGCATGTTGTTTATTTTCTTCCTAGTTTGGTGTCATTTGCAAAGGCATCCAATATCTCTGGTCATAGTTGTAGCTCTTGAAATCTTTGGTTGGTTGTGGAGGTTGATGGGTTCATGGGTATTTGTTTTAATATTTTTATCATCATCATCATCATCATCTAAGTTGTATTTGATTTCTTTCGAGTGTTGTGTAAATTAAAATTTAAGGAAGTTCAATGTATTTATGCCAAACCCTTGTAATATTTCCTCTTAATTTTAATGGAGGTTAGTGTAATTCATCATAAATTTTTAATTTGAGATTCATTTTTTTCATCTTTTTAGATGCGAAATTACTAATTTAATTTTATACTTTTTTAAATTTTTTTTTTTCATTTTTACTAAAAATAAATATAAATATGTTAAATGTTTTCTATATATATATATAAAAAAAATTGTAAAACGAAGTCAGCGATTTAGATTTCAGCCCTAATTTTTGCGTTTTGACTTTGGGATTAGCAGCGAAGTGCTTGAAGTTGAAGTTGGTTTCTTTGGTAGAGATAGAGAGGAAGAAGAAGAAAATCACCAGAAGTCCTAAATTCCAAATCGGTTAGTTTAATTTCATCCCTCTAATTTTTCCCTCTGCTTCATTCAAAATCTGGGTAGTCTGCATAAACTTTTAATCCAATTTGTTTTTCAATGTTTGTTTCGTTTTCTGTAGAAATTATTGAGTAATAATGTAATAGCTAAAGTAAATGTTTTGTTTTGTGTGTGTGTGGGGATGTTTTCTTATTATATTATCATATTTGGATGTTCAAATTAAAACCAAATATTAAATAAATAAAAAAAACTAAGAATGTTCAAATGTATTAAAATATTTAAATACAATACAAATGTTCAAACAAAACTGTAAAGTAACATCAAATACAAAATAAATGTCTCAAATCCAGCTACATGTCAGTCCATCATCTATCTGTGACCAAAAAATAAAAATAAAAAGTCAAGAACAGTTTATCAAACATATATTTTTTATCTATTGTCTGTCGATTAGTAATTTTGTAGTTAAATAAGAGAAAACTAAGTGATATTTTGGTTTATTTTTTATTTGATATTATAATTTTAATTTTTTTTAATACATTTGGGGATATTTTTTTAAGGTCCCTGCTATTAAAATTTTATAGTATAAAGGACACTTAATATTTTCATAATGTCTAAGGTTCCTCAACATTGATCCAGAGAAAATTCGGTGTAGAGAATTTCTCTGGACACATCACAGCGAAATTTCAAAATTTCTCCATACTCCCCAAACCTAGAAAAATTCCCAGACAAACATTTCCAGAGATTCTCTCACCCAGAGAATTTTTCTGGACTCCACAAGCCAGAGAAAATTTCCAGACAAATATTTCCAGAGAAATTCTCTCAACCCAAAGAATTTCTTTGGACTCCACAACTCAGAGAAAATCCCAGACAAACCTTTCCATATTGCCAGCACTTGTATTTAAACCCACAATTGGAAGGCCATGGGAAAAAGATCAAAATAATATTATTTTCCAATGAAATAAACATCTAAAAAGCAACACTTACTATGACTACAAGATCAAAACAAATGATCATGATTATAAACAGCTAATTTCTTCATATATATCAAAAAAACACCAAAAACTACAAAACTAAAAATGAATAACTTACTAATAACCACTCCAAATTTCTCTTGCCCAGCAATATCCCAATAGTAAAACCTTATCTTCCCACAATTGGTGAAGAAATCCAGTGGATGAACTTCAACACCAATCATAGCTGCAAATCAAAAAATCTCCTCGATCCATATCTCACTACACACATATCTACACTATATATATATACACTAATATGCATCTATATATGCTTACATTCGTATTTCTTCTCAAGCTCTCCCGTAAGATGGCCTTTTGATTTGGGGGTTCCGAAATCGTCCAATCTTTGCTCCATTCGAGACCATCATAGCGGAGACGGAATTAGCGATTGTGACCTCGCGATGCTCGAGGACTTAGAGGGAGTCCTTGGTCTGAGAGTCGAGAGTTCTGATCTTGTTCATCAGAGCCTCGGAAGAGAGAGAGAGAGAAATGAGATTTGATATGAGAGAGTCAAATTTCTATATGATATATGGATGTGTGGTTGAGGGACCTTAGACATCATAAAATAATATTGTGGATCTCTTTCATTACTAAAAATGGGAGAGGGACCTTAGACTAATTTTTCCTATACATTTTTGTTTTTGTTATTGTAAATTGGATTTTAAACTATTAACCAATAAGGCCATATTTTTATCTTTTTGAGTTCTTATAATAATTTCATCTTACCTTATCTTAATCTATAAAATAAAATTTAAAAATAATTATAATGAATATTTATGCAAAACAAACTTTGTGTGGGTGCTACTAGATTTATAAAGAAAAAAAAAAAAAAAAAGTGCATACATACCATTTTACCAAAATATTTTTAATATGTATAGAGGTCTCATTTTTAGAATTCACCTAGGGTCTAGCAAAAGATAAGGTCAGACAAGCCTTTTTGTTCAGTTCTTTGTTTGTTTCTCCACCTACAAAACAGGATTGCATATGATGAAGGGTGTTGGATAACTTCATATACATTGTTGAACTCGTTTCCTAACAATTTAATCTTTGGGGACAATTGGTGACTTAAGAGGCATATCTCATAAATGGTGAGCCCTACAATGTCTAGGGAACCTAAGGGACTAAAGAAATCATACCCAGCAATGTGTACACTTTTTAGTACCCAATTTTGAAAGAGACTTGTGTGAACATGTTAACAGAATATAGCGATCCCGGGTTTTTTCCCCTTTACGTACAGTGTTCCGGACTTATGTTCCGTCGTATTGGCTGTTGTTATATCTTGTTGTTATCCTTTAATTCCTTATTTTTGAGTTATAGGATGTGTTGGGCAGGTTTGTTGTAGGTTGGGAGTGTTTGGGAGCAAATGGTTGCTGCCCAGAATTTTGGTCCTTCGCTCGAGCGAGACTTTTGTCGCTCGAGCGAGCTCTTTGTTTTGGATTCTTCGCTCGAGCCAGGGTTTGTTCGCTCGAGCGAGAGGTGAGTTTTGTTTCTGGTCGCTCGAGCGAGAAGTCCTTCGCTCGATCTTGCGTCTGCGTCTGGTTCTGGACCTGAGGGGTGCAGTTTTTCGCTCGAGCGAGCTTTCCTTCGCTCGAGCGAGCGAGGTGTATGTTTTGAGTTTCTTCGCTCGAGCGAGCATTCTGTCGCTCGAGCGTGCATTCTGTCGCTCGAGCGTGCTTCTGGGTTGCAGACCTGAAGCTTCGTATTGTTGGCTCGAGCGAGACGTTCTTCGCTCGAGTGAGGATTATTTGTGTCTGGCCGCTCGAGCGACCAATCCTTCACTCGAGCGAGCCTGTTATATATCAGATCGTAGCAGCGGATTAAACATCACTTTTTCATCTATCTTTTTCTATCAAACCCTAGAACCGACTCTCTCTCTCTCTCTCTCTACATATCTTCTCTCTACGGTTTCATCTCCTTCTTGTGTATTTCTACCCTAAGTCCTTTGTAAGAAAGATAGAGGGTGTTGAGGGCTTCGTTTTAATCTGAAAATTTGTGAATTTGGAGCATGTTGGGTTTTGGTCTTCATCTCCGTTTGAGCTCTAACTTCGAGGTAGGGATACCCTACTCCATCTTATGAGTTTTGTCTTTGAATTTTGGCATTTTGATACGTTGGGGTTGTTGGGTAATGTTGGGAAGTTTGGGGCCTTTGTGTAATTTACAAAACAAGGGGTTTTTATATATTAAAACTTATATGTATGAGAAACATTGAGAAAATGGAATTTATGTTGTATTATTGATGAAATCAAACCTTAGGGTTGATATTGAGAATTTGGGAAATTGCCCTAATTATTGAAATAAATTAATTGGTATAATTAATTTGAGTAAATATGGAAATGAGGTGAAATCCATGAAATTGGGAGATTATGGGATTGAATGGTGTAGTTGGATTAATTTTATCACTCACCTATGGAAATGTGGAGATTATACCTGTTTATGCATTTATTTTCTGTTTAGAAATAACTGCTTGGGCTATCGGTGGAGGATAGTTTTGATTGTTGTAGACACAGCATGTTGATTAGGGAAACTAAAACTAATCACATTGTATATGACGGTTTGGAATAATAGATCAAAGTTGTGTATTGATTGAACATGTGTATGATAATGTTTATATGCATTGTGTTATATGGGAGGAGATAGGGGATGTACTCCACGGTTTAGGGGAAGATAGGGGATGGACCTCTAAATCGGATTTTGTTTGATGTTGATACAGCACTAAAATGTGTATCATTTGTGAAGTATGGAAGTGATTGTGGCTGAGACTGATACAACACCAAAATGTGTATCCATTATGAAATAAGGACTGTTTAACATGAGTTGTTAACCCAATTGAATTGGAAATATTGCTAATTTGAGATGTAATCTCTTTTAAGTTATCTGGCCAGGTTCTGAGCCACGTTTATTGAAATGAATTGATAAGCAAAGGAAAGTGAAATGTAACATGGGCATGATTGTCATGGAACAGTAATGTGATGTAAATTGTTTTATGTGTTGACCATCTATCACATGCTATTATGTTAGGCATTGCTTATATTTGGTTTAGTATATCTCTACTCTGCTTTGGCTCACCCTATATGGGACATCATTTTCAGGTCCAGGTGATATGCCACCTCCAAGGACGTAGCTTGGGAGGCTGGAGGTTGAAAGACTTTTTGGTTGTTCTATTATCTTTTAATGTATTACATGTAAATTCAGGCCAAGGGCTTAATATGTAATTGAGTTAGTACTCTTTTCTTTGTGACCAAGTGTTAGCTTGGAAAGTTGTAAGCCCATAGGGCATTACTTTTGTTGTCAACATGTAATACTCTTGTACGAACTACCCTGATGAATAGAAAGATGTTTATTCCTTTATATCAATGCTTGTTAAGAATGTTGAGTTTTATGTTTCTTTTAAATTGAGGGCGTTACACAGAACCTAATGTGTAGATAATACAGGAATAAGTAGAAATGAAATACCATTTAGATTCGAAGCCTTGTGCGCAATCTCACGGTATTCAAAGCTACAGCCACATAGACCCAATCTATTATGTTCATAAAAAAATTGGAAGTAAGCATGTCTCCAAGTTCTGTTGAGTATTAAGCTGCCAAAGACTCCGCAGAATCCAAAAGTAAATCCAAGCCCCATGCTGACATAAAATCCTGTGGTTATGAATGTGTCCTCATCCTCTTGATTATCTAGGATCTGGTCCTTTTGGATTCTGAGGTGCTTCATCTCCTGGGCACACTTTTGTAAGTGGTGCCCCCACAAAGTTCAGGATTTCCAACAAATGTTGAATTATCTAAGCTCTGCAGTTGAGTGCTTAATGGGATTCTTCCTGATAAGTTGTTGTCCGATAAGTCCAAGTGACTAAGAAAATTTAAGTTTGAAAGGCTTATAGGAATTCCCCCAGAAAGCTGGTTTCTGGACAAATCAAGAGATTCTAACAATTTCAAGTCACCAATTTCTGCAGGCATTGGTCCAGTTAGCCTGTTTCTTGAGAAGTTCATGGCAATCAGACCAACAAGACGCGTAATGTTACTGGGAATTTCTCCGGTTAACTTATTGCTTGAAAGATCAATGCTCTTCACAAGTCCTAGAGTATTTTTGTACTCATATTCCCTATCTTTCCATACCAACAATGCACTGAGGACATAATGGGGGCTGTAATAACCTTCTTCACCATCCCGGATGGTATAAGTTTGATCATAAATAACATAGGTTGGATCAAATCTCTGCGTTTGAGTCATTGCCAAAAAGTTGTCAAGGCACATTGGTATGGTCCCTGAAATATTATTTAGGGATAGATCCAAGATTTGAATGTTGTTTAACTGACAAAAATTAGTAGGTATGCTTCCATGGAACTCATTTGATCACAGACTGAAAACAACCAACATAGATAGACTTTCCCCTATCCAAGTTGGTATTGTACCAGATATTCTGTTATCTTCCAAATCAATAATTATTAAGTTTATGCAGTTTCTCAAAGGCAAAGGCAATTCCCCAGTGAAACTATTGTTACGCAACTGCAGTACCTTAAGCTTCGATATGGAGCCCAGAGACCTAGGAATTTTCCCAGTTAAGTTGTTGTTGGCCAAGTTTAGAACATCCAAATATGTGAATTGCATCCAACAATCAGGGAGTTCTCCGCCTATTATGTTGTCAGAAAGGTCAAGACGGGTCAATTGCTCAAATTTAATTGTGCATAAGAAAGAAACTGACCCTGAAAACTTGTTTTTTGAGAGATTCAGTGATGTTGCAGTACGGGGGAGGAACAGTATTGGACCCGCAAAGTGATTAGAACTCAAGTCTATTGCAGGAAACGCTGGAAACTTCAATGACAAATTGGGCATGATGCCATTGATCTGGTTATAAGAGATATTTAGCAAACGCATTCTTGGAGACAGGTCCCAGAACCAACTGGGGATAGTAGCTGAAATTCCAGCAGCAGAGATGTCAAGCACAGAAACTTTTTTTTGAGTTTGAAGCCATTTTGGAAAATGAGGGCCCAACTTGCAAGATCTCAGTCTTATGGTATCTAGATGAAAAGGTGGAATCCACCCTGAGTTGAACTTTAAAACCAAAGAATTAAGAGACAAGTCTAAGAACTGCAATCGGGAGAGATTCGACAGATGGGCTTCAAAGACGAGACCTTCTAGATGGTTTGAATTAACATCCAACACTTCGAGCTTGGGAAGCTGCCCGATACTTCTAGATAGAGTCCCTTTGAATTGATTTTTCCAGAGATATGACTCTCTCCATGATGAACATAAGGTAAGATCAGGCAATGACCCCGTAATCTGGTTTTGGGACAAATCTAGAACAAGAAGATTACATAATGGTTGTCCAAAAGTTTCTGGAAAAGACCCATCCAATAGATTGCGATCAAGATGTAAATCTGTCAGTCTTGGAAAACTTATGTTGTTGGGCAACGAGCCTCTAAGTTGATTCCTACTTAATTGTAGAAACTCTAATGATGAGTTTTCCATGCTCCCAAACAAGACTTGAATAATGGTAGAAAGACTATCGTTTAGTTTGTTGAAATATAGATCCAACGATTGCAATCTGCTTAAATTACTAAAAGATTTCGGAATTCCACCTTCAAGCTGATTGGAAGAGAGATCAAGGTGTGCAAGGGAAATCATGTTCCCAAAAGCATAGGGAATCACACCTTGTAAGCGGTTATTAGAGAGACCAACCTCAATGAGGGCACTGCTAAAGTTTAACAACCAATCGAAACTAGAAGAAGTGAGACCATTTCCAGAGAGATCAAGGACAGCAAGAGAGGTAGAAAAGTTGAGGTATGAAGGCACAACAATCTCAGGAAGCTGACATAAACCTAAGCGCAAGCTAGTCAGCAAAGGGAGCTTGTTAACTGATTGAAACCACTCCTTAGCATTGCTAAGGTCGACATTTTGCAGGTTAAGGTGTCTTAAAGATGAAAGATGAGAAAGCCACTCAAGGTTTTGGACATTCATACCACCATAAGGACTAAGATCAAGAGACTGCAACTTGGAAAGGTTCCCAAGTTGAGAGGGGACTGTTCCACCAAATCCAGCATAAGATAGATTGAGAAGACGTAAATTGCTGAGAGAACCAATGAACTCGGGTATGCGACTGCCTCCGAAATTATTGTTAGTAAGGTCCAAATAATTCAAATGCTGCAATTCAACTAGGGAAGGGCTAATGTTACCTCTCAAAGGAATGGCAATAGGCAAGCTGCCAAGACCAAGCATGGTTACGTGACCTGTTCGGTTGCTGCAATGGACTCCTCTCCATCTGCAACAATCTGCTTTTTCTTTTTCGCTCCCCCAAGAAGAGAGACGGCCATAATCATCCACAAGGCCTTGTTTAAGGATGAGTAGTGTTTGTCTCTCCTTCTCTATGCACCAAATTTTAGCATCTTTAACTCCTGAACTGGATGCAGGAGAAGAATTCACAAATAGGAAAAAGACTACAACAAAGACATCAACAAATCGGTGGGAGCTTCTTTCCTTAATTGTCATCATGAACATGTTGATCTGATAAAGATGGAGAAAATTCAAAACGAAACCCATAAGGGTTTTAAAGTGTTTTATGTTTTTGAATTCTGTGTACATTTTAATAATCTTTGCTTGATATGCTGTCAAAGACTATTGTCGACCGAAGATTTTGCTCAACTTTGATTTTGTGGCTGCCTGATGTGATTGGAACATTGATTTCAAGATCAAATCAGGCCACCAACAAAAATGTCGAAGGCCTGACCTGACCCACAATTCCAAAAGTTCTCCCATCAACTTTAATTGAAGCACCATGAAAGGTGGATTTATTTTGTTAAAAAAGAGAATGAAACTGGACTTTTGTCTTTGTATTCAAAAGTCAATAATTAAGGTGGCTTGTCAGGACACATAAAACATAAATTAAGTTTTTTTACTTTGACAAAAGACAAAAAAAAAGAAGAAGGTTTGGTAAACGTTTTGCATGAAATATACTTGGTGAGTTGGCAGAGGTATTCGCCAGCAGTGGGCGCCAGAGATCAACCAGCGGTGGTTTTCAACCACTAAAGTGTTCTGAAAATTATCTTGAAAATGAAATGAGTGGACAAAATTTATTCTTGTTTGAACCTACACAATAAATTTCATTTTCGGAGTACATAGCCTTTGTTCATTTTGGTGAAAAAAGTTTTCCATGATTTCTAGTATTTGGTACAATAGAAAATGAAAGTTCAATTGAAATTATTTTTTGAAGTCGAATAGAAAATGAGCTGATTTTGATAGAAAATATTTTTTACTTTTAAAAGGTAAAAATGTTTTGGACCTAACAAGACATTAGAGTCTTATAAATACTACCACCATTTTTACCACCACCACTGCTAACACATAGACACCACCACCACCATGTTGCCATCACCCTACCAACACCACTCACCATATTGTCACTACAACCACACAATGACAACCTCCACACTTGTCACTACTGACACATTACCACCACCACCACCCTACTACCACCAATGCCTCCAAACAAGGATAACTATTTAAAACAGAGATAGTTGTCCATTTTTTTAAATATTGTTATCTAGTCTTCTATATCTATTAACTATTGATGGTTCTGTTCCTGAGGATTAATTTGTTCATTTATATTATGAATGAGAGGGGGATGATTTCTATTGGACATGAAACTCACGTCAAATCTTAAAACCCGCTATATGTTTTCACTAATTAATATACTATGATGACTTGTGGCATAGAAGAGTTGATTTTCTTTTATTAATATTTTTCAATTTCAATGCTTTATTCTTAATATAGTACTTATTTACCTGAACCTAATTACTTTCTTATTTTATTTATATTGTTGCAGGAAATGAATATGATTTTGACATTTGAGAATATTATTGGTTTCTGTCTTGAATAGTTGTTCCAAAGCTTAATCGAACCATTTCCCACAGGTTTGGTGTAGTTTAATTCCACAATTTCTATAATTTGATTTTATTCCAAATTTGTAGGAACAGTTGGTAGTTTTTGGTCCTTGGTTCCCCTCTAAACCTCACAAAACCAATATGTGCTCACCCCTAGAGTCTGATGATAGATATCATGACAATCATTCAACAGATAAATGATCTTCGTGGGGTTTCACGATTTGATTTTACATTGTCATTCTTTGATTTGATCTAGAGGAAATTTATCATTTTAGAAGTTGCTGCACTTTAATTGCATCAACTCGACAAATATATGGTGAATGAACTTTATCTCATGAGAAGAATGAGTATTATTGAAACTTGCATACATCTGTTTATATCGATCAATGTAAAAATTCAAGCAATCTTAGTACAAGTCATTGTGTCACAAATTTAAGACAGCCACATTTAGATATCCTTGCATATCTATACAAATAAAGCAGACAGATTATACATTTCTTGACCTTTATAGGAGAGTGTACCAATCACAAAGAACATGTAATAAAACGTCAGGTATAATGCGTCTACGTAACCTAGGGCCATCATAACACCGACATACCACATATAAGAATTCACATTAAAATATATGCGATCAAGAAAATAGGCTTGCAAAATTTCAATACCTATCAACATATACGATTTTGTATCGACCGGTACTTAATGCTAACATTTTCCTTCCAATTCACTCAAATAGTTGCAGATGCAATTCAACTATAGCAATATATTAATTTACGGTAAATGCTAACAATTGTCCCTTGAACATTTTTTGATGTTGGGATTCGCATATACAAGCATTTTGGAAATGGTGAAAAGGTTAAAAAAAAAATATTAAAATCAATGAAAAATGTATGAAATTAGTGAAAGTATCTTGAGTTCTATACTTCTTATTTTTATGGTCATTTTATTTCTAATTTTGAGAATGCATGAAAGAGTGCAAAGATGAGTGCATTTTCACTTAGCTTCCATTGCCATCATCATGTACAAGTCTTGAAAATTAAGTTTTCATTCTTATTTATTATTCATGTTTATCCCAAAAGTATAGCTCCTTTGAGAGAATTCATGATTCATAGTGCAAGCTAGTGTCCTTGAAGCAAAATCCGTGTTGTGTGTTGACTGTTGACAAGGTAGGACCTTTCACCAAAAATCCCAACAAAAATTATTAGTATCTTGAAGTTGCATTGCAACTTGCCCAGGTTTGGTCGATTTAAAGATGGGTCTCTAGATTCAGTTCGAAATGTAGAGGGGATCTATCTCAACTTACTTGTCCAAATCTAAATCTGAGTTTATCTCAAAGAATTCGAGCATAATTTGGTTACCCAAATTCAAACACACGCAGAAAAATGTCTTCAATTGACCTAAACTAATGTATTGCACATTTTGAATATATATATGTAATTATAAATATGAAAAATAATATGAAAATTTGTCTGAATAATGTATACTAAGCATTTAGACACTATTCAAATTTAATTCAATTTTGCAAATTTTAGCCCAGATCCTTACTAAATTTAAAATTTTTATTGCACGCTGAAACTCGTGGAAAATAAAACTTTGAATATTAATTGAAAAATGTCTCAAAGGAATGCACTAGCTTCAGGAATAGGCAAGCCACCAAGATCTAGATTGGTTACGTGACCTGTTTGGTTGCTACAATAAACTGCGCTCCATCTGCAGCAATCTGCCTTTTCTTCATCCACAAGGCCTTGTTTAAGGATGAGTTGTGCTTGTCCCTCCTTCTCTATGCAACAAATTTTAGAGTCTCCAACTCCTGAACTGGATCCAGAACGGAGTTTCAAATAGTAAAAAGACCACAACAAAGCCATGCATGAGTTGATGAAAGTTTCCTCCCATAATTGTCATCAGCATGCTTGATCTGATCAAGATGAAAACCAAACCAAGAAGGGTTTGCAAGTGTATTATGTTTTCGAATTATGTTTGTACATTTTAATAATCTCTGCTCAATTGTCACAGGTCACATGAATGTCAAGACCTAACCGGATCCACATTCTGACAAGTACAAGTCTTCCAAAAAAAAAAAGACACCTTGTTCGGTTTTTAATTTTCAAAAACAGTTTTATTAGTTTTTAATTCGTATTTTTATAATTTTAATAATTCTTTTAATCAATTTTGTTTTAATTTTTAGATTTAATATTAATATATTTAAAAAGTAAAAAATTTGTGCAAAGAACTTTAAAAAAAATTCATTAAATACAACAAAATACAAAAATATATTGAATTTCATATTTTTTTGGTATTTTTTGTATTTGGTGAATTTTTTAAAGTTTTTTTTCCCCACAAATATTATATTTTTTAGGTGTATTTAAATTAAGTGTATCTAAAAAAAAAAAATTTGTATAAAATATTAAAAAATTTACTAAAAAAAACCACGGAAAATAAAACCTCAATTTTTTAAAAAAATGGACTCAATTTTTTAGAACCAAATATGGTGAACAGTCTTCCCATAATAAGAAGTCTTCCGACCAATAACAAAATGAAGCACCAAGAAAACTAGACTCTCTTTTTGTAAAGAAGGAAAATGAAAATTGGAATTTTGGTTTTGTATAAAAAGAAGTCAATAATTAAGGTGGCTGTCAGTTGCCCTTTTCAGTTTACATACAACTAGTATTTTACCCGTTCTATGCAGGGTTATGTTTTCAACCTTGATTTTATGTAAATTCAGTTTAATCATATCATTTTCTTATAAGTTAGTTAAAAAAAATTAAGTAAAAGACTATTAAACTGAATAAGAAAATATTGTGCTATTCTGTTTTTTCTAATAACTATAACATTGCATTTTGGTCCTTGGTTCCCCTGTGAACCGCACAAAACCAATCCGTGTTCACCCCTGGAGTCCGATAACAGATAAATGATCTTCGTAGGGTTGCACGATTTGATTTCGCACTGTCATTCTTTGATCTGTTCTACAGGAAATTTATCATTTTAGAAGTTACTGCACTTTAAATTTCATCAACTCAACAAATATTTGTTGAATGAACTTTATCTCGAGAAAAGAACAAGTATTATTAAAACTTGCATACATCTGTTTATAACAATCAATATAAAAATTCAAACAATTTTAGTACAAGTCATTGTGTCACAAATTTAAAATAGCAATTCTTAGATATTCTTGCATATAGATACAAGTTAAACAAACAAATTCTACATTTCCTGACCTTTATAGGCGAGTGAACAACGAATCACAAAGAACATGTAATAAAAGGTCAGGTATAATGCGTCTACGTAAACAAGGACCATCATAACACCGGCAGGCCACATGTAAAAATGCCGATTAAAAGAGATGCGATCAAGGATATATGCTTGGAAACATGCCGTGATAGTGAAGATTGTGGAGCAACCAAGGGTAGTCGTAGCAACAATATATTTGAATGGCAAGGCTATGTAGAAATCGTTGCTTCGAAACCGTGACAATTGAATTGAAAGCATGGCGACCAAGGCAAATAGGGAAGAAAATAGAGCAATAGATATGTACTACAAGAACTTCACAATATCATCATGTGTACCCTTTTGGATAAGAAGAACGGGCTGGCCACAGGTTTTGCTTGTGTTTTCTTGATCATAACCTCCGGGAAGGGTGAAGAGTGCCACATAATTGACTGTTCCAATTAGAGTGGTAACAAGCTTGAGGCAGTTGTTCATGTGTTTGAAAGCTTCCTCAGGCTTGTCTTGTAGGTCTTTGTGGTTTTTTTTCAAATAGTTCTTTTGCTGTAATTCCTTTAGAGTTTTCAAGGTACAAAAAATGTGGAGGAGAATCGAACCATATGCGCTGTGGAAGAAAAGAGTGAAGAATTAATGAACCGAATATATGTTAGTTTGAAGTTTTAGGGCTCAAGGATGCAACTTATAAGTTATACTGAAAGAATTTATTCTTAATTAAGTTGTAATTGACTTAATTTTGTTTGGTTTGTGAAAAACGGGTTGAAAATGATTCACACAGATTAACTGGTATGAGCTCAAAATTGGTATTGTGATCCATAAAATTTTGGGTTATGGTCCATCTTGATGTATTTATTATTTTATATGTTGATCTGTGGTATGGAGGTGTAAAGCCTATTTTAAGTTATTTGGGTTCCTTAGTGAGGGCTCAGTAATTGTTTTATTTAGGTTCAGTCTCATCTCCTATTCTATTAGGGTTTACATATATCTATATACTTGAATCAAATAATTGTTAGTCCCATTGAAAGACAACCTAAAGATTAGGAGAAGGATGGGAAGAGTCGATAATTGGGTTTTCCAATTATGAAAACTATTATTTGATATTTTCGATATCTGATGGTATTGCGAGATTAAACAGTATGTATTTAAATCTATTTTAAGTGTTCAGTTTAATCAAATTATTATAGTATTTTAATTCATGATATATATAGATCCTATAAATTTTACATATACTATTAGGGGTCGGCTTCTCTCCAATAACAACACGTGTAATTGTGATGGGCCCCAACATCTCTCACAATTGAACACCGAGTTATTGGAAAGATGTTCTCATACTACTAGTATTTTTCCCGTTCTTATTATTGGTCTGAGGAGACTTATTTCACATTATTTTGTCCCCTTCTAAACTTTTTTTTCTTTCTACTATACGATTTATCTCTGCCTCTATTCTTGTAGTAGATAGGGCCCTTCAGACAAAGAGACTAGACAAAGTGTGATAGAGGATCTTGTTCCTTGTTATTGGTATTGATCTGGTAGGGTGCAATATTTGGCGTGCAAGGGATACTCTAAGAGCCCAAGGCCTTTTAGAAACAAAAAAATAATAGAGGATTTGCTATAGATGACCAGATTGATATCATCGTATTTTTTTACCTCTTACATAAATTCACAAAACAAACGTAATATGTATTTCATGTCCAAAAATACAATGGAACCTAACATTATTTTCTAGATATAGTGGATTCTATATATACACATAGCATTAGTCACATGGACATGGTGAAATTCATCTGGTAACAAATATCATTTTCCAAAACTAAATAAATTTAATCATACTTTAAACCAACATACATCCCATGTCATTTGGTTCAAGTGTCCAAGAACAACTTTAGGACTGGTTCCTGAGTTGGCCGCCAGATGCAATACAGTGTTCCCATCATTGTCAACATATCCGACAGCATCCCATCCTTGTGATCAACTTTTTTCTTCAAGTAGTCATATATAATTCTGTTTTTTGGCTCAACGGTTATGTGCAGTATGTTCTTTCCATTCTCGTCAAAGCTGTATGCATGATCAGGGAATTTTTTCAAAATCACCTTAACCAACTCAATGATGCCAGTCTCGGTCGCATGAACAATTGGGTTATTCAACTTTGTCTTGCTGTCTGAGTTTTTGAAAGTGCAGCCTAAGCATTTGTCTTTTGAGTAATGACTCCAATAGCTCTCTTCCTTTACTAGCTTTTTTGCCAGTGCGAGTGCAAATTCATGTTTTTATTTTGCATCATCGATTTCTCTAAGCCAAGCACAAGCTTGGAAAAAGAAGAGAAGGAATAGTAAGGATAGAAACAAGACCTTACTAATGTTATCATGTATATGATATTGATGTTAAAAAAATTTGGTGTTTTTGAGCAAATGTCATAATAAATGGAGCCACATAAAATGGAGGTAAGAGTAAGAGCAACCAACCTTTGAGGATCCTTCTGAACCCTGTGGCATGAAATAATTAATTAGGTGAAAGAAAAAAAAAGGTGAAAATAGAAAAATAAACTAGGGATTAAAAAACAAACTCCTCTTGAAAATGCAACATATATGTGACCATATATAAATTGCCAATGAATTAAATTTTTTTTTTTAACCTCCTGTTTATGTGGATCAACACGATAAATGTCATACTCAATGTGAGAGGCGAAGAAACTGGGCATATATTTCGTAGTAAAAAACAAACAAAACAAAAATCAAACCTGGGGTTAATTTTATTGCCAAATGCCTTAAGTTGGAGATATTATATCCATTTTGATGTTGATTTTCCTCATCACCAGCATGTTTCCACCCATCAACCATCGATGGAATACCTGATTAATAATTAACAAAGACACCGTCTAAATTTTCTTTTGATGGAGTACTCTCTAAGCTAAGAAGTACATGGATACATGACACGGTATGATACGGACATGGACACAATACAATACGGACAAGTTGACACGTAAATTTTAAAAAAATATAGGACACAAGAAGTTGATTGAGACATGTATAAAATATATAATTTTATATATTTATGTTATGTCATATATAAGAAGAAATAATTATTATGTATATCATATAGGGTTAAATTCATTTTAATCCCTTGTGGTTTGAGGCCAGAACACTTTATTTCCCTATCGTTCAAATATAGCCAGAAAGCACTGATATGATTGGACCAAAGTGCAGCCATTAACACCGTTAACTATAGACGTAAAATGACTATAATACCCTCAATTCTTGTATTTTTTGTTATTTTCTTTCTCTCTCCTCTTTAATACACATAACTTATAATGTCTAACATTAATTTAATTAAATCACAAATAATTATAAATTCTTATTATTTATTGTAATTCTTAATTTTTTATTCTAATTTTAATTTAATTATTTTTATATCACAATTAATTCAAAAATATTTAATTATTTATTATAATTATTAACTTTTTAATCTAATTCTAATTTAATTATATTTTAGTTCAATTCTTAATTATTATTTATTTTATATTTTATTTAATTATATTTAAATCAATTCTTAATTATATTTTATATTTTAGATCAATTCTTAGTTATATTTTAATTTATTTTTTTAATTAGCACATTAATCCAATTTTAGATTTGGAGAAAATAAGAGTAAAATTATCTTTTTATTGTATTAATTTCATTTTAATTTTTCAGAAAATCCAATTGACTCTAAAAAATGGTGTGTGTGTAATACACATTCCGTTAATTTGGTTGAAAAAAACTAACGGTAGCACTTTAGTCCAAAACCATATAAGGGCTTTCTGACTATAATTAAACTATAGCTAGCGGGATAAAGCGCACCAGACCCCAACCACAAGAGGTAAAATGAATTTAATCCTATCATATATATATATATATGAATATTTAAGTCAAAATAATAATTTTAAAATCTAAAAGAATAGAATAAGTAAAAATTTACATTATTTTTGTTTTATCATTGAATTCAAAGTTATTTTAATTAAACTTTTAATATGTTTTATGTGTCTAAGTATTGAAAAGTGTCTGACAAATGTCATATCGGTGTCAGACGCGACATGCTATCTTCTTATAGAAGTGTCCATACTTTTTAGTTTCTGATGAGTATTTTCCAAATCAAATCATGGAGTAAAAAATTTTACAGATAGGAGATAGCGACTTATCTATGTTGAATAGTTGAGAGACAAGCAGTGTATCTCATTTAATATATACTTCGATTTTTTTATTTACTGGAAACGACTACTAATATGTAATAATGGAAGCACTTACAAAAATATACAAAAATTGCAATAAGCTGGAGGGGAATGAAAGGCACACTGTCCAAATTGACCAAGGAATAAGGTGAGCCACTGTTAAAGGACACGGATTTTGTGGCCAGCAGATCCAAGGGAGTCCTTCCTTTGCCATCATATTTGTGAGCAAGTTTGGGGAATGTTTCCAATATGCTCATAGCAAGACCTAGTTCACACAAAAACATATATATATATATATTAAATTCAATTATTTAGTTGTCCAATTAGCAGTTTGCCATAATATAAATAAAGGGTTAATTATGCAAATAGTCTCTTGAATATGCATTCTGTTACGTTTTAATCCCTAATATTAGCAGCACTGTCCAAAATCAATAATATTTAGCATTTTAGCCAAAAAAATTAAATAAAAAAGATTAATGACAAAAATGAAAAAATTGTTCACATATTTTGGAAACTAAAATGCATATTTTAAAAATAAAAAGCATGTGTGTATTTGGTTATTTTTATTTTGTCAGTGCTTCATGTAAAATTCAAAAAATAAGAGAAATTTCTACGTATTAAAAATTTATGCTCAGAATAATACAAATCCATTCTAAGTGTAAGTCGGCTCATACAAAGTAGAATCACATCAGACATTATCTTTTTTAATAAATTAATGAGTACTAGTTTAGAGCGGCCAAATCTTTAACTATTACATGAACAACAATGTGGGCTGATGGACTTATAGATCCAATGTAGATTCAACTTTCGATTTACTTGTAATGCTAGATAGAAATGATAACTAGTCTCTAATTAGAAAAGTAAATGTTTGAGTTTGCAAAGCTTCTGGAATCTGGTCTAACAAGTTCATAGAACTCACTAGGATAAGTGATATATTTTTTGATAAAAGGAATGAGGGCAGCTCTAAGTGAAAAATATTTTGAATTCATTGAAACAAAACAACAATAAAAAAAAAGTGAGCTCATTGAAATATTCTCCCATGATAGCAGCATGAAGAACAGTGGAACTGTGGGGACATAATTTTTGAATGACAACACGTGGCCGAGGTGTCAGCGAAGTGCCAGCCGAGGTGCCACGTGTCCTGGTCATGACGTGAGATCATCTCGGCTAGGCCGAGGTTATCTGCGAAGAAACCGGAATCCGAGATAAACGGATAAAGGACAAGAGTCCTATAATGGGAGAAGACTTCAGTTTGGGTAAAGATGAGACTCTTAGAGAGTTTATCCTAATCCTACTGGGAGTCCAAGATTAGCTGTAATCCTAAGTCCATTAGAGCTAGGCTCCTATTGGGACTAGGATTGTGTTGGCTATAAAAGAGAGGCACCCTCATGGGTCTAAGGTATGCTTTTGATATTCTATCTAGTGAGTTAAGTACTTTTGTTATCTTTGAGAGATACTGAGTACTGACTTGATCGTCGGAGTGCCCCCGGGTGGACGAGCCACCGCCGGAGACTCTTCTTTCTGTTGCAAGTCGTTCAGGCTTAATCTATTCTGTCAGTGTTCTCCAACTAAGTGCTTGATTGGCAGTGTGGTCGGAAATTGACACACACAGGAACCATCAGTTCTCTCCATCACACTATGATCACTGTGAATTCTTCCATCTTTGATGAGAAGATCGAAAACATCCTTCTTTCCACATGAAGCCACAATGAATAGAGGAGTCTCTCTTGAATTATTGCTCACCATAACCAAATCTTTCTCATACTCCAACAGCACCTCCACAACTTCTTTTTGACCGAACTTTACTGCCTCATGCAGGGCCGTGTCGCCTTTTTTATTTCCTGTTGATCCAAAATATAAACAATAGTTTAAGTTTTTTGGATAAATTAATGGTTAACTATTATTATAGTAGACAATAGTTTGCCTTGTGGGGCTCATTACTGCCTTATTTTGAAACTATTTGGCGTAACTTATGGAATTATTTATTGGGTTTTTTTTTAATTATAAATTTTGAAAATATATGTTAAACTATTTAATGCAGTTTCTGCTAATAGTTTATGAAAGAAATAGATTTAAAAAGTTCAAAAAAAAATTGATTATTGGAAAGTAAGGAAGAGATGTGTTTGATTTTTGATTTTTAATTATCAATTTTCAGTTAGCTAGAAGTGGATTAAAAAGGCCTTTTGATGATTTATTTTGTTATTGTGTAGATCACCTCAAAAAAAAAAAAAATATATATATATATATTCAAATTGATATTTACTATTCATTTTTTTGAAACAAAGATGACAAAATTATATGGGTATGGTTATAACATTAATCATATTTTTTTAGACAATCTAGATACTGAGATTTTGAAAGGTAAACGAAATATATTATTGAAACGTAATAGGCCGGACGGGTGAACACTTGACTTCATAATTAAAATATTTATATATATTTAAATCACTTATGAAAGATTTCACTACACATAAGAAAACATGTTGAAATTGAAGTTATTATAACGATTCAATGTCACCTTTCATGAGCTCTTCATGCGTCGGTATACCATTCTTAAGAGCTTCTGGAATGCGGATAGGTTACCATACATAACGTAAAAATGGAGGATAGTGTTGCATCGCGCATCTATCAGTTGCACCCCTTCCTGCATGAGGAATTTGCAGACGACTTTGGATGACTCTGATGAATTGCAAATAGATGCATGCTTGGAAACCTCTGAGCAGCTTATGGGAGGAGGACCTATGAAGTTGGCTGGTGAGATTTCGATTTTTGAAAAAAAAAAAAATAAAAAAAAAATGGAACTATGCACCTTTTTTTATTTTTTTTAGCCTCATGGGGAGAGGAAAGGAATTAGTTGCTAATTATAGGAATCATGAGGGCAGAGTAAAGTTCAAGCAATTCTGTTCATGGAAAAAAAGATAAAAAAAAAAAAGAAAAGAAAAGAGAGGAGAATAAAGGAGATATTTAGTTCTCGTTTGAGAACATGTTATTTTAATAATTTTTTTAACTTTTTACGAAAAGATATGTAAAAAAATAAAGAAAATGATATGACAATTTATAGTGACTTTTTAACTAAAATAACTACTCCCCAAACGAGGCCTTAGTGTTGCAAGAAAAGAAAAGAATTTTGTAAATGAAAAAATACGATAGTTGGGAGTACGCAAAGTGTACTTTGTGATGGATTTGGAGTAATTTGATCGTTTAAACCATAATTTTGTTGAATTCTTAAGTTGTGATTGGTTGGGAGATTTGATGAGGTATTTGAAAATGAAAAGGAAAAAGATGTGTGAAACTAACTGAAATATAAATATATTTTATTCACATTTCACCTATCTTTTTTATTTCTCTTTTCAAATATCTTCCCAAATCTCCCAATTAAACACAATATTAAAGTTGTCAGATTAACACTCGAGATACCCCTTACAAGTTCAACTCCCAATAATGAACTGGATTAGCTAGGATAGAAAACCAGTGAGAACCCTTCGGGGTGTATTTGGTTCGTAGATTTGAAAAGAAAAATAAAAAAGATAAATGAAATATGAATGACATATAATTATTTTTCACATTTTTTTCTTTCTAAATCTATAAACTAAATACAACCTTAAAGAAATGAAAATGGCCAAATGAGAGTCCTCATGGTTTTTAAATACCGGATATCGAAATACACATTAATATTGGTGATAATCAGCTTATATCAGCATTAAGGCCTCGTTTGGGAATATATTTTTTTAGTAACTTTTGACTTTTTGACTAAAATGTGATGTAAAAAAAATTAATATGTTTGGGATAACTTTTTGACTTTTTACGAAAATATATGTAAAAAGTAGAGAAAAAAAGAAATTTTTGACTTTTTGGTATGAGTTGTTGATTTTTTAACTTTTTTAGTGACTTTTTAATTAGAAAAATCACTTGTCAAACGAGGCCTGTAAGTCCAAAATTTTAGAACTACAAAATTTTAATAGGCATATCAAATAATTCCAGCATGTTAAAAACAGATGAGCTGTGAAAGCCTTCTTTACGGTCACCCAATAATATTTTAACACCTAAGTCAAAGTTACAAATATGTGGGCCTACCCTCACTCACTCCCCTCCCTCACTTGATCCATTCTCTCCTCATCAGTCTATCCATCTTCTCCAGCAGGACAAAGCATTTTTGAGCTCTTCTTCTTCTGCTGCTTCTTCTCTTCTTTTTGTTATATTTTATTATTTTGCAGTCTTCTTGGGTTACCCCATCTCGTCCAACGCATCTACCAATCTTCTCTTCCCTTTTTTTTTTTTTCGGTTGTATTTAATTTTTTTTTCAGTCTTCTTGGGCTATCCCATCTTATACAATGCATCAACCAAGGACATAATCTGACATATAAATAAACAGGAGTTTTTTTTTTTTTTTTTTTTTTTTTTTTTTTTTTTTTTCAGGTTTGTTTTATCCTTGTTAAAAAAATATTCACTGTATTTGATTTCAATTTTTTGAAAATTGAGTTTTTTGTTTTTTATCTTTCATATTTTTTTTTTTTAAATTTTTAGTGAATATTTTAAAATTTTTAAGCAATTTTTTATTTTTTTAGATATACCTTACTTAGATGTATCTAAAAAGTAAAGTCTTTGTAAAAAAATATTTTAAAAAATCAATAAATACACAAGAATACGAAAAATATACTAAATTCTCTCCTTTTTATTTTTATTTTTGGTATTTAGTGAATTGTCTAAAGATTTTTTCACAAATATTATATTTTTTAAGTTTATTTATGTTAGGTGTATTTAAAAATTAAAAAAATTTAGTAAAAACAAAAAAATACAAAAAACAAAAAATTTTAATTTTTTGAAAAGTGAATCCTGAAAAAACCAAACCAAACAAATTTGAAAAAAAAAAAAAAAAAATTGAAATCCAAAAGAAAATTTAAAACCCAGATTTTATTAACTATTTTTTTACTTTTGTTTTTAGGATCATTTTAAACAGATATTGGTATTGAATTTTTCTTGAAACCCATACAAAAATTGAAACACAAATTCTAAATCAGATTCTATTCTATATATGTACATGTATAGACATTGTGCAAATTGGTTTCTCTTTCGGTTTTTCTTTGGTACAGATGTCAGTTGAACATGGGCTGACCATGAATGACATTTACAGTTCGATCGTGCATAACGGGGCAATTTGGGAAGTTAGTAAAAATTAATTTTTAATTTTTAACTTATTTTGAGTCACATCACTTTTTATATTTTTTACATACAAAATAACAAAAAAATAAAAAACAAAAATAAAAAACAAAAAGCCAAATTTTAACCAATTTTTCAAATCATCCCAATGTAATCCCTTTTGAGAATGCAAGGAAGAGTGCAAAATCATTGGACATTCATTGAGGCCTCGTTCAAGAAGCAAGTTGAGATTAATTTAGCCTATTAAAAAATAAAATAGATTAAAAAATCAATAAAACAAATATCATAATTTGCATATATTCTAGAATGACCCTAAATCTATGTCCATGACTTCTTTCAACGTGTTTATTCCTACAAATTTGTTTAGGCTAGTAGAGCATGGTGCTCGTGCCAATTTTTGGGCCATCAAGTGGTTATTTTACATTTTCACCCCTAACCAACAAATTTTTAATTTTAAAGTTTCACAACTTTGCTTCTAAAACTTCATCTATGAGTCCTTTCATTGTGTCATATATTGTACAAGTTTATTTGTTATTGATTTTTGTCTTGAACAATTGTTCAACAATTTGATTTTATCCAAATTTCTAAGAACATTTGGTAGCGTTTGGTCTATGGTTCCCCTCTAAACTGTACAAAACCAATCCATGCTCACCCCTAGAGTCCCATGATAGATATCATGACACTCGTTCAACAGATAAATGATCTTCGTAGGGTTGCACAATTTGATCTTACGCCGTCATTCTTTGATCTGTTCTAGATGAAATTTATTATTTTAGAAGTTACTGCACTTTAAATTTCTATCAATTCAACTAATATTTGGTGAATGAACTTTATCTCATGAAAAGAACAAGTATTATTGAAACTTGCATACATCTGCTTATCACAATCAATATAAAAACTCAAACAATCTTAATACAAGTCATTGTGTCAAATTTAAAATAGCAATGCTTTGATATTCTTGCATATACATACCAATAAAACAAACGAATTCTACATTTCCTGACCTTTATAGGCGAACGAACTACCAATCACAAAGAACATGTAATAAGAGGTCAGGTATAATGCATCTATGTAAACTAGGGCCATCAAAATACCAGTAGGCCACATGTAAGAATCTGAATTAAAAGATATGCGATCAAGAATATAGGCTTGCAAACATGCCGTGAGAGTGAAGATTGTGGAGCAAGCAAGAGCCATCACAGCAACAATATATCTGAATGGCAAGGCTATGTAGAAATCGTTGCTACGAAATCGTGACAATTGAATTGAAAGCATAGAGACCAAGGCGAATAGGGAAGAAAATAGGGCAATAGATATGTACCACAAGAACTTCGAAGTATCATCCTTTGTATCCTCCCGGATAAGGAGAATGGGCTCGCCATAGGTTTTGCTTTGGTTGTCTTGATCGTAACCTCCGGGAAGGGTGAAGAGTGCCGCATAATTGACTGTGCCAATGAGAGCGGTAACAAGCATGAGGCCATTGTTCATATCTTTGAAAGCTTTCTCAGCCTTGTCTCGTAGGTCGATGTGGTTTATTTCAAATAGTTCTTTTGCTGTCATTCCATTAGAGTTTTCATGGTACAAAAAGTGTGGAGGAGAGTCATACCACACGCGCTGTGGAAGAAAAGAATAAAGAACAAGTCGAATATATGTTAGTTGAAAGTTTTACGGCTTAAGGACGCAACTTCTTCATTATATTACTTGGGGTTAGCTTCTCTCTAGTAACAACATGTGCAATTGTGATGGGCCCCAACTTCTCTCACGATTGAACATCAAGTTACTGGAGAGACGTTGTTCCCCTACTACAACTAGTACTTTCCCGTTCATAGTATGGGACTGAGGACCCTCTATCATACTATCTTTTGTTCCTTTGTCCCAAATATTTTCTCTACCATACAATATATCTCTTTAACTTTTGGGGGTAAAGTTACAAAGGACAGTGGAACAGAGGATATGGTTCCTTGTTATTGGTATTGATATGCTAGGGTATAATGGCTGTAAACCGAATATATATTAGTTTGAAGTTTTCATTAGGGCCTAAGGATGCAATTTTTCCATTATACTACTAGGGGTTGGCTTCTCTCAAGTAATATGTCCAATTATGATGATCCTAAACTTTTCAACAGTTGAACTATTGAACAACGAGTTACTAGGAAGTGTTCTCATACAACAACTAAGATTTTCCCATTCTTAATATTTTTCTGTCCCCTCCTAAATTTTTTCTCTACCATACGATTTATCTCTCTTTGACTCTAGGGTAAAAGCGGCAAAGGATTTGGTTTTTTATTATTGGTGTCGATTTGCTAGGGTACTATAGGGTGTGCATTATTAAAAAGTTATCTAGTTCGTGTTGAATGAGGGACTGCATGTGCAAGGGGTACTTTTACGAGCTCGACACCTTTTAGAAACAAAAAATTATAATAAAGAGTTTGCCTAAAATAATAATAAAAAATGATGAAATTTATCTGGTAACAAATATTGTTTTCCTAAACTAAATACATTTAATCGTACCTTAAACCAACATATATCCCACGTCATCTGGTTCAAGTGTCCAAGAACAACTTTAGGACTGGTTCCCATGTTGGCTGCCAGATGCAATACGATGTTCCCATCATTATCAACATCCGACAACATCCCATCCTTGTGATCAACATTTTTCTTCAAGTAGTCATATAGAACTCTGTCTTTTTGCTCAACAGCTATGTGCAGTATGTTCTTTCCATTCTTGTCAAAGCTATATGCAGCATCTGGAAATATTTCTAAAATCTCCTTAACCAATTCGATGATGCCATTCTCCGTTGCGTGAACAATTGGGTTCTTTAACTTTGTCTTCTTGTTTGAGTTTTTTGAAGTGGAATCTAAGCATTTTCCTTCTGAGTAATGACTCCAATCACTCTCTTCATTTACCAACTTTTTTGCCAGTGCGAGTGCAAATTCATGTTTTTGCTTTGCATCATCAATTTCTCTAAGCCAAGCACAAACTTGGAGAAAGAAGAGAAGGAATAATAAGGAGAGAAACAAGACCTTATCTATAATCATAGTAACCAGTTTATAAGAGATCAATTATTATTAAAATACTAATAGACTTTCTAACTCAAATATGAAATTTGGTGCTTTTGAGCAAATGTCATCATAAATCCAAGACCCACATAAAATGGGGTAAGAGTAAAGAGCATATAATAATTTTATCATAATTAAAGAGTAAGAGCCACCAACCTCTAAGAATCCTTCTAAATCTGAACCCTGTGGTAAGAAATAACTAATTAGGTGAAAGAAAAACAAAGGTGAAAATATAAAAATAAACTAGGGATTAAAAAAACAAACTCCTCTTGAAAATGCTACATATATGTAATCATATATAAATGACTTGTAAAGCCACATTTGTTGATTACTATATATATCACCAATGAATTTCATTCTTTTTTTTTTGTACTTCTTGTTTACATGGATCAATAGGATAAATTTCATATTCAACGTGGGAGATGAAAAAATTGGGCATAGAGTGAATTTTTTTTTTTTTGAATTTTTCGTAGTAAAAAACAAACAAAACAAAAATTGAACCTGGGATTAATTTTGTTGCCAAATGCCCTAAGTTGGAGATATCATGTCCATTTTGATGTTGATTTTCCTCATCACTAGTATGTTTCCACCCATAAACCATCGATGGAATACCTGCTTAATAATAAACAAAGACACCATCTAAAATTTCTTTTGATGGAGTACTCTCTGAGCCAGGAAAGCATAGATACGTGACACGACATGATACGAATATGGACATAACATGACATGGACATATTGATACGTAATTTTAAAAAAATGTAGGACAAGACATGTGGAAGACACACGTAAAATATATAATTTTATATATTTATACTATACGTAATTTTAAAAAAATGTAGGACAAGACATGTGGAAGACACACGTAAAATATATAATTTTATATATTTATACTATGTTATAGAAATAATAATTATATATGTGTGTGTGTGTGTGTGTGTGTGTGAATATTTAAATCAAAACAATAATTTTAAAGTCTAAAGGAGGAGAATAAGTATAAATTTATATTGTTTTATTTTATCATAGAATTTCAAGTTATTTTATTTAAACTTGTAATATATTTATGTGTCTAAGTGTTGGAAAGTATCCAACGAGTGTCATATCGGTATCAAACACGACATGCTACATTCTTAGAAGTGTCCATGTTTCTTAGTCTCCACGTATTTTTCAAATCAAATCATGGAGTAGAAAATTTTACAAGTAGGAGACAGTGACTCATTTTTGTTGGATAGACTATTAATATATAGTAATGGTAGGACTTACAAAAGTATACAAAAATTGCAATAAGCTGGAGCGGAATGAAAGGTCTACTGCCCAAATTGACCAAGGAATAAGAAGAGCCACTCTTAAAGGACAAGGGTTTTGTGGCCAGCAAATCCAAGGGAGTCCTTCCTTTGCTATCGTACTTGTGAGCAAGTTTAGGGAATGTTTCCAATATGCTCATAGCAAGACCTAGTTTTCAATTATTTAGTTATCTAGTTAGTAGTTTGCCTTTAGATAAATAAAGGGTTAATTATACAAATAGTCTCTCAAATATGCATTTTGTTACATTTTAATCCCTAGCATTAGTAGCACTGTTCAAATCAATAATAGGATGGGTATTTTTAGCATTTTACCAAAAAAATATTAATGAAGAAAATGCAAAAAAAAAATAAAAAATAAAAAATAAAATTAAAAGATGCATATTTTAAAATTTTGAATCATGTGCGTATTTGATCATTTTGGTTTTGTCAGTGCTTCACGTAAAATTCAAAAAATAAGAGAATTGCTAGATATTCAGAATTTATGCACCAAAAAAATACAAATTCATTATAAGTGTAAGTAGTCTCATACAAAGTAAAATCACAATCCGACATTATTTTTTTGAATAAATCAATGAGTACTAGTTTTGAGTAGCCAAATCTTCCACTCATATACATGAACAACTATGTGGGCTGATGGACTTATAAATTCAATGTAAATTTAACTTTCGATTCACTCGTGATACTAGATATAAATGATAATACCAACAATCTCTAACTAGAAAAGTAAATGTTTGAGTTTGAGAAACTTTTGGTCTAGTAAGTTCGTAAAACTCACTAGGATAAGTGGTATTATTCGATAAAAGTAACGAGGAAAGCTCCAATTGAAAAATATTTTGAATTCATTGAAAAGAAGGAAAAGTGAGCTCACTAAAATATTCTCCCATGATAGCAGCATGAAGAACAGTGGAACCATCAGTTCTCGCCATCACATAATGATCACTATGAATTCTTCCATCTTTGATGAGAAGATCAAAAACTTCCTTCTTTCCACACGAAGCCGCAGTGAATAGAGGAGTCTCTTCTGAATTATTGCTCACCATAACCAAATCTCTCTCATACTCCAACAACACCTCCACAATTTCTTTCTGACCGAACTTGGCAGCCTCATGCAGCGTTGTGTCGCCTTTTTTATTTCCTAGTCAAGTGAAAATAAATAATAAAGTTATCCTTCACTCTAGTAGTTAAGATTTTTCAATGAGTTATAGTTAATATGATGTTAGAACAGATAATAAATTTTATAATTAGAAATTTAAACCTCATTATCTACTCAACAATTAAATAACTTAGCTTTTCTCCAATAAGTGGATTGGGCCGTTGAGTTTAGTCTGTGGGGCACCCAATAAAATTATTGGGTACAGTTTATGGAGTTTTTTTTTTTTTTTTTTTAATTAAAAAAAATTAGTTTAAATGAGTTGAAGAATTGAAAAAAAAATAATTATTTAAAAGTTAGAGGAGAAGTATTTTTAGTTTGTCATTTCTAATTATCCGCTTTTCAGCTTGCTAGAAGTACACCAAACAGGCCATTCGATGATTAATTCTGCTTATTGTGTAGAATTTCTATTAAACAAAATTCAAAATTGATCTAATGATAATATGATATAATTTTTGTCATCCTTACAAAGACAACACAATTATATGGTTACAGTTAATAAATTAATTTGATTTTTATTTTTTATTTTGTATTTTTTAATAGATGATATACATACTAAAATTTAAAAGAAAATAGGCAGAATAGATGGTTCAAAGTAATACCGGTGGCAAGATTTTTGTCCATATTTGAATCACTTATAAAAGAGTTTTGCCACATGCGAGAAAACTTGTTGAAAAAATTAAACTTAAATTTTTAGGTGAGAATAACGATTCAACATTTACCTTTTGCGAGGTCTTCATTCGTTAGTATACCATCCCCAAGAAGCATCTTGAAGGCGGATAAATTGCCGTACATGGCCATAAAATGGAGGAGAGTGTTGCCTCGTGCATCTATCGATTGCACGCCTTCCTGTCTGAGAAAATTGCAGAGGAGTGTGGATGACTCTGATGAGTTGCAATCCGATGCAAGCTTGAAAGCTCTGGAGCGGCTGATGATGGGAGGAGGAGCTGTGAAGCTGTTGGTTGGTGAGATTGCCATTTTTGGAAATAGTACTCTGACACTTTTTTGAGTTTCATGTGGATAGGAAAAGAATGAATTGCTAATTATAGGAGTCTTGATAGCAAAGTAAAGGTTGTCAAGCAATTCTGTTTATAAAAAGGAGGAGAATAAAGGAGATATTAGTTTTGCAAGAAAAGAATTCTAAAAAATACATAGTTGGGAGTACTGTCCAAGCAAAGTACACTTTGTGATGGAATGGTGATTAGTAGGAAGTTTATGCAGAGATTTGGACGTTTATTAGCAAAACGATAATTTTGTTGGATTTTTAAGATACCCATAACAAGTTCAACTCCTAACAATGAATTGGATTATGAAGGATAGAAAACCAATGAGAATCATGAAGAAATGAAAATGGCCAAATGAGAGTCCTCGTGGTTTTTAAGCAACGGTTATCGAAATATATGTATTAATATTCGCAATAATCAATTTATATAGTTGTTAAAAGTCTAAAATTTTAATATCTATCAGATTATATTTGCATGACTAGTCCAAGACTCTTTTATTCTATTTCTAATTTTGAGAATGCATGCAAGAGTGCACTTTCTATGAGCTTCCATTGTCATCATTATCATGTACAAGTCTCGAAAATTATTAAGTTTTCCAATCTTATTTATTATTCATGTTTATCCCGAAAGTATAGCTCCTTGGAGAGAATTGACTATATGCATAGTGCAAGCAAGTGTCCTTTGAAGCAAAATCTGTGTTGTTTGTTAAGTGTTGGCAACAAAAACTTACTACGAAGGCCTTTTCACCAAAAACCCCCCAACAAAAATTATAAATACTAGCTTGAAGTTGCACTGCAACTTGGCCAGGTTTGGTCAATTTGAGGATCTCTTAAGGGATTTGTCTCGACCGACTTGTCCAAACTTAAATTTATCCCAGATAATTTAAGCTCCAATGTATCCCAGATAACTTGAGGAGTTAGTTTGGTTTGGTTGGTTATTTATTAGTTTGGTTGGTTCTCAATTTTGCTCTTTGCACATTGTTGTGCTATCATTTTACTTGACCGTCTTCAATATGCTACCATTTTCCTCAATATGTCTCACAAACCCAGAAAATCTCAAGGAATGCTCACAAAGCTGACAAAACTCAACCATAAGAAAACTTAAATAGTGTCAAAAACCAACTCAGATAAACCAACAACTGTAGAAAACTAGAGGAAAAAACTCATTGTATTCAAAACACCCTAGCTGGACCTCCTTGGAGCCTGAAAAACCTTCTGCAACTGAAAAATAAGGTTGGGTAACATTCCCAACGGTGTGGTCAACAACCATAGAAGAGTCTTCACAAGCATTCATTTGATCAAAACCAAGGTTGATTGAAGATCTTAGAAAAATAAGCCATTTTTTCGAACATCAAAGAAATAGAAAAAATATATCAAATGAACTTAGAAAATTTTGAAAAATTTATCGGTGAACACTACTCTTCAAGTCAATCATGCTGCTGTATTTATTTATTTATTATTAATATATATATATATATTTTACATATCAATCGTAAATGAAGAATACCAATCCTTTCAGTCCACAATACGAGAATATACGAGAATGACACTATGATACCAAGTTAAATGTACACTAAGAAGAAGAAAAGAGCCCATATGTGGTTAATGAGCTCTCTACCACCATGCATCTAATCAGCTTGCGTGGTTCATCGGTTTCATTGGGATACATGTATTTGTATTAGATAGAGTTGCCCCAAGCACATAAATACCCTTCAAACAATTAAACAAAACACAAAACTATAACAGATAATAACCATAGATGTCTTGTAGGGGTGGTTGCTGCCTTTTCTATATATATATATATATTTTGTTTTTTTACTTTTATGGTATTTTTGATTTCACCATGTTGAGCACCAATCGACTTAGGGTCGAATCATTTGTTTCTGACATGTATTGGTTTGCAGGCATTAAAAGTTACTGTTTGGTGTGATGGAATGGAATACCAGCAGAAATATTCCCGTGGAAAGCCTGTTTCAACTTTTTTGTGTCATGAACTTCCTTTTTTTTGATCAACAACAAAGATCCCTTTATTGATGATGGAAACCTTACAGGAAGGGAGAAACATCAACAAAAGAGACGGATGATGCAAGCCATCACAAGGCAGCACCAAACCAATACCCTGTTGGTGAGGAACCAACAGAGACAGCCACTTACAGATACAGCAAAAAACAAAACAGCCAAACTCAAATAGATGCAAAATAGAGGCATGCAACCTATTCCAACTACAAACAAACCCAAAGTAGGCATGGATACAGAGTGACAGATCAACAGATTAGTACACAGCAGCATACACACAGCAGCTCAAAAGATTAGCATCAGATACGGACCAGCCACACAGATACAGAGAAACAAATAAACAGATTATCACCCAGCAGACCCATACCCAGCAGATACAAACCAGCCACACAGATACAGATTAACAAATGATCAGATTATCACCCAACAGATACAGAATAGCATATTAGCCTCAGATGCAGAGTAGCTAACCAGCCACACAGCAGCTTATCACCCCTCAGTCCCACAACACCCTCAGATTATATCAGACCATACACCCCAAAAACCAGTCCAGAATCCAACTCAGCAGGCTATAAGTTGATCAAAATCCATGGCCCTCCTCAAATGCATTCCTTAATCTGAGCCAAATTGATGGTTAAATCCAAGACGGAGTACCTGATCTTTCGGACAGAAGCTTTAACCCATAAAGCAAATCTAATCTTTATCAGCTCCCCTAAGTCGGATGCACAAGGTTGCACTCCACTAAACAAACATTCATTCCTTAACTTCCAGATGGACCAAAGTATAATGCAAGGCAAGGCTCTCCACAATCTCCTAGCTAATTTCTTATAATTCCACCCTATCCACCAATGAAACAAACCATCAATATTCCTTGGCACCACCCATAGACACCCCCACCGAATCATTACATCAGACCACACCTGCCATGAAAATGGACAGTGGAGTAATACATGCATAGCAGATTCATTCTCAACTTTGCAAAAGGCGCATAACACAGAAGCCTCACTGTGCAGCACACCTATATGTTTTAAAAAGACCCCAGTTTTCACTCTATTCCTCCAGGCCAACCACCCAAAAAATTGGACTTTGGGGGGAATGTCCTTATTCCACACAAACTTACAAATTTGGAGAGAAGAGCCCAAGAGGGAATCACTATACCGATATAAATCTGAGATCTTAAACTCATCACCAATAGATCCATTCCAAACAGGGCAGTCTTCCTCATTCAGTCTTATAGGAGGGGTCACCAAAAGCACTTCTGCCAACCTGTTAGCCTCAGCCTTTTCCCAATCATATAATGGCCTACGGAAACAAAAATTCCACTCCCCAGAGCTGAATTTCCTCTCAAAAAAGTAGGACAGTGAGCCATCTTTTACTGTTGACAAACTAAATAATCTAGGAAATTCATCTTTAAGACAACTACCATCAACCCACTTATCATACCAGAATTTGATTCTACTCCCATTGCCTGCCTTTGTCTGAAATTTCTCCACAAAGATTGTGTCATGAGCTTCCTGATGAATCAAAAGACCGCCAAGGGACACACATTAAGTTTTGGCCTGACAAAACAAGTTAGTCTTGATTCTCAAACCCGGCATGCTTTTGATGATTCTGTTGGTGGGAGTGGGGTGCAAACCACTTATGGTGGTTCACAAAATAAAACCAAAGAGAGAATGTATAATCAGAAAAACAGATTATTTAACTCAAATATTTAGGATACACTGAGGAGAGGAAAAACTCTCTTACTCTCTTCTTTTTCCCACACACTGAACTTTCATAATACAATAGCTATATATAGATAAAACTAACAATGTGAACGCATTAAATTCAACTACGGCTGAGGCAACAAATTTCAAACGACAAACTTGATTTGCAGCTGCTACTTTTGACAATCTTGATTTGTAGTCTCCATTCTACTCTTAGGCCTGTTCTTAGGCAGGTGGAAATTGTTTTAAAGTGAAACAAGATTACTTCACAACAGATTCTATTGATTCAATTTGTAGCAATAATTGCATTTAGGGGTTTTCATAGTGTTTGTCTAACCATGAACTTTTCTGCAGTATTCACCACTGCAATTCAGTTTGATTACAGCACTATAGCTGGACGGATTAGGGAGCTGGCTTTTTTAAACCCTAAGGTATAGTCATTACCATCTGCTTATTGTTCTGTGACATCTTTAAACCTTCTGAGTTGTTATTCTAATTTTTTTTCCTTAAACTTCTCATTTATTTTTCAAATGTAGATTTTTTTTTTTTTTTAATTTTTTAATATGGTAACTTGTTGCATCTTTTCCAAACATTGGTCAAATATGATATTCGTTTTGTGAATGAATGTCATACTTGCAGTATACCTGTTTCTGGATGATGATGCTAGAAGATTGTTCATGTCAAACTATGGAATGTTACCTAGCATGTTGTGGGATTATTAAGGCTCAATGGCTAGTCATTCAATAGTGATTTCCTGTTGACAGCCCTAACATTTCAGATCTTTCAGAAATGGATCCTTTGCTATTTAGTATTAATATTTTAATGGTTAATTATTAATTTCATTTTCTTGATGTGCCATCAGTCTTAGTGACTTCTGTTTCTTTTTATTATACTATGCACTGTCCTTGTCTCACTGTTTGCAGATTACTATTGCTCTTAAGAAAGAGGATACAGATCCAAAGAAGAACCAGTATAGTGAATACTACTATGCTGGGGGATTGGTTGAGTATGTGAAGTGGCTAAGTACCGACAAAGTGAGCTAGCTTTTATGTACATGATTTTCCAATACTTCTCCTTTGCTATGCTCGTTGAGTTCTAATTTTTTTGTTCTTCCATTTCCCTATTCTTCCATCAAGTTTACACCATTTTGTATCCAAACTGAAGTACCTAAGGACGACTAATTATGTGTTTGCTTGCACATCATTATTGTCGTAGTGTGATATTAAATCGTCAAAAATTAATTGTCTTACCATTTATGTAGGGTTATTATTCCCAACTTATTTGAAAAGAGAATGTATAACTTTCTCCCAGTTTTAGATGAACTAAATTTCTAGTAGTAAAAGTAAAATAAAAACTGAAAATTGGAATGGATGATAAATCTAATGACTATTATGACTTGAACGCATCAACTGGGTAAATTTTTATTTGAAGCCTTGATAATCCACCTTTTGTACCTGAAAGTCTTGTCATTCCCGAACACTGATTACACTACTGCTAATAATCATGTAACATTTTGATGCTTATTTAAGTCTTGATATGTGAAAGCTGGCTGGGATTATTTGGTAAAAGGATTTTTACCACCATTCAGTTAACTGATAATTGTCATACGCAGCAACTCTTGGTTTGACATTTGCATTATGCTCGAGTCTTGACTGTAAAGTGACTGATAGTTCTTTGATCCAGAAACCACTTCATGATATTGTGGGTTTTAGAAAAGAAGCAGATGGAATCAGAATTGATGTGGCTCTTCAGTGGTGAGCAATTCTTTCTTGCTTTCATTCTTCTTGTTGCGTTTTTTTTTTCCCCATGAATCTCTTGACAATTTCTTGTTTCAAATTTATTTATTTTGGTCAGTCCACAAGAAACTACAGAGACTGCTTCAATAGATTCAGTCCACGTGTCACTCATTCACTATCTTGTTACATGCTTCTTGATGCATTTGCATGAGCTAGGATTTCTTACAAGTTGGGAGAGAATAGTATATAGTTTTCTCAAATGCCAAAAGCATTTGATTTCTTGCTTCAAACTTCAGTATGATAAACCGGTATTATGTGCAAAGCTGCCAATTGTGTATCCTACAGCTAATTTAGTTCTCTTCTCAATCTTTTTTGTAGGTGCTCTGATTCATATTCAGATACAATGCTGGGATACACTAATAGCATTCGTATAATTGATGGCGGTACTCACATAGATGGTATGAAGGCATCATTAACAAGAACTCTCAACAACCTCGGGAAGAAATCAAAAATTTTCAAGGTGTGTTGGTTCTGGCCTATTATTTTGGCTTTTTGTTGTTGTCAACGAATATCTTTGGTTCTGGCCTATTTATTTTGAATATTAAAATCTTGTTTGATCCAATCCAGGAGAAGGATATTAGTTTAAGTGGTGAGCACGTGAGGGAGGGATTAACATGTGTAATCTCTGTCAAAGTTGCAGATCCAGAGTTTGAAGGTCAAACAAAGGTATTACTGATTTCGTCTTTACATTTGTGGTCACTGATGCTTTCAGTCATAAATAATGCTTTCAACAACATGAAGTTTATGATCATCAATGCACATTTTGAAGTTTGAGGTCACCAATTTCCATTTTCGTTTGTTTGGAATATCTTATATTACTGCTTATTCTGTCTATCCTTGAAAGACAAGGTTGGGAAATCCAGAGGTGCGGAAAGTGGTTGATCAATCTGTTCAAGAGTATCTCACTGAATACTTGGAGTTGCATCCAGATGTACTCGATTCAATCCTTTCCAAGTCCCTTAATGCTCTAAAGGTACCATAATTAAAATGCGTGAATCATGACTGTCATAATTCAATTATATGATTGATTGAGCTGCTCTTCCCTAAGAATATATTATTCACAATCCTTTGGGTGCATTTTCTGTCCCTTCTAGCTGATCATTGCCCTCATATCTAAAATTTGATTATTTCTCTCACTAGTCACATGCATGTTTTTCCATGTTTAGGCAGCTCTGGCAGTGAAGAGGGCAAGAGAATTGGTGAGACAAAAGCGTGTTTTAAAATCCTCTTCTCTTCCTGGAAAGCTAGCCGATTGCTCAGCCACAAATCCTGAAGATTCTGGTATCCACTGTTTATTCTTTCATTGAAGTTAAAAAAGGGTAGAGTTTTATAACAAATGTCAATTGGATTTCTGTTGCAACGATGTTTTTAATGATATTTCTATTATCAATTGGAGTTCTGTTGCAGGGATGTTTTTAAGGATATATAACAAATGTCAATCCAAGTGGCTTTTTAATCATTTATCTAGTTTTATTTAGGTAAACTTATTGTTAGTTTCTGGGGTTGAACTGCATTAGTTTATTTTATGATACTGATTCCTCTGGATTCTTTTCAATGTTGAGAAAAGTGTAGAAATATGGTTATGAATTATTCCTTTGCTCCGAGTAGCATGACTCTTCTCAACTGTATGCTATTTAGGATTGCTAATTGCTAATAATATCTAGTTAGTATTTGGTACTCAGGTTGAAGAGAGGTAAGAGATGTCCTAGTTAGTATTACAAACATGTCCGGGGGTGTCCCCAACATGTCCAAAGAAAAATATTAAAAATTAAACATGCCATGTGGCGCGTCCACATGTGTCCCAATGTGTCATGTGTCCCTGCGTGTCCGAGGAGTGTCTATGTCCTACAAGTGTCAGACACGGATACTGCAACTTAAATGAAGTGTCCGTACTGGTACTTCATAGATGTCTTTGGATCTATTAACTTCATGACTTGTGGAAAGGTGTTGTCTTAGGTTTGGTTTGGAGAAGTTTTTGGTAATAACTTGAGCAACCAATTTCAAGTTCATTTTATATTTTGCAGAAATATTTATTGTTGAAGGAGATTCAGCCAGTGGCAGTGCAAAACAAGGGCGTGATAGGCGCTTCCAGGTCAAATTTTGACTTTTTCTTTTTTGTAGCTCTTAGTGCAAGAAATGGTTGAAGCTTCTTTTGGATAATTTTGTTGTGAAGTTTGCTTTGCTAAATTGTGTATCTTGTACTGATTTATATTTGCTTTCATGGACAAAATCTTTCAGTCAACTTTCCATTAATTACTTATGGTGCGGCTTAGGCAGCACTTCTGGAAATATTTTTTTCCTCCCCAGTGCCACAAGAAATGGTAATAATAATTACAATAATGGTAATATTAATAGAATACAAAAGAATCTAAAAGAAACAAGAAAAATGAATAAAGAATTGTATTCTGTGTGTGCATGCGCGCATGGTGTTAGTGGAGTCTTGTCCTGTGCTTGGTTACCTTGCTTGAGGTGGATATTTTATATTTGTTTGTAATTTGTGACCTATGTATATCACTTATTGACTTATTTATTTATTTTATATAGGATAGAATTAAAAGTTAAAACACATACAATACATGCGATGTGGTTAGCCATGAAATTTTTTGATCTCTCTCTCTCTCTCTCTCTCGTGTGCAATATTAACTGTGTGGAATATGTGCCAATGATTGATAATGTTTTGTGTTACGGAATATGCTTCATGCTTCTTGTAAACTTGAAGTTTTGAATGGAAAAAAATCATAATTTAAGTGAGGGAACTTTAGTTTAACTTGCGTAGGACATGTCCGTTGTACTTATTTCTCAATCATCATAGCTTCTAAATGCATTATTCTTCAGGAAATCTATAACAGTCCTGACTACTAAAGCATACCTATTTGTGGCCTGATGCAGGCTGTTCTTGAGGGGTAAAATTTTGAACATTGAAAGAAAGGGCGAAGCAGCAATGTATAAGAATGAAGAGATTCAAAATCTTATTCTTGGTCTGGGACTTGGAGTAAAGGTTATTTAATTATAATCTTCAAAATCTTAGTTCCTTTCTTTTCAGATGCTTCACCTATTTTGTTGACTGAATTTTACTGGTTTTAGGGAGAGGATTTTGAAAAGGAAGCTCTCCGCTATCATAAAATTATAATCTTGACAGATGCTGATGTGGATGATGCTCACATCCGAACTTTGCTATTGACATTTTTCTTTAGATATCAGGTAGATAGTTGAGATAATCATCTATTAAATTTTGTTGGTCTGAAAAAGAGAAGAAAGAATAATTTTTTTACTTGCAATGCCTAAAAAATTCAAAAGCAGTTTGGTTTATTTAGTTTTTGTTCCTTGCAGAGAGCTTTATTTGATGAAGGTTGCATTTATGTTGGTGTGCCGCCCTTATAGAAGATGTGCTTTCGAATTTGATGGGTCCAATTGAAAAAATGTTCTAGTAACTTCACAAAAGTTTTTTCTCTCTTGTCAAAATAATCAGGTTGAGAGGGGAAAGCAAGCATATTATTGCTATGATGATGCAGAACTAAAACAGTTACAGAGTTCCTTTCCTTCAAATGCATCTTACAACATTCAGAGGTTCAAAGGTATGACCGAAAAAAAAAAAAAAAATAAAAAATAAAAAAAAATAAAAAAAATTGATATTTGTGGTGCCTGAGGGCTCTGCAAATCCTTTCTATTTTGATCCCTTTCTTAGCGAATGTAATTTTTTTTTAATGAAATGTGACATTCACCGCAATTGAATGGAACACAGGTTTGGTGGAGATGATGCCTTTACAATTATGGGAAACAGCGTTGGATCCAGAGAAAAGACTGCTAAAGCAATTAATGGTAGAGGATGCAGTAGAAGCGAATGTTGTTTTCTCCTCTCTTATGGGTTCCCGGGTATGCAAATCATGCATGTAGCTTATGTTGTGTGTCTTGCATCTAATACTCGTGACAATTATATATATCCACATTTATGGAGAGGGAGACACTTGGGTCTTTTGTTAGTGGGAAATTGTATGACAACTTTTCTTGCCATATAATATAGTTTGTAGGCTAAGAAGCATGGATATAGACACAACATAGATATGCCAATACGATTTTTTTTTAAAAAAATATAGGACACGACAGATGCAAAATATGTCATATAGGGATAAATAATTATTATATGTCATATATATATAACCCCAAGGGGTTGGTCTGGTGGTAAGGCCTTAAGTTTTCGAAGTGTGCTCCCTCGAAGGTTCAGGGATTGAAACCTTTTAGGTGCTAACAATTCTTTGGGGCTATCGGATTGGGAAAAACCCTTGAATTAATCGTGGTGCATTTTCGGAAAACTGTGCACCCCTAGGGATTAGTCGAGCCTTGATCTGGACACTCCGGTGCCCCCAAAAAAAAAAAAAGAAAAAAGAAGAAGAAGAAGTCATATATATAAATATTTAAGTAAAATATAATAAATTTTAAAGTTTAAAGGAGCAGAATAATTATAAATTTACATTGTTTTTGTTTTATTATTTAGATTTCAAGTTATTTTATTCAAATTTGTAATATGTTTTATGTGTGTCATAGTGTTGAGAGGTGTCTAACGAGTGTTGTGTCGTATTGGTATTGGACACAACACGTTACCTTCTCCAAAGTGTCCGTGCTTCTTAGATTGTAGATGATTAGGCTTCTCAATTGCCTTGAGTAATCTATCTTGTTGCTAACTACAATTCCCTTTGTTGTCATTAACATTACAAGTGTCGTTTCTAGTCTCACTCCTTATGTTGAAAGTTAAAAAACAATCATATAATAATCTAGAAATCGCAATAGAAAAGAAAAAAGGGTGGTTTGTGGTGGTTTTTAAATCTTTTTGACTATATAATCTAGTATCCTTGTTTATGAAGATAATCAATTCCTCTTATGCTTTCTGTTTTAGGTGGATTATAGGAAGGAACTTATACAGAGCTTTGCAAGCATGATCAACCTTGACCAGCTGGATATATGAAGGGTGTCATCAAATATAGAATTGAGAACATCCCTTGTGCTATATATTGTACTAAATGGCAACTAAATGTAATTTATTTATTTTTAAAATTTGAATTTGTGAAGCAAAAGCTTCTTTTTTGCAAGTTGTCTATTTTCTTCCTAGTTTGGTGTCATTGGCAAAGGCATCCAGTATCTCTGATCATAGTTGTAGCTCTTGAAATCTTCGCTTGGTTGTGAAGGTTGATGGGTTCTTGGGTATTTGTTTTAATATATATTATTATTATCATCACCATCATCATCTAAGTTGTATTTGATTTTCTTTCAAGTGTTTTGTAAATTAAAATTTTAGGAAGTTCAATGTATTTATGCCAAACCCTTGTGATATTTTCTATTAATTTTAATGGAGTTTAGTGTAATTTATCATAAATTTTTAATTTGAGATTCATTTTTCTCATCCTTTCAGGTGCGAATTTACTAATTTAATTTTATACTTTTTTTTTCTTTTCTTTTTTGTATATTTTCATTTTTATTAAAAATATGGGTTAATTACACTAATAGTCCCTATAGTTTGAGACTTGTGTCACTTTGGTCCCTGACTTTTCAATTGTGACACATTTGACCTTGAAGTTTGAATATTGTTCCAAATAAGGACAATTGAAAATATTATTAGATTTTTCAAGGGTAAAATCGTCAATTTGATAAAATATAAACTAATTTGATAAAAATAAATGCCAAAAAAATATTTTTAATTTTTTTAAAATTATTTTTATCCACCAATGATAAAATTATTTAAAATTAATAAAAATTACATGATTAATTTTTTAAAATTAATTTTACATGATCATCATCCAAACACATAATAAAAATTAATTTGGTAAAAAAAATAAATAAATGTCCAAAAGATTTATCAATTGTACATAATTTTATTTTTAGTAAGTAGAAATAATTTTTAAAAATTCAAAAATATTTGCTTGACATTTATTTTTGTCAAATTAGTTTATATTTTATCAAATTGACAATTTTACCCTTGAAAAATCTAATTATATATTCAATTGTCCTTATTTGAAACAAGATTCAAAATTCAGGGTCAAATGTGTCACAATTGAAAAGTCAGGGACCAAAGTGACACAAGCTCCAAACTATAGGGACTGTTTGTGTAATTTGCCCTAAAAATAAATATAAATATGTTAAATGTTTTCTATATAATAAAAAAAAAATTGTAAAACGTAGTCAGTGATTCAGATTTCAGCCTTAATTTCTGCGTTTGGACTCTGGGATCAGCAGCGAATTGCTTGAAGTTGAAGTTGGTTTCTTTGGTAGAGATAGAGAGGAAGAAGAAGAAGATCACCACAAGTCCTAAATTCCAGATCGGTTAGTATTCTGCATAAACTTTTAATCCAATTTATTTTTCAATGTTTGTTTCGTTTTCTGTAGAAATTATTGAGCAATAATGTAATAGCTAAAGTAAATGTTTTTGTGTGTGTGTGTGGGGATGTTTTCTTATTATATTGGGAAATTTAGCTATAAACCCCCTTACCTTCCTTTCATTGTTAAAAGGACTAAGAAAAAAATTATATTTTCTAAACCCCCTCATAATTATAAAATTTTACATAAAGGACAAATTTATTATTTAAATATTTTATATGACTTTTATACCCTCAATTAATTCTTCCCACTCTTTTCCCCACTCTCTTCAAGAAGACCAAACTCTTATCCCCCGTCCCTCCTCCTGCACCACCTTCCTCCGCCTCTTCAACCCTAACCCTAATTCCCTCCTCGAGTGTTTTCAGTCAATTTAGGAATCGCGATTGGGATCTCACAAAGCCCTAGCAGTCGTGACTGGACTCATAATCTTATCAACAAGTTAGATTGAAGTCTTCTCTAACTTGAGACCACTTCAACTTGCGAGTCTCCTGTTTTGCTTGAGTTTTGGTTTGATAGTTTGAATCTTGTTCAATTTTTGTTGCTGCTGTGACTGAATTAAAATTCTGGATCAAATTATTCTTGTGTCCAGTTTTCAAGATGCTAGATATCCTATGTGATGGTTTATGCTGCGAGTTTGGTTAAGAAACTGAGATGAATTTCTCAATTGGAAAGAGGAATGATGTAAATCCAAATCAAACTCATAATCTACGAGTTAAGATGAAGCAACTGAGTATTTTTGAGACTCAAAGTTTCAAAAATTTGAAAAATCTGTAAAATTTGAAAAATCTGAAGAACCGGGGTATGAAAAATTGAGATTTGTTTGAAATTTTCAGATTATAGGCGTAATTCAAGGATTATAGGCCTGATTCAATATTTTTCAGAGTAAACATCGATTGATTCAAGGATTATAGGCCTGATTCAAAGCTCAAAGCTAAAAGTTCCATTGATTTTTCAGAGTAAACATCAAATTTCATTTGATAGAACCAGAGTAAAATTTTACTCTGGTTCTATTGCTCTGTTTTTTTCATTTGACAGAACCAGAGTAAAATTTTACTTTCATACAGAGTAAAATTTTACTTTTAGTTTCAGAGTCTCACAGTTTACTTGTTTTTCAGAGTAAAATTTTACTGTTATACAGAGTAAAATTTTACTTTTAGTTTCAGAGTGCAAAATTTTACTCTTATTCAGAGTAAAATTTTACTTTTATACAGAGTAAAATTTTACTTTAGTTTCAGAGTGTAACATTTTACTCTTATTCAGAGTAAAATTTTACTTTCAAACAGAGTAAAATTTTACGTTTAGTTTCAGAGTGTAAAATTTTACTTTTATACAGAGTAAAATTTTACTTTCATAAGGAGTAAAATTTTACTTTTATACAGAGTAAAATTTTACTTTTATAAGGGTAATATGGTAAAAGAAACAAGTTTTAAAATATCAGGGGGTTTTGAAAGTATTTATATAATTCTTGCCTTTTGAAAGACAAATTAGATAGTGAGGGGGCTATGACCAAATCCCCCTATTATATTATCATATTTGGATGTTCAAATTAAAACCAAATATTAAAATAAAAAAAACTAAGAATGTTCAAATGTATTAAAATATTTAAATACAATACAAATGTTCAAACAAAACTGTAAAGTAACATCAAATCCAGAATAAATGTCCCAAACCCAGCTAGATGTCAATCCATCATCTATCTGTGACCAAAAAATAAAAATAAAAAGTCAAGAACAGTTTATCAAGCATATATTTGTTATCTATTGTCTGTCGATTAGTAATTTTGTAGCTAAAAAAAGAGAATTTTAAGTGATATTTTGGTTTATTTTTTATTTGATATTATAATTTTAGTTTTTTTATGTACATTTTTGTTTTTGTTATTGTAAATTGGATTTTAAACTATTAACCAATAAGGCCATATTTTTATCTTTTTGAGTTCTTAAAATAATTTCATCTTACCTTATCTTAATCTATAAAATAAAAAATTTAAAAATAATTATAATGAACGTATATGCAAAACAAACTTTGTGTGGGTGCTATTAGATTTATTTTTTTTTAAAAAAAAAGTGCATGCATACCGTTTTACCAATATATTTTTAATAAATATATTTTTAATATGTATAAATGTCTCATTTTTAGAGTTCACCTAGGGTCTAACGAAAGGTAATGTCAGACATGCCTTTATGTTCAGTTCTTTGTTTGTCTCTATACCTTCAAAACAGAATTGCATATTGTAAGGGGGTTCAAGGTTAGAGAGGTGATTAGAGAGGCAAAACTATGTTAATGGTCCAACAATAGTGGAAATGGCTGGAGAATGAGTAACAACGACTATTTGAGAGTTGGAGAGTGTGTAGCTGGATGGGGGTGAAGCAAGTGGCTCAAGAAGAAATGTGTGGCAGTACCAAAATGGGTAGCATCTCTCCCAAATCCCCCAAATTCCTCCATTTTTGGACCTTGGGAAACGGGTCCGATTTATAGGATTTTCCTTGGTGCCAAAAGGACACCAAGTGGCCAAATAGAGAGAAGACATGTGTCTCAGAGGATCACATGGAATATTCTGCCTTGAGCCACCAGGCGGAAGGTGCCACGTGTCCCTCTGCATGTATTGTGTACTATTTGTTTGCCTCCTCAATTACCTTTTTTGAACCTCAACAAGTGTAGTTGCGACGGGAGTGTTTGGCGCTGTAACTCTCTTTTGAGCCTCAGCAAGTGCAGTTACAATGGGAGTGTTTGCCTCTGCACTTGCCTTCTCCACCTTAACCTCAGCAAGTGCACTTGCAGCGGTAAATCTTACTGCTGCACTTGCCTTCTCAGTTCTACTTGGCCAGTACAATGCATTCTCAGGACTCCATTAGCTTGCTATCGGCTATGTTTGTGTTCACCTCAGCGAAGCCTCCACCCTTAGCCACCTAACCACAAACTCCCCAGCTTCCCAGGGCGAAGGCCACAACCAAGTCTGTTATCAGACATGCTGTGCCTTTGTACCAAGCCCAAGGGGGCTTCCTTAGTCCTATCTGTGCGACTTAAGGCAGGTCCATGACCTGGGTAATGAAAAGAGAGTCCCTTATGCTCGGGCTACCCTGCTCCCATCTTTGTGGGATCGCCACGATAAACTGGTATCTCTAGGCCTGCTATCAGCTGCAACCAGTAAGTCTTGGGGCCTGCTATCAGGGCCAAGTTAAATGAACTTTGGAGAACGGGCCTGCTATCAGCCCTAGGCTAGTAATGCCTTGGGACTTGCTATCAGCGCCAAGCATTAGCTTTTAGTTGCAGCGGTTGTAGTTGTTGCGGTAACCATTTCCTGCGGCGAGTTCAGATGGCAGGACCAACAATATTAGAGATGGCGGTGTTGATGGAATGCCTCTGCAACTTGGGTGTTACAAGTACTGCCTCTGCAACTTAGTTGCTTCGGTTTTGTCCTTTCCTCAGCAACTCCAGATGGCTGTGGTACCGACATTACTTGGAATGGCGGCGGCACCAACGTTACTTGAAATGGTGGCGTTGGGACGAAGTGCCTCCGTAACTTGGCTGTGTTAAGTGTTGCCTCGGCAACTTAGGTGTGTCGGCTTTTTCTTTCCCTCAGCAACTTCGGATGGCGGTGGAACTGAAGATATTAGGAATGGCGGCGCTGAAGCAAAGTGCCTCAGCAACTTTCCTGTGATGCCTCAAAAGTCAGGAACATCAGATAATATATTAACCATTAAATACAGGGTTTATCTAAGGTTACAAGAGTCGGAAACGTCACTAATGAGTCCTTTGGCTAATAACCAAGTAAGATCCCAGGAAGGTCGAATGAGTCAAAATAGCCTCCATTCTAAGTCCAACCACCTTAAATAGCAAAGATACCTTTTTGACAGATCCTGACAATGTATTAGCACAAGGCCTACAGGAGTTGACGGAGTATAAGGATAGGTTACAAATGTTATATATATATACAAATTACAAAAATCATGTCTTAAATACAACATGGGATCTATCACTTACAATCTCAAAACATGTTTAACATAACTAGTTCCTAACTCTCATAGGATAGCTGTACTTCTTCAAATACTTCAGCTTTGCCTTCGACCGATCTAATAGTCTTCAATACCTGGCATGAAACACCGTGAGCTTTGAATGCCCAGTAAACGCACACACACCCCATCCCTTTTTTCCAATCCAATACACCATCATATTTACAGCAAGCAAGCAAGTAGTGAAGCATGATATTCAAGTCAATAACAGCAATTTTAATGATAGAGGAAAGGAACATGTCATTCAAATAGATAACAAAGTTTATAATGTTAGTAGCTAGTATTCTAGAAATCCCCCCAAAGAGATTTCAACCTCCCAACTACAAGAATTGGACACCGGACTATTCGGAACTCCCTCTTTTGCTGCTTTGTTGCAGAACTAATCTCGGATGCCTACCAACGGTTATATACCGCGTAGCGCCAACCGCAGGACCTTAAAAGGGACAGCGAAAAGAAAAAGGTTTTATCACCTAGAATCCAACCTTATCCTTCCAAAAACGTTTTATCCTCCTGAACGTCCCATCTGGACCCAACCTTATCTCACTAATCAAACCATCACAAAGAGTCCGAATACGTCCGTTCCATTCTAGGGTTTACACGATAACTACTTGCGCAAGACTTAACCTTTAATTAGGGAGCACATCCCATCAATCCATACATAACACATTATCATCTCTTTATTATTCAAGTGATCGAAAACCCAATGCCATCCCAATGAAGGTTTCCGTTGAGTTAGATGCCTTAAATTAAAGTTAGAATAACTTAACAAGATAATAATATCCACATAAGCATGAGCATCATCAATTGAAGAAGACAATGAACATAACCATAACACATTCAATATCATACCAAGACATGATCATGTACTAATAAGCATATTCATGAACACAAGAGCATAAAACACCCATACAAAACTAAATTTCCAGATTCAGTAGCATTTAAAGATTGAAATCAAAAGGGCTATTTTAGATCTTTCTCGAACCTAGCCTTCCTATGGTTCGTAGAGAATTTAATCTAATTTTCAGAACATGTTTCGGAAATGTGATATCTTTTCTAGATTTTTAGTTATTTAAGAAATACTTCAGTGCTGTTCAGATTCGTCGACTGTTATGAAAATCGGATTTTTCTTTCAAACCACTCACTCTTTTCAATGAAACCAATTTTACTTGAAAGATAACTCTTTAAGGAAGATTTTGACATACAACCGAGGTCTAGAAGATTTTTATACATTTTTTTATAATTGCCGAAAGTTGGATGTAAAACAGATTTTTCTGGCACAATTCTTGAAAATAGAAATTTGGTGAGAAAAGAGGTCAACTAGGGGAAATTTTCCACTTTTCTTGTGATAAAAACTTGCTAAATAATATTTATTAAAATTAGAAATTTAAGGTGAAGGTGTGCCTTTGGAAATTTTGAGAGTTTGATAGGAAAAAAGGTAGTCTTATACCGATTAAGAAAAATACAAGAAGGGTAGAATCAAGGCTCAACTTCTTTCATTTTTAACATAAGAATGCAATCAAAACACATCTGAAATGAATGTTTAAAACTTCTAAGAGCATGTATTTGAAAAGAAAAGTAAGAGCGAGTTGTGTTGTGGCTTACTTGATTGCCTAGTGAAATGTTTGGACAATTTCTTCTCTTTTTCCTTTTCTCTACCACCAAAGCTTTCTTTCTTTCTTTTTCTCTCCCTCAGCTGAAATGTGAAGTGTGTGAGTGTGTTTGATGTGCAAAAATGCTAGGGGAGAGGTCCTATTTATAGGAAAAAAATTTGTGGTGGAAAGTCTAAAAAGCCCTTGGTTGGAATTGGATGGAAGAATTTGTAATTGGTTAGAATGGAATGAAATGGAGGTTGATTAAGAAGATTAATTATAACTTGGAACATGATTTAGTCCTATTTTGGTCAAGGTAGAACCAGATTGAAAGTTAGTACAAGCATATCTCCATGATTTGGAGATTTAGTCAAAATTCTTCATGAAATCAAGGATTCTTGTCCCAAAAAGTACACAACAAAGGGTTCCTCTAGGGTGGCTGGCCATGTGGGCTGATTTGAGGGTATTAATTTATTTGTTTTTCTTGTGTACAAATGTTGGAAATTGCAAAATATGGTGTATAAAATAAGTGTAAAGGTACAAGTGTATATATATATATATAATGGTTGCTAGTTTGGGGTAAACATGTGATTCAAGAAGAATATGAGGGCCAAAATCTTAATTTATGAATTTGAACATTTAATTAAATGTAGTATTTAATATATTTAAGGTTTGGAAATTTAATTTGGTTAAAGTTTCTCTGTTTTGAATTAAATGATGAATTGTATTGAGAACCGGAAACCTAGGGTTTCTTGTATGGAAAATATACTTAGAAAATTAATTTAATTATTATTAGGGTTTTAGAAATGGTTCCTAAGTTCTGGGTTCAATCAGGGTTTTCGAGTTTTCGGTTAGCACGCATGCTCGATTCTATAACTAGAATTGGAGACAAATAAGGATTGGAGGGTCTGTATTGAAATAATTCAAAAGTCAGGGACTTAATAGGTTTTACAAAGGTTAGGGGCCTCACAACCCGCTGCATGTGTTGCCTCCGCAACTTGACTTGGTCTTTTTCCTTCGTGGAGTCTATTTGGACCCTTGGCGGGTCGGACTTGCTTCGACCCTCTGTTGGCCCACTTTTTTTGGGCTTTAGCCCATGCTCCTTTTTTCATTCCTAATCGCCTCTTTGGGGCGACCTCAGTACTTAGACCCATACTTAATTTGGGGCTTAATTTCTAACCCTTTACATTTGCCCCCTACGCGTGTGGGGGACACGCTCTTGGTTTCCCGCATGTGCATGACGTCCGCAAGTAACCCAAGGGTTGCATTGATTGGGTCAGAAGTTGCGTCGGCTCTGAAAAGGTACCCTTTTGACTGACGGGTCATAATGGGCCTAGGGATGTGTGTTGTCACCTTTTTGCTTCCTTCTTTATAAATAGTGCCCTTGGGTCCGCTGGTCCCCCACTTTTGCCCAAACATACTTTCTATCTCCTTGTCTTCTTCTCTTCCTTGTCCCCACTTTTCAAAGTCTTCTTTACTTTTCTTTATTCTTCCTTATAGCCAGCATAAGGTTTCTACCCGACAGGGCTTCCCCACCCCCTACTGAGTGAAGGAGGGCCCCACATTTCGGAGGGCTGGCTGACCCCTTCTGGAAGACAGTTGACTCCTTCATTCCTGAAGCCTTTCCTCTGGAGGAGCCTCTGCTTCCTTTTGGTGAGGCTACTTTGGATGATACTGACATGGTGAACCCAGTCTCTGTGCTGCGGTTTCGTGTAGAGCGTGGCGATTTTCCCCATTCATACATCTACTATCGCACTCACTCGGGCCCCCTAGTAAACTGGTCCCTTTGGGTTGATAACATTATTGCAGATGGTGGCTTTGAGCAATGCTTAAGGGATATTCGTCTTTTCAATGCCATTTTGATTTTGAGGGAGTTGTCAGTGCGCAAGGTACAGACCAACATTGACATGGTTGTCTCCCGCTGGAGCCACGACACTCACACCTTTGCCTTGGTATGGAGGAGATGACTCCGACCCTCGAAGATGTCGCCGGCCTTTTGCACTTGAGTACCCGTGGAGATCACCCCTTTGATCCAGCGTCCCTAACATCTGCAAAAGAAGTTGTTGTCACTGCCCTCCAAAGTGCCTTTCAGGAGGCGCGAAAGTATGGCTCCTGGTACGACCTTAAGACTGGGGAGTTGCTCCAGGAGAGACCTAAGAGGGACAAAACCGCCTATCTTTCCTGGCTGAAACATTTCTTTAAGGACCTAGAATCAGTTAAGGGCGACATCACAAAGGAAAGCCGCAACTCCGTAGTTGGACCAAGCTACCGCGGGGACTTGTACCTGGCCACCTTTTTCAGTTATTTTATCTCCTTCTTTGTTCTCCCTAGCAACCCCGCCGAGAGTATCAATCCTCTGGTGTTCCCTCTGGCTGTTAAACTTTGCAGCGGCAGTCAGATTCCTCTGGCCCCTCTCTTCTTGGAGAACTTATACTTCCACCTTAACCTCATCCACTCGGACATGGAGAGATCCATCAGCCGTTATAATGTTTGGAGCTTTGTACATACTCAGTTCCTAATCGCTTTCTTCATTGAGAGATTCTCTGCTATGGGGCCCGTTCCTAAAGAACATCAGCTCTTCTTCACCGACGAAGTCCTTGATATAGATGGTCGTCCTATTCTCGTTACAGAGGGTGGACCTGTCACGAGGCAAGTGCACCAATCCCTCCCTCGCATCTCTCGGTAGTCTGGTCTTGGCACCAACAAACCCTTTGCGGATTATGTCGACCACATGGAGGAGTGTGTGTTCCGTCCTTTCACTTAGTTTCTTCGAGGCATTTCTGTGGTTCTATTTTATTTCTTTAAGGCTCGTCATGTTGATTTCTCCCTCGACAGTGTCTAGGCCAACTTCCTTCTTATTGCTACTATGATACGCCCCGGATTTCTACCCGTGTGGAACGAGGAGGGGATGTCCAGTGTCATCTATTGACCGGACAAGGTCCTTTAGTAGTTTGTCATGGATCAGGGTGTCCTACATGCCCCTTCGCCTCAAATTGATTTCCATCAGTGCTGTCAGCGGTTTGCCCTATGATTATACCGCTCTACTTATAGAGGGCTTAGGCTTCATGGAGCTTCCCTCACTTGGTAGAGAGGGCGCCTTTACTCCCAGTAATAGGCTGTTCTGGCACTGCAACCTTAATTCTTTTTTCAACTTTTGCAACAGTGCTCCTGTTGTTCCTGCGATGGAGCCCATTCCGTAGCTTGACTTATCCCTTCGTCTCCCTTCTGGTTGAGGGAAATAGACCAGTATATTCTGTCGTTTCAAGCTTTTATCCCTGCCTGCCATGGAAGAGCCTCACCCATCTAGGGCAATGTCTGTTCAACCTTTGCAAATTGCTCCCCCTTAAGTTGGTACAACAGTACACATGACTCGCTCCAGACTGAGGGCAGCCTGAGAGGCAGTGATATCAATTGCTGAGGCACGTGCCTCACCAAGTAGGAAGAGACTCTGAAAGGTACCCATACTTAGAAAATATTTTGCATTACTTCCTTGGGTCTTTTACTTTAGTAATCACATAATCTGTTTTTTTTTGTTTTTTTTTTGTTTTTTTTTAGGGCCCATCGGCCATACCACCTTCGGGCCCTAGAGGTTCTTCTACTGTCGTCGAAATTTCCTCGGATTCGGACAATGACGACGACCCTCCCATTGCTACAAGGGTCACAAGATTCAGGACCCGTGGGAGGGTACTTCCAGATGTTAAAGAAGAACCAAGTGCTGAGGCTGAGCCAACTACTAAGACTGAGCTAGTTACTGAAGCTGAGCCAGTTGTGGAGGCTGCAGAAGATGAACAAGTCCCCCCTGCTATGGAAGTTTCAGCGGGTGGTATAGTTACTGAGGGTGCAGAGCCTCCAAACCCTGCTGATTCTGTTCACTTCGACCGTTCCTCTGTCGGCGGAGATGATTTTGTCCCTGAGACCCCAAGGGAAGATCGCGGTGTAAAAGAGCCGCTAGAAGTTGCACCACCTCCCTTTGGAGTTGTATCTGGTGGTTCTTCCCAGTCTACTGAGTCTCCATTGGTTCAACAGACTCCACTTCCAAATATCCAAGTTGAGGAAAGTGCAAGTGTAGCGGTTGCTTCTACCGTTCCGGCTATGGTCCCCTTAAATTTAGACCGATTTGCAAAGGTAGCTGTCACTTTAGCCACCCACACTGTTACTGTTGTCGCTAGGATCTCTGACCCAGTTGCTTCGGCAACCTCTAAACAGCTGGCAGACTTGTACCCCACTCACTTTTCGGAAGTGTCGGCTGACCTTGGGGTGTTCCAAAATTTTTATACTGGGATGGATACCACTGCTGTACCAAATTTGAACGTTGAAGACTACTAGATGGATGACCTCTTTTCAGAGCGACATGATGGTGCAAGAAGCTTTGGTCTTTCTCACGAGGCCAGTTCACCCAGTTGTCACCCAGCATCTACCCACTTTAATGCTGCTAGGCAATCATCTTCAGGGGAAGTGCGTCGCCCTCAGACCTTTGGTCGCTCTACCAGTCTCCCTCCAGTGATTGAAGTTGGCGGCGGTGTGAGAGAGTCCCCTCAGTCCTCAAAGAAAGTTTCTTTTCTCAATTATTGGGTCTCCTCTGAAGCTGCTCCCACTCTCGTCCGCATCTAGACACTATACCCCAGTACCTTTACTGCTTTTAATGTTCTTGGATCTATGGTGCAAACAGCGTTGCTAGAGTCACTTTCCAGCTTCATTAGTGACCTTGCTACCAAGAAGATTTTGACAACCCCCAGCAAGTTCGTGGAAAGTGCTAAGGCAAACCTGAACAGCTTTGAGATGAACGGTTTGGACCTATTGTAGATGAAGGATAGGCTTCAGGTAGTCGATGGTTTCCTTGAGCATGCAGACAATGTGGTGATGATTGCATCCTTGGAGGAGACTATCAAGGAGTGTAAGCGTGCATTGGAGCAGCATCGGCAGAACTTGGCTCGGTTCAAAGAGAAAGACTATGCGTTGGTTGCCCAATTTCCTCGAGATGTGACCCTGATGGACTCCCTTTTGAAGGGTTTGATTTGATGTGCCTATGACTTTGTTATGATTTCCTCCATTTTGTTTTCTTTATTTTGTTGTTTTATTGCGCCTGTGGCGCCTTTTCTTTTCTGCTTCTCTATCATAACTTCTTTTCAAACATAGTAATCATGTTCTGAAAGTTTGACTTTAATGAAAATTGTGGATGTTTTGTAGTATTTTAAATTTCATTTCTTCGCCCTTCTTACATTGCTTTTATAAAGTTTCTAAAGATAGGCAAAACTCTTGCAATGAACAAAACTTCATCATGACTAAGCTTTTACAAGGATAAAATTTCACTAAGTATGGAAAACTTTCCTCACACTAAGTGTATATGAGAGTAACAAGTTTACTAAGTGTATGACACTTTCTTTACACTTTGCTTTGAAAGTATTAACAAAGAAACTTACAACTCTTTTTCCTGGACAAAAAAAATTGAGAAAAATATTCTTTGACATACTTGGCGTTGATAGGGCCAGTTCTGAACCCATCATCTACTCTTGTCAACTTGTAGTACCCGCTGCTGCTTGCCTTAGCAACTTCGTAAGGGCCTTCCCATTTGGGTGAGAACTAGGGGATTGGTTGCCCTCACAAGATTGCGTCCACTGTCTTCCATGCCAAGTCCCCCTCCTTGAACTCCCTGTGTTGAACAGACTGATTGTAGGCGCGAGCTATGGATTGATGATACTTTTTCATTGCCTGCGAGGCTCGATCCTTTCTTTCTTTGGGTGCCTCTATGTCATTCTTCCTGCTATTTGGAACTAAGTGTGTTGACATAGCCATTCTTGCTGAGGGTACTGTCAACTCAACTGGTAACACAGCTTTGGACCTATATACTAGGGAAAATGGGGTTGCCTGAGTTGGCTTCCTCTTTGACGTTCTATACACCCAGAGTGCCATGGGGAGTTGTTCGGACCATGTGCCCCATGCTTCAGCCATCATTTTACTCAATATTCGGATGAGGGTTTTGTTAGTCGCCTCAGCTTGTCTGTTCCCTTGAGGGTAGTATGGACTAGACTTATGGTGCTTGATCTGGTAGGCGTCCAGCAGTCTTCTTACATAACAATTTACAAAGGGAGTTCCATTGTGAGACAGTATTACTTTAGGTATGCCAAACCTACAGATTATGTTTTCTTTGATGAAGTTGTCTACTCCTGCCTCATCTGCCTTCCTCATCGGTATAGCGTCTACCCACTTGGTACTAACTTCAGTCGCTGCAAGTATCTATCTGTGGCCTTTGGATTGTTGCGCTATAGGACCCACTACGTCAAATGCCCAAGTACGAAATGGGTAAGGAGTCTTGATGTTATGTAGTTCAACTGCCAGTGCATGTACCAACTTCCCAAACTTCTGGCAAGATTGGTATCTCCTCACAAAGTTTTTGGCATCTTGTTCCATTGTCGGCCAGTAGTAGCCGAGGTGAATGAGATGTCGATATAATTGCAACCCTCCTTGATGCTCTGTCTTGTGGGCTTCCCGCAGTACCTCATTTGCCTCATCTTTTGATAAACACGCCAAAGGTTCCCCTTCGAAGCTTCTTCGGTACAGCTTGCCTTGGTCAAGGAAGAAGCGGAGGGCTTGCTTCTTAACTTTGATTGCATCGACTTTGTTCCCAAGCAGTGTGCCATTTCCAAGGTAGTCAATATATGGTTGCCTCCATTCTTCACTGCTTAAGAAATGGGCTTCCTCTTCCTTGGGATAGGACTGACACTTTGCACATTGCCTCTGCAACTCAATACTTTCCTTTTCTATCTCTAGCCAGAAATACCCTTGCCTCTGTATCTGTCGGTATAGACTGATATCTCCATCTCCACAGGACTTAGCATGGATCTTCTTAGGTCTATAAGTTACTTCTTGTCTACCAACGCACTTTGTCAGTAGGTTATTGGGATCGCGAAAATACAACTCTCCTCTAAGGAGCAGAAATGATGCAAGTTTTGCTGGTCTGATTATTCCCTGGCTTGTTTTCAACTACTGGATTATATCTGCTTTCCACCCCTCAGCATCTTGCTCTGTATGTTCTTCGGCTAATACTGCTGGTATTGTTCTTTTCTTGATGACAATGGCTATACTATCATCTGGTACATCCACATTTGCCCCCCAGTGTAGCCAAAGCATCGGGGAAATGGTTGTGTGTTCGAGGAGTATGCTGGATTTGGACATCATCAAACTGAGTGAGCAACCTTTGAACTATGGTACGATATGGGGCCAACAGAGGCTCCTTCAAGGCGAAATCACCCATTGTTTGCTTGACAACTAGCTTGGATCGCCCCAAATTTTCAACTTGCGAAGGCCCTTCTTTTGGCAGCAATTAGGCCTAGTATCAACGCCTCATATTCAGCCTCGTTGTTTGAACATTCGAAGTCAAGCTTATATGATAGATGAAGCTTCTCTTCTTCTTGACTGGTTAGTGTTATACCAACTCTAGAAGCTCCATCAAATTTTAAGTCCCAATAAGTCTCAACTGCAGTTGCTAAGACATGAAGCTCACCTGGTAGAGGTACCTCTACAGGTTCATGTTCACCAGATGGGAATTGGGCCAATAAGTCTGCAAGTGCTTGGCTCTTAATAGCCTTGGGAGTAACACAAGTGATGTCGTATTTTGCTGAGCCAAAAGCCACCTTGCCATTCTTCCAGTCAGAGCGGGATTGCTCAGCAAATAGCAGACTGGATCACTCTGAGACACAACCTGGATTGGGTATGCCAAAAAATAGTGGCGCAACTTCTGCGCTGTGAAGATTAAGGCTAAACAATGCCTCTCAATTGGGGTATATAGCGACTCGGCACCATTGACTTTGCAATTGATGTAATAGACTGGCTTCTCAATGCCATCTATGTCTTGGACTAGTAGAGCTCCAATAGATAGAGGTGTAAAGGTCAGGTACAGTAGCAGAAGCTTTTCGGGTTGTGGGGCAATCATTGTAAATGGAGACGTAAGTGCTTTCTTCACTATATCAAATGCCTGTTGGTGTTCTTGCAACCATTTAAACTTGTGATTCCATTTCAGTCCCAAAGGAAAAGGTTATCCCAGCAAGGGCTGGAATAAACCTCCTGAGGTATGACACTTTGCTTAGGAATTTCTTCAAGGCCTTTTGAGAGTGTGGTGGTGACATCTCCATGATTGACTTGATCTTATCCCCATTTACTTCGATCCCCCGCTAGTGTACAAGAAAGCCAAGGAACTTGCCAGCGGTAACTTCAAAGGCACACTTGAGAGGGTTTATCTTTAGGCAGAATTTGCGACAACGTTGAAAATTTTTTTCCAAGTCGCAGAGGTGTCGGTTTGCCTCAAGAGACTTGACCACCAGATCATCCACATATACTTCCACTTCATGATGCAACATGTCATGGAACACTGCAGTCATAGCCTGTTGGTAGGTTGCCCCCACGTTTTTTAAACCGAAGGGCATCACCGTATAGAAAAAATTTCCTAAAGACATTCTGAAAGCCGTCTTTTCTGCATCTTCTGGTGCCATTTTGATCTGGTTATAACCACTAAACCCATCCATGAAGGAGAACATCTGATGGCCCGCAGTAGAATCGACAAGTGTGTCAACATGGGGTAATGGAAACTCATCTTTCGGGTAGGCCTTATTCAGGTTGCGAAAGTCTACGCAAACCCTAATCTGACTGCTCTTCTTCTGCACAGGAACAATATTTGTTAGCCGGGTTGGGTACTGTATAGGCTCAATGAACTTGGCCTTCTGCAACTTTTCTACCTTCGCCTTAATCTTTGTTTCAAGATCAGGGTGATACTTTCGAGCATGCTGCTTGATTGGCATAGAGTTGGGGAAAGTGTCCAGATGATGAGTCACAAGGGATGGGTCAAGACCAGGCATCTCGTTGTATGTCCAAGCAAAGACGTCACTATACCGTTTCAGTAGTGTTATCAATTCTGCTTAGCTGCTGGAGCCATTGTATCACTGATAAACACGGCTTGCTCTGCCGTGGTAAGTCGCTGAGGTTGACCTCAGCAAGTACCTCTTGCTACGATTTGGGTCTATCTTGCATGTATTCGGGGGCGGGCTCAAGCGTCTCCACCAAACATTCTTGGGACTCATCACCGTCACACTTATTCGTCTCGGGGCCATCCTCCCAAGGTATGAAGTCTGGCTCCCCAAGACCATCATAAGTAGTAAACTGTCTTGCCGCCCTCGCGCACCTTAAGAATCTTGGGCGGAGGACTTGTGGACTTGCTGCTCCTCTTTTGCCCACTACTTTTTAGGGTAGCCTCTGTATCTCGAATATCTTCCCACCTCTGTAACTTTACCCCTGCAACCTTACCAGTTCTTGGAGATTCATCTGTTGACAGCTCAGTAAAGAAAATTGCATCAGAATAGTGTGTCTCTTCTACTCCAAATGGCTTTTCAGATGCATTTATGGTTACTGTGCATTTTCCCAACTTTGCCTTCACGCATTGGTGATGACTTGACAGGATAGCCCCATATCGGTGCATCCAAGCTCTGCTAAGTATCATATAGTAATTTGTGTCCGCTTCAATCACATGGAATTTAGTTGCGAACGTATCTCACCAACTTCTAAGTCTACGACAACGTGGACTCTAGTAACTTTTTTCTCACCATCAAAACCCGTCACAGTGATGAGTTGACGAACCATCCTGGACTCTGGGATACCAGCCTTTGCAAAGGTGTCAGTAGTGATGATGTTTATGGACACCCCACCATCAAGAAAAGCACGCTTGAACTCTACATCATTGATGTAAGCTGTGACAAAAAGAGAATGGTTATAAGGAAATGGGTATGCTCTGTCTGCTTCTGAAAAAGTAATGGCCCCATAATCTTCCTGGATACGCCGAGGCACATACTCCTTAGCCTCAGCAACTTTAGCACGGTGCACTTCAGAAATGTTAATGAGGGCCTTTGTTGGTTCCAACCTGGCAGCTTGGCTCAGCCCCAGTTGGTCAAAGAAGGTGTGAAACTTAACAGAGTTTTGCAAGGCCTGAGCATGAGTATCCTCTCCGAATTTTGCCTCTGTAGATACTGTCTCAGGGAGCTGGCCGCTAGCAATTTCTTCTAACTCATCATAGTAAGATGCCATGTGCACTTGATCGCGCACAGGCCCAAGGTACCCAATCATATGTACATTATTTCCCTTCTCTTTGTGATTAGGATAAGGGTACTTCCTTACGTCACGATTATCGGCGTCTTTGAACTTCAGCTCATTTGCGTCAACTTTCTTCTTGAAGATACTTTTCAAAGTCCAATAGTCCCTAGTAGGGTGTCTGGTGGTTCTGTGATAGACACAATAATTTGGGCTTTCTTTGTCCTTCTTGGTTGGAAGGACATCAATCGGAGGCAAAGTAAGTTCACCATCAGCTACGTATTCTTTAACCAAGGCCTTAACATTCTCAAGGCTGCAAGGATATAGATTTCTATCCTTATAACTCTTTCTCTTTCGAGAGGATGACGCCTCCCCTTGTGAGCGACTCCCTCCTGTAGAGGTTATCGCAGCAACTCTGCCACTGTGAAGATAGCGGTCGCTATCACGAGATCTGTGCAAGAGACCAGTGGTAATGAGGTTCTTAGCTGCCTCAATCAAGGTTGAAAAGGTAGGTAGATTATGGTTCACCAAGAAAATTTTGTAGTTGCGTATGGCACCCTTCATACATATGCTGACTAAATAGGCTTTATCCACTGGTTCATGACAATCAATAGCCTTATCTTGGAACCGCTTAACATAGTCCAGTATATCTTCACCTTCTTTCTGGACATCTCACCCAAGTGTGAGGGTCATGACTTTCTCTTGGACTGGGAAGACCTTTGTGTGGAACTTGTTCACAATCTCCTCCCAACTCTTGATCGAGTTGGGAGCCAAGTTCACATACCAACTGTAAGCCCTTTTCAGTAAGTGATTTGGAGAACTCCCAAAGGCGCAGAGAGTGGTCACTGCCATGGACACCAAGAGTTTCAATGAACCTCACCACGTGTTCTCTGGCATTGACTTATTTTCCATTAAACTTAATAAACTTGGGCACTGTATACCCAGTTGGGTGTGGCATGGTCAATATCTCCTGAGAGTATGGGGGTTTCACATCTAGGTCGGGGAGAGATGGTAGTTGCTTCTTGTTACGCTCTTACTCGAGCATAGCTTGTACATCGGCTAAAGTAACGGAGTGAGTGGGCTAGAATGGTCCAGTCTGCTCCTGGGTAGCTGAACCAACAACCATACCATTCGCCTGAGGTATCACCAGAGGCACTTGGATTGGAGCCCGAACCTCGAGGAACAGGTTGGGCACTGGGTTTGGGACTGCTACAAGCAGAGGTACTTACACTGGAGCTGGTCTAGAAGCCATGGCCATAATAGCCTCAGTGGGAGTTTGCGAAGCTGCCAAGATCTCCCTCTGCATATCCTAGAGTGACTGAACTGCCTCAATCACAACACTGTGGTCATGGTCCTCTGCATGTGCTGCTCCACCATTGGAAGAACCTTGCTGCCGTGGGGGTTGCTGAACTTCATCCTCTACAATCTTTTCCAAGGAAGTGTGTAAGCCACTGCGGGTATGAACCATCAACAAAGCAGTCTCCCCCGCGGAGTAGCCAGAAATGTAGGGGGTTTAAGGTTAGAGAGGTGATTAGAGAGGCAAAACTATGTTAATGGTCCAACAATGGTGGAAGTGGCTGGAGAATGAGTAACAGTGACTATCTGGGAGTTGGAGAGTGTGTAGCTGGGTGAGGGTGAAGCAAGTGGCTCAAGAAGAAATGTGTGGCAGTACCAAAATGGGCAGCATCTCCCCCAAATCTCCCAAATTCTTCTCTTTTTGGACCTTGGGAAATGGGTCCTATTTATAGGCTTTTCCTTGGTGCCAAGAGGACACCAAGTGGCCAAATAGAGAGAAAACATGTGTCCCAGAGGATCACATGGAATATGCTGCCTTGAGCCACCAAGCTGAAGGTGCCACGCGTCCCTCTGCATGTATTGTGTACTATCTGTTTGCCTCCGCAACTACTTTTTTTGAACCTCAGCAAGTGTAGTTGCGACGGGAGTGTTTGGCACTGTAACTCCATTTTGAGCCTCAACAAGTGCAGTTACAACGGGAGTGTTTGCCTCTGCACTTGCCTTCTTAGCCTGAACCTCAGCAAGTGCACTTGCAACGGTAAACCTTACTGCTGCACTTGCATTCTTAGTTCTACTTGGCCATTACAATGTATTCTCAGGACTCCATTAGCCTGCTATCGGCTATGTTTGTGTTCACCTCAACGAAGCCTTTACCCTTAGCCACTTAACCACAAACCTCCCAGCTTCCCAGGGCGAAGGCCACAGCCAATCTTGTTATCAGCGATGTTGTGCCTTAGTACCAAGCCCAAGGGGGCTTCCTTAGTCCTGCCTGTGCAACTTAAGTCAGGTCCATGACCTGGGTAATGGAAAGAGAGTCCCTTATGCTCGGGCTACCCTGCTCCCATCTTTGTGGGATCGCCACGGTAAACTGGTATCACGGGGCCTGCTATAAGCTACAACCAGTAAGTCTTGGGGCCTGCTATCAGAGCCAAGTTAAATGAACTTTGGAGAGGGGGTCTACTATCAGTCCTAGGCTAGTAATGCCTTGGGGCTTGCTATCAGCGCCAAACATTAGCCTCTAGTTGCAGCAGTTATAGTTGTTGCGGTAACCATTTCCCGCAGCGAGTTCAGACGGCAGGACCGACAATATTAGAGATGGCGGCGCCGACGGAATGCCTCTGTAACTTGGGTGCTACAAGTACTGCCTCTGCAACTTAGTTGCTTCGGTTTTCTCCTTCCCTCAGCAACTCCAGATGGCTATGGTACTGACATTACTTGGAATGGCGGCGGCACTGACGTTACTTGAAATGGCGGCGTTGGGACGAAGTGCCTCTGCAACTAGGCCGTCGCAAGTGTTGCCTCACAACTTAGTTGCGTCAGCTTTTTCTTTCCCTCAGCAACTTCGGATGGCAGCGAAACCGAGGATATTAGGAATGACGGCGCTGAGGCAAAGTGCCTCACCAACTTTCCCGCTACATGTGTTGCCTCTACAACTTGACTTGGTCATTTTCCTTCATGGAGTCTATTTGGACGCTTGGCGGGTCGGACCTGCTTCGGTCCTCTGTTGGCCCACTTCCCTTAGGCTTTAGCCCATGCTTCTTTTTTCAATCCCGGTCGCCTCTTTGGGGCGACCTCAGTACTTAGACCCATACTTAATTTGGGGCTTAATTTCTTACCCTTTACACATATAATGAAGGGTGTTGGATAACTTCATATATATTGTTGAACTCATTTCCTAACAATTTAATCTTTCGGGACAATTGGTGACTTAAGAGGCATATTCTTATAAATGGTGAACCCTAGAATGTCTAGGAAACCTAAGGGACTGAAGAAATCATACCCAGCAATGTGTGCACGTTTTAGTACCCACTTTTGAAATAGACTTGTGTGAACATGTTAATAGAACCTAATGTGTAGGTAATATAGGAATAAGTAGAAATGTAATACCATGTAGATTCGAAGCCTTGTGCGCAATCTTGCGGTATTCAAAGCTGCAGCCACATAGACCTAATCTATTATGTTCATGAAAAATTGGAAATAAGCATGTCTCCAAGTTCTGTTGAGTACTAAGCTACCAAAGACTCCACAGAACCCAGAAGCAAATCCAAGCCCCATGTTGACATAAAATCCTGTGGTTATGAATGTGTCCTCATCCTCTGGATTATCCAGGCCATAAGTGCCATCTGTTCTTTTTGGATTCTGAGGTGCTTCATCTCCTGGGTACACTTTTATAAGTGGTGCCCCACAAAGTTCAAGATTTCCAACAAATGTTGAATTGTCCAAGATGTGCAGTTGAGTGCTTAATGGGATTTTTCCTGACAAGTTGTTGTCTGACAAGTTCAAGTGACTAAGAAAATTTAAATTTGAAAGGATTATAGGAATTCCCCCAGAAAGCTGGTTTCTGGACAAATCAAAAGATTTTAACAATTTCAAGTCACCAATTTCTGCAGGCATTGGTCCAGTTAGCCTGTTTCTTGAGAAGTCCATGGCAACCAAAACAACAAGACGCGTAATGTTACTGGGAATTTCTCCAGTTAACTTATTGCTTGAAAGATCAATGCTCTTCACAAGTCCCAGAATATTTTTGTACTCATAGTCCCTACCTTTCCATACCAACAATGCACTGAGGACATAATGGGGGTTGTAATAACCTTCTTCACCATCCCGGATGGTTTAAGTAATATCATAAATAACATAAATAGTTGGATCGAATCTCTGCGTTTGAGTCATTGCCAAAAAGTTGTCAAGGCACATTGGTATGGTCCCTGAAATATTATTTAGAGATAGATCGAAGATTTAAATGTTGTAAAACTGACAAAAATTAGTAGGTATGCTTCCATTGAACTCATTTGATCGCAGACTGAAAACAACCAACATAGATAGACTTTCCCCTATCCAAGTTGGTATTGTACCAGATATTCTGTTATCTCCCAAATCAATAATTATTAAGTTTATGCAGTTTCTCAAAGGCAAAGGCAACTCCCCAGTGAAACTATTGTTACGTAACTGCAATACCTTAAGCTTCGATATTGTAATACCCTTGTTCTGTAGTGGGCTAATTGGTCCTTAATACGAGTATGCTTATGTGCTTAATATGATCTTGTGTGCCATTATGTGGAAATATATGGTTTTGAATTTCTATCTGTTCACCGTAGGAATATCTGTTTGATTATCTGCTTTGGAAATTAAATTGAAGGCCTTATCGGCCATCGAATCCGAAATTGATTGCGCCATTATGTTTAGCGTAATTTTTAGAGCCTACAGTAAAATTTAATTGAAAATTGATTCGGGCCAGATTAAATTGATTTATTTAATGGTATTGTGCTCAAATTGTTAATATTTGTAATTTTGGTTAGTGGGGTTTGTTGTGTAAGAGCACTACACCTCCCATTCCCTCTTGTATCTTCACTTGGGCTGATCAAACTCTAAGAAAGAGAGAGAGGGCCGGCTGTTAGAGAGAGAGAGGGAGAGAATTGTGTAAACTTTGACTCAAACTTGGATAATTGAAGTCTAGTTCAAGGATTGACCATAGATTGGGCTTCTAGGTAAGCAATTGATTCTTGAATTCATGAGTTTAAGGTGTAATCTTGTGTGTTCAAAGTTAATTAATGGTCAAGAGCATGTTTTGAATTTGCTTTGTTGAATTGGAAGACCATATATGCATGCATGTATGTAATTGTTGGAATTTGCATAATTGAGCTTGAAATCCATGTGAATTTGTAGTTAAAGCTCATGTATAATCACCATTGGTATCATCTAAGTTGAGAATGGGAGCTAGACATCACATGCATGTACAATCTATGAAGATAAGAGCTTTGAATGCATGAATGTGTATGTTAGAATTGAGTTTGGTGTCAATTTGAGCCATGCATGTGTTAAATCTTTGAAATTGAGCTCCATGATGATGTGTTTTGGTGTTTATACCATGTTAGTACAAGTATGTGTGGAATTGGAGCTATAAAGTACATGAATTGTTAGTTGAAAGTCGAAATGGAGCTCAAGAACACAATCTGGATTTTCTAGAATTTTGAGGTCCGCTCGAGCGGGAGAACCTCCGCTCGAGCGTAAATTTCATGCTCCCAGTACTTTTTGCAGACTTGGTGTCTGCTCGAGCGGGGCATTTCACGCTCGAGCGGGGAACCTTGTAGATAGGCTTTTCGCTTGAGCGCCCAATTTCACGCTCGAGCTTATTTTTCATGCAACCAATACTTTTGCAGGCCTTAAGGGTCCGCTCGAGCGGGGGAGTCCACGCTCGAGCGGGGACCCTGTTTTCTGAAATTTTGTTTTCGCATCCTGTGTTTCGTTTTCCGTTCTCTTTCACTTGCAAGCACTCTTAGGCATGTGTTGAGCATTGTAATTGAATTAAAGAGATAAGAATGAAGCCTAAAGAGGAAAATGTGAATTAAAGAACGAATTAAATTAATTGTGACCCATATGTGTTATGTGATGTGTAGGGTCAAGCTCCAAGGCAACTCCACAAGCCGATCACTGTGAGTAATATTTGAAATATATATTGTTGTCCAATTGCTTACTTCTATGTAAGTTTTGTAAAGTTCATTAATTTTGAATGGTGGACAAAGTTTGAAAGGCTTAAAAGCCAGTCTGATATGACAAGTTTGAAAGGCTCAAAAGCCAGTCTGATATGACAAGTTTAAAAGGCTTAAATGCCAATTTGATATGACAAGTTTGAAAGGCTTAAATGCCAGTTTGATATGACAAGTTTGGAAGGGCCGAAAGGCCAGTCTGATACGAAAGTTTGATAAGGCCAAAAAGGCCAGTCTGATATAAACGTTCGAAAAGGGCCAAATGCCAGTTTGACATGAATGAATTGGGCCAAGGGCCGTTTGATGTATAATGTTCCAATGTATTTTCTTTATTTGATATTATTCACTGGGCTTTCGCTCACCCTCATTCATGTGTTTGTAGGTGAGCCAAGAGAGGTCCAGACCCAGCCCCAGTGAAGTCTGTATGGAACAACCGGGTTTTTGAAGAGTCAGCCCATGTGTCTCACGCATGAGACTCGCCTTCGCCTTTTGTCATTTTGTTTTATGTTGTCATATTGGCGAAGTCTTTGTATATGTTTGTACGTAGTTTCACAGGTTGACATAGTTTTGAATGATCTTGTCTGTACAGAACTTTTATGATGCTGTATGCCTGTAGTGAGTTATTAATGTTTATATGTATGACTTGTTTGACGTGCCATGTAAGCACAGCCCTAAGGACAAAGTTTTTAAATTGCTTCCGTTTGGCCCCCATTAACTCTGTTAAAATGCGTTTGGTTTGGTTTGAGGCCGTAGGTAATCTCACGATTACTGGCCGGTTATGTCCTTAACCCACGGGGGCGGGTACGAGTCATGACAGATATGGAGCCCAGAGACCTAGAAATTTTCCCAGTTAAGTTGTTGTTGGCCAAGTTTAGAACATCCAAATATGTGAATTGCATCTAACAATCAGGGAGTTCTCCACCTATTATGTTGTCAGAATGGTCAAGACGGGTCAATTGCTCAAATTTAATTGTGCATAAGAAAGAATCTGACCCTGAGAACTTGTTTTTTGAGAGATTCAGTGATGTTGCAGTACAGGGGAGGAACAGTATTGGACCCGCAAAGTGATTAGAACTTAAGTCTATTACAGGAAATGCTGGAAACTTCAATGACAAATCATGCGTGATGCCATTGATCTGGTTATAAGAGATATTTAACAAATGCATTCTTGGAGACAAGTCCCAGAACCAACTGGGAGCAGCAGAGATGTCAAGCACAGAAAAGTTGTTTTGAGTTTGAAGCCATTTTGGAAAATGAGGGCCCAACTTGCAAGATCTCAGCCTTATGGTAAAAGGTGGAATCCACCCTGAGTTAAACTTTAAAACCAAAGAATTAAGAGACAAGTCTAAGAATTGCAATCGGGAGAGATTTGACAGATGGGCTTCAAAGACAAGACCTTCTAGATGGTTTGAATTAACATCCAAAACTTTGAGCTTGGGAAGCTGCCCGATACTTCTAGATAGAGTCCCTTTGAATTGATTTTTCCAGAGATATAACCCTCTCAATGATGAACATAAGGTAAGATCAGGCAATGACCCCGTAATATGGTTTTGGGACAAATTTAGAACAAGAAGATTATATAATGGTTGTCCAAAAGTTTCTGGAAAAGACCCATCTAATAGATTGTGATCAAGCTATAAATTTGTCAGTCTTGGAAAACTTATGTTGTTAGGCAACGAGCCTTTAAGTTGATTCCTACTTAATTGTAGAAACTCTAATGATGAGTTTTCCATGCTCCCAAACAAGACTTGAATAATAGTAGAAAGGCTATCATTTAGTTTGTTGAAATACAGATCCAACGATTGCAATCTGCTTAAATTACTAAAAGATTTCGGAATCCCACCTTCAAGCTGATTGGAAGAGAGATCAAGGTGTGCAAGGGAAATCATGTTCCCAAAAGCATAGGGAATCACACCTTGTAAGTGGTTATTAGAGAGATCAACCTCAATGAGGGCACTGCTAAAGTTGAACAACCAATCAAAACTAGAAGACGTGAGACCATTTCCAGAGAGATCAAGGATAGCAAAAGTGGTAGAAAAGTTGAGGTATGAAGGCACAACAATCTTAGGAAGCTGACAGAAACCTAAGCGCAAGCTAGGCAGCAAAGGGAGATTATTAACTGATTGAAACCACTCCTTAGCATTGCTAAGGTCCACATTTTGTAGGTTAAGGTGTCTTAAAGATGAAAGATGAGAAAACCACTCAAGGTTTTGGACATTCATACCACCATAAGGACTAAGATCAAGAGATTGTAACTTGGAAAGGTTCCCAAGTTGAGAGGGGACTATTCCACCAAATCCAGCATAAGATAGATTGAGGTGACGAAAATTGTTGAGAGAACTAATGAACTCGGGTATGCGACTGCCTCCGAAATTATTGTTACGAAGGTCCAAATAATTCAAATGCTGCAATTCAACTAGGAAAGGGCAAATGTTACCTCTCAAAGGAATGGCAATAGGCAAGCTGCCAAGACCAAGCATGGTTACGTGACCTGTTCGGTTGCTGCAATGGACTCCTCTCCATCTGCAACAATCTGCATTTTCTTTTTTGCTCCCCCAAGAAGAGAGACGGCCATAATCATCCATAAGGCCTTGTTTAAGGATGAGTAGTGTTTGTCTCTCCTTCTCTATGCACCAAATTTTAGCATCTTTAACTCCTGAACTGGATGCAGGACGGGAATTCACAAATAGTAAAAAGACTACAACAAAAACATCAACAAATTGTTGGGAGCTTCCTTCCTTAATTGTCATCATGAACATGTTGATTTGATCAAGATGAAGAAAATTCAAAACGAAACCCATAAGGGTTTTCAAGAGTTTTATGTTTTTGAATTCTCTGTGTACATTTTAATAATCTCTGCTTGGTATGCTGTCAAAGACTTTTGTCGATCGAAGATTTCGCTCAACTTTGATTTTGTGGCTGCCTGACATATAATTGGAACATTGATTTCAAGATCATAAAAAAAGCATACGTATGGAACAGAAATAATGTCCTTCTCAATTGTCACAGGTCAAATCTGGCCACCGACAAAAATGTCAAAGGCCTGACCTGACCCACAATTCCGCAAGTCAAGCACCATGAAAGGTGGATTTGTTTTGTTAAAAGAGAAAATGAAACTGGACTTTTGGCTTTGTATTCCAAAGTCAATAATTAAGGTGGCTTGTTAGGAGACATAAAACATAAAATAAGCTTCTTCTTTTTTTTTTTTTACTTTTAAAAAGGACAGGAAAAAAAAAAAGAAAACTAGTTTGGTGAACGTTTTGACAACAAAAATAAGGAAACATGCTTGGTGAGTTGATAAAGATGGTGGCAGTTGAAAAATAAAACTAATTTTGGTTAGTGTTATAAAAACAAAAATAAAGAAATATACTTGGTGAGTTGATGGAGGTGCTGGCCAGAGGTGGGCACCAGAGATCAACCAGCGGTGGTTTTCAACCAGTATTAAGTATTCTGAAAATTATCTTGAAAATGAAATGAGTGGACAAAATTTATTCTTGTTTGATTCTGCACAATAAACTTCATTTTCGAAGTACATAGCGCTTTATTCGTTTTGGTGAAAAAAGTTTTCCACGGTTTCTAGCTTTTGGTACAATAGAAAATGAAAGTCTAATGGAAAATATTTTTTGAAGTCAACAAAAAATGAGCCGATTTTGATAGAAAATATTTTTCACTTTTAAAAGGAAAAAATGTTTTTTAGACCTAACAAGACATTAGAGTCTTATAAATACTGCCACCATTTTCACCACCACCACTACTAACACATAGCCACCATTACTACCACCTTGTTTTCCATCACTCTGCCAACACCACCATCACCATCTTGTCACTACCACCACACAATGACAACCTCCACACTTGTCATTACTGCCACATTACCACCACCACCAACGCCTCCAAACAAGGATAACTATTTAAAACAACGATAGTTGTCCCTTTTGTTAAATATTATTATCTAGTCTGCTGTAACTATTAACTAGTGATGGTTCTGTTCATAAGGATTAATTTGTGCATTTATATTATGAATGAAAGGGGGATGATTTCTATTGGACATACAACTCACCTCAAATCTTAAAACCCGTTATATGTTTTCATTAATTAATATACTAAGAGATGACTTGCGGCATAGAAGAGTTGTTTTTCTTTTATTAATATTTTTCAATTTCAACGCTTTATTCTTAATATTGTACTTATTTATCTGAACCTAATTAGCTTTCTTATTTTATTCATATTGTTGCAGGAAATGAATATCATTGTGACATTTGAGAATATTATTGGTTTCTGTCTTGAACAGTTGTTCCAAAGCTTAATCGAACCATTTCCCACAGGTTGGTGTAGTTTAATTCCATAATTTTTGTAATTTGATTTATTCCAAATTTCGAGGAACTGCTAGTAGTGTTTGGGTCCTTGGTTCCCCTCTAAACCTCACAAAACCAATCTGTGCTCACCTCTAGAGTCCGATGATAGATATCATGACAATCATTCAACAGATAAATGATCTGTGTAAGGTTGCACGATTTGATTTTACATCGTCATTCTTTGATCTGAGCTGGAGGAAATTTATCATTTTAGAAGTCGCTGCACTTTAAATTGCATTAACTCAACAAATATATGGTGAATAAACTTTATCTCATGAGAAGAATGAGTATTATTGAAACTTGCAATACATCTGTTTATATCAATCTATATAAAAATTCAAGCAATCTTAGTACATGTAACGCTCCACTATTTGCTGGCCCAAGTAACCTGTGGGTCGACCAACAATACCCAAAAACTTAAGTCCAAGTAGCTTAGCAGCAAGGTAGTGGTGCTTTATATGCCTAAGATCACCGATGCAAACTTCCGATATGGGACAAGGTGTTACAAACTCTCCCTACTTATAAATCCTCGCGCCCTCGCGAGGGTCAATAATGAATTAGAATACCACGACAAGCTCGTGGCCAGCCCAGAATAAGTGACCTACATGGTTGTGTGCATGGGTCGACTCTGATACCATTTGTAACGCCCCACTACTTGCTAGCCCAAGTAACCTGTGGGTCGACCAACAATACCTAAAAGCTTAAGTCCAACTTACTTAGTAGCAAGGTAGTGGTGCTTTATATGCCTAAGATCACTCATGCAAACTTCCGATGTGGGACAGGGTGTTACAGTACAAGTCATTGTGTCACAAATTTAAGATAGGCCACATTTAGATATTCTTGCATATATATACAAATAAAGTAGACAGATTACACATTTCCTGACCTTTATAGAAGAGTGAACCAATCACAAAGAACATGTAATAAAAGGTCAGGTATAATGTGATGTAACCTAGGGCCATCATAACACCGACAGACCACATATAAGAATCCACATCAAAATCTATGCGATCAAGAAAATAGGCTTGCAAAATTTCAATACATATCAACTTATATGATTTGGTATCTACCGGTACTTAATGCTTACATTGTCCTTCAATTTACTCAAATAGTTGCAGATACAATTCAACTATAGCAATATATTAATTTACGGTAAATGCCAACAAGTGTCCCTTGAACATTGTTTGATGTTGGGATTCGCATATACAAGTATTTTGGAAATGGTGAAAAGGTTAAAAAAAATAAAATTAAAATCAATGAAAAATGTATGAAATTAGTGAAAGTATCTTGAGTTCCATACTTTTTATTTTTATGGTCATTTTCTTATGCCTTGGAGCACTTGCTATTAAGACTCTCAATTTATTTCTAATTTTGAGAATGCATGGAAGAGTGCAAAGATGAGTGCACTTTCACTGAGTTTCCATTGTCATCATCATGTACAAGTCTTGAAAATTAAGTACGTTTTCATTCTTATTTATTATTCATATTTTATCCCAGAAGTGTAGCTCCTTTAAGAGAATTCATGATTCATAGTGCAAGGGTCTAATGGAGGGGTTTTGGCTAAATTTTCCTTAAAAAAATTAAAATTTTCATTACACCCTTTATAATACCAAAACTAACCCTAAATTAAAACCCTTTTTAAAATCTCTACATATTTTTCTTATTACACCTATTCTTTTTGAATTACTTCGGTGTCATGTTACCTAACAAACTATATTTGTCTAGTCATCTATTGTCGTACGTTTACATATTCACTTTTCTTAAAGCATCATGTTAAAAAAAAAAAAAAAAAAAAAAATTAAGATGGGCTTGTTCAGTCATACATTGCCAAACAATTTGGGTTATTTCGGTGTCATGTTGCCGAACAAACCAAATTTGTCCAACCATCTATTGCTACACGTTTACATATTCACTTTCCTTAAAAACTCTAGCATCCATAAAAATATGAAGTGTACAAACATCTATAGTCCATTAACAATGTATTACTAGCCTTACTGTAATGAGTAGAAGCATAATCCTTCAAAACAAAAAATAAAAAATGTCAAAAAAATAAAACTGAAAATATTTGACAGTGAGTTACTAGACATGTACTTTTTATTCGATAGTAGGTTACTGAACAAGTATTTTATGTTTGGTATTAGGTTACCAGATATATATTTTTTGTTTGGCAGTGTGATTCCGAACTATTGGATTTTGTTCAGTTCTGGTACTCTGAACAAAAGTCGAACAACTCTCTTAAAAAACGAAACGAAAACATAAAAACTCACAATTTCATTTTTTTGTTGGTCCTTCACCACCATTACTTCGTCCATTACTTTTTTTTTGTTTATGATCAAAACACTATGATTCTTACATTTTGAAAGCAGATGTATAGCAAAGAAAAAGAAATGAGAAAGGAAGAAAAGAAGTAGTGATTGAAGTGTAATGGGTGTAAAGTGATAATCAAATCTATTTAATTTTTGTCTTTTGTCCTTCAAAGTAATTCCACACAATTTCACGTTGCGGTGATGGTGAAGATCTTAGATAAGTAGTTTCTAAAGGTTTGTAACTTTTCAGTTTGTCAATATTTACTATTTTTTTTTTATAATGAAGGGAAAAAAAACTAGAGTCATAGAGGATAGCATAAACGTATCTTCAACTGTACAATTTTCTACTTTTCACGGCTTGTGACTAAAATTGAAAAAATATTTGTTCTGAACTTGAAGTTTTTTCCCACTAAAATAGGAATTTTTTTTTTTTTTAAGTGTGCAGTAGAGAAAAATAAGAAAAAGTGAGATCAAATGAAGAAAACAGACATAGACAGAGGAATGTAATCTGAAGACCATTTTTTGTTTAGATTTGACCGGATCTAATGTAGATCTAGTCAGATCTGGTCTAAATTTGACAAAGAACGATGATGATGGAGCTCCAATTGACAATGGCAGAAAAGAAAGACGGAGGGAGTACAAGAGGACATAGAGAGGGGTTTGCTGATGACAAAGCAAGTGAGGGCAAAGCCAGTGAGGTGGAGGAGTGGCTGTGGCAAGCAATCATGGTTTGTGGTTGTTGATTGTTTCCCTATCAAAAATGAGAAAAAGAAAGAGAAAAAGGAAGGAGTCCTTTAATATGCAAAAAGTATTTTTGGTTCACACAAACACTTGTATGACTTAATGGTGCATAGGTCTTCATAACAGAATAGGTGAGTAATTAACTAAATTTCTTATTGTTTTTTTTATGTAAATTAACATCAAAGTAATAATAATGGGCCTAATTGGATTTTTGTCAAATACAAAAAGGAAAAATTACTCGAAAGTCCTATTTGAAAGAAGAGAAGTCTATTTAGTCCCACAACCTTTTGGATACTCTCAAAAGTCCACTACACATTTTTCTTCTTTGTTCTTCTCCACGCCTTCGTTCTTCTTTGCCTCTTTCTCTTCTTGATTTTTGGTGACCGGCAACTAGCGATCACGCCTTGCTTCTTCTTTTTCTTTTTCTGATATATAGTCACCGGCGATCGACGACCACCATTAATTAGGGTTTACCAGCAACCACTGACCACTGACTCCTTACTTCACCCTCACCAACGACGAAGGAGACGAGTTTCTAGCAAAGAAGATAAGTAGATCTACAGATCTAAACCAAAAATAATTGCCAGAGTACAATCTTTTATCTATATCTGTTTCTCTCCTTCGATCTCTCAATTTTTCTATATTTTCTCTTCTACGCACTTCTATTTTCTTGCTTTAATGGAGAAAATTTTCAAATTCTGAACAAGTTATTTTCGTGTTTTAATTACAGGCGGTGAAAACTGTAAAAATTTACAATTTTAGTTTTTTGGTGCTGAAATGAATAATACTTTAAAATTACAAAATTTTGTAGTTTCATAACATTCTATAGAATTGTAAAATTTTACAATTTCATAACATTATTTTCAATTTGATTAATAAGGATAAATGCTTGATAAAATCATATTTTGAAATTGTAACATTTTACAAACATTTTATAGTTTCAAAGCTTGCTTTTCAATTTGATCAATATTATAGATTATTTGCTTAAACCCTACAAAAATTAAAAAATAACATTTTTTTCCCATTATTGCTATTTGTTATTGTTATTTTTTTTTCTAATTTATTAATATTTAGCACATTTTGTTATATTTTTTCGCTCTAATTTTACCATTTATTTTATTTTTTTTTCTTTTTCCCGACAATATTCTAGACATTTCAAAGAGTCTTTGGCGATGTTCTTAACGTCCAGCAAATGTTCTGGACATTCCAGCGACTTTCAGTGAGATTCAGAATGCTCCGATGATACTCCAGCGATACTCCAACGACATTCCGGTAATGTTGAAGATTCCGATGAGTTTCTAGTAATCATTTGACGGAAGTCTGGTGGTGGTGGGATGTAGCATCATTTTTAAATTTGAAAAAAAATAAGATTGTTTGGTAACAATTAAAAATATATAGGACTAATTGGTGCAAATATTTTGTTTTGAAATTAAATGAATTTTGATCTTTATTTATAAGATTTACTGATAAGTGCCCCAATACAAAAGAGTTTGCCTAAAATGTGTTCTTCTAATTTAAAAGACTAGACCAAGAATCGAATAATGGAGAAATTACAAAAAAAAAAAAAATTGAGTTTTTTTTTTTTTTTTTAAAGGTTTGAGCCTTATTGTTGGCTTTTTGGCTTTCGAAGGGTATTTTTGTAAATGCGAGCGTGCCAGCAAGGATCAATCAGTCCTTACAGAAATGTTAATTACCAACCAATTATTAGACAATTGTGTTCTAGTTCTTTCAGCCTCAATGAAGAGGACTTTTACTGGTGGCTTGACTTAGGAGAAATTAAGCAAAATAACAGTTAAATAAAGAGCAATTGAAGTATTTCATTAGAATGAAAACCTACAATGATCCAAACTCAGCCTCGTAGAGGTTTACAGCAACGATCTACTTGAAACTACTCCTATGAATGAAGTGTAGTGCAGGAATTTAAAGTATAGGAATATAAAGAGCAGGAATTTAAAGAACAGAAAATGTAAAGACTGGAATGTAAAACTGGAAAAGAAAATATGTAAGGTAAGACTGGTTTTGTATGATCTGAGTCTGGGGGTTTTTTCTGGGGTCTTCCCCGCTATTTATACTTCTCAAGGATGACCATCGAACTGCACTTCAAACCGTCGAACTGCTCCTCCATGATCGTTGATCATGCTACCTTATAAGTAGTTCCACTACGCCATCACTTGCAGTTAGGCTTCCCTCCTATATTTGAATTTGAATCTGAGTAACCGTTGAAGCCACGTCACCTTGCACCTCTTTATTGATCCAATGCTACTCAGATCACGTGAGAACCAATACTAACTGTCACGTGTACGATCATGATCGAAGACTTGAATAGTCTTCCTATATTACCCTTATTCTGCCACGTGTTGAATTGTAACTGGCTTGTACAAAATATGAAGCCAACATTACCCCCCGCACTAATATACCCAATACTTGGTGATATTAGTGGATCAAAGCCCTTTTTCCTGCGTTTTTTTAGAACGTGCATGGGGTCTATATTCTGGAAACACAACCGTCACTTATTGACGATCATTTGCATTAATTCTCTTTCAATCTTTTGAACACCCCAATACCTTAGCACTCGCACAGACTGATACTTCTTCTATGGCTAAATCAACTTTCTCCTCCACTGATCGAGCACACGAAGAGTCATATGGTGATGCTGTTCCTCCTCGAAAGAATTCTCATGCATTAATTAGCCACCTTTATCCACCTTTCCATATTCAGGTCATGGATGCCTTTGCAAATTATCGACCTTTGGATTACGAACACATTGCCTTTAATCTTTCGATTCAGAAACTTGCGAATATAGATACAAGAAGTTCTTCCTCTAACTCACCCTTGTGCTTCGAACAAACTGCTCCCAAATCTTTGATTCGGAAAATTGCAAATATGGACTTGGGAAACTCTTCTTCACAAACCTCTGAATGGGATAAAGCTGTGACTTCTTCATCCTCTGGGGTTTCTGACTGGACAAGCTGGTCAACACCTGAGACCTGTGATTTGAGGGAACGAATCAACCATCATTTTGTTGAGTTCACTGACCCTTTAGAGTTTCCTTCCTACGCTCGAAGTTCAGTGGTCTACCCCTATGTGCCCATTGACCATCGACGTAGTTTGGAGGAGAATCTGCTTGTAGCATGGTACACATCTTCCATGCCTACAAGGATAGTGCACACTGCTTGACGCCCAGAAGAGGCACAAGGGTACAATCCATCATTCTTAGCTCAGAAGGCGAAGATTTGTTCTTCTGACTGGCTTGATTATATTAATGCCTTTGTTCCTTCTACCCTTGCTCCACTCCCTGAAATGGAAGCATCCACGCCTTCTCCTTTGCCAAATCCTTGCTGGATAGAGAGACTAAGGTTTACCCTCTCTATGGACAAGGTCTTTCCACCTTACAAGCCTCCACCCTTCCCCACTCTTGCTGAGTGGAAGCAAGCTCAACTTCTGCTTGCGGCTTTCTCTCACTTGCCCTTCAATGTGCTTGAGGATGAAGTCCCTCTAGAGAACCTTCGATGGGCTTGTGACATTTTGACTCGAGGTCATGTCCTCAATCCCCTTGCCCAAGCAGAGCTTCACATGTTTTTGGACCAACTTCCGTTGCTCCTCCACTGGCATCGAACCTCTATGGCCACCACACAATCTTTAGACCAACTCTCGTCCCTTCGAACTCATTCCCAGTACGAAGCAGAGAACTTCATTAAAGAATTCGATGATTTCAAGAATAAAGATTCTGCGTACTGGGATGACTTGGATATAGACGAATTGGAACAAAAAATGAGAGAAGTGGCTTTCGAAATAAAGGCTGAAGAGCTCTACTACGAACTGAGAGCACATCAACTCATGTAGCCAATGTTAGGAGAAATAGAGGATAGAATAAAGAAAGAACAGAAATTTATTGATCATTGTTGGACTAAATTTCATGATCTTGTCATTTATTCCATTCCCTATTTTTATGAGCTTGAGTTTGTACCCAAATAGGGCCATTCGATGTAATTCCTTTTGCTTTAATACAACAAAAACTTTTCCTTTGTTTGGCATTGTCTCCGTTTGTCTTTAAAAGCAAATTCAGGACTTCGAACTGAACAATCTCATCCTTCGAACCTGGACTCAATTGTTTTAAATGAAACACTAAAAAGAACCAATTATGAACTTTTCCAATTTATGGACTAAAGTTGACAATTTTGGCTGTTTTTCAATTAAAATCAGTGTTTGGAATCTAGCAATCTCACACTAAAAGCTTGTCTCAACCATAACCAACATCTGATCATGGTTAGTATGATCAATTAGTTTTAAATTGACCATCTTTTTGTCTTGAACAACGGTCCATACTTTCAAAAATATGGAAGCTCCTTTTGAGGGTTGCACTGTTTTTGGCTTGAAAAGACAATTTTTTTTTATAAACCAACTATTGGTTTTGATGTTTCGAACTCCAATTCCCATTTTTAATGGATTTCTAGTTTTGCTTCGAAGAACATCATTTTCATTGAGAAACCTAAAACAGGTTTTTTAATCCCCTTGAAGTAAACGAACACTTAGCATTCTTGCATCCATTGGGTAGGGAATGTGCTTCGAAGCCAGCTTCTTGGTTTTGAAGCCGTTGTTATTGGACTTTTGGCACCAAAATCTGGTGTGTTATGTTTTGAATACCAATTCCCATCCTCACAGGGTCTCTAGTTTCACTTCGAAGGACATTACCTTCATTAAGAACCCTAAAATAGGTCTTTAAACCCTTTGAAGTAAAACAAATACTTGAGTATTCTTACATTTTTAAGTACGGAAATATGCTTTGAAGCCAACTTCTTTGTTTCGAAGCCGTTGTTTTTTGGCTTTTGGTGCCAAAATCTGGTTTCGAAGCCAAATATTTTACTTTGAAGCTAGCCTCAGCATCTGGGCTGTGTTTTTCCCTCCAAATACTATCAATATTTGAAGGAAACTCCTCATATTCGTACTTTTAGTGCTTAACGAACGTTTATATATCCCCCAAACACAAAGGCTTTTGAAACCCTTTTATTTCGTGCTCTGAAATCATTTGCTCGCTCAACACACAAACCCTTCTTTCCACTGATTTTCCACTTCTCTCAACTCCCTTGCTGCCAATGGATCCTTCCTCTCTAAAAGTACTTGCGGGCGACCGTATCAGCCCAACTATGGCTTTGAAAAAATGTATCGACGAAGAAATCACCAAGCTAACATCTGGTGAGTCAAGCACCATAGATGGACGTCTCTTCATTCCTCGTCACAGTAACAAACAGGAGTACGTCCTTGGTCCTATTTTCCGGGAAGCTCCTGCTCAACTTCCGGCTCTATACCCTTGTTTGGAGGACCATTTTCTTCTTTATGAAGGAGGGCTTGATTGGGGGAATTGGAGGATGACCCGGCCTTATCGTTGCTGGCCGACATTGAGGACTGAATGGGAAGAATGGTATGACAGAGTTGTGCCTGCGAGAGAAGATGACCTGCAGGAGCTCTGTATCCTCGATGCTCTTCGTCTTTCTAGGTTCCTCATTCCTGAGGACCCCTTTTTGATTCCTGCTGCTTTATGCTTTTGGAATATGGCTTTTAATTTCTTCCAATTTCGGTGCGGTATGATGGCCCCCACCGTTCTTGATATTTTCCATCTCTTAGGGCTTTCACCCCTTGGCGCTCCTTTTACTCCCAATTACCCAGACCTCCCTGTCAAATTTTTCCTTCCAACCCTAAACTCCTCTTACAGCGACTTCGTAAAGACTGAAAATAAAAGGGAAGGCCTCGTGAGAGACAGAGAACTATTTTCCTTCATTTTGTACTGGTTGTGCAAATTTCTCTTTTGCACCTTATCTCAGAGGATTATGCTTGAGTTTGCTCCTCTTGCGAAGGCACTTATCTTGAAAAAATGCATAGCTCTTGCTCCTTATCTTCTAGGTCATGTCTACAGAGCTTGCTCCCAATTTTGCGAAAAACCTCTTGATGTTAACCAAGGAGGTCCCCTCTGGGTGCTCCAACTCTGGCTTTTCGCCTATTTCATTGACTTGCACCCCAAATGTCTAAAATTCCTTATTCAGGATCCTAGTACTTATGGGGAAAAGTATGCCAGCATTGCTCTCTATCCTGCCTCCTTTGCTTATTACCTTACTTTCTTTCACCAACTCCCTATTTCTCCATCTGCCACCTTCTTTTGTCCTTTTGATGCCACTAAAGGTCCCGTTTGGCTGCAAACCTTTTTAGCTGATAAGGAGTGCTCCACCTCACCACACGAAGATATATGGGCTTCAATTTTGCTATAGAGGGAGTTGTTAATTGGCACTTTAAACCCTCGAGCTTATAAATGCATATCTGAGGTGTACTGCCCTTCTCAGTTTGCTAGACAATTTGGGCTCACTCAAGGGATACCTGTTCCACTTTGCAGTCTCTCGAATGTCCACCTCACGGCTAGAGACCTAAGAATATCCAAATCAAAACTAGAGGCAGCAACATTCAAACTGCTGAAGGAATTGAGTGAATTCAAATTTGTCCCCTTTCTTTCTTCTGGCTTAGTCTTGCAAAGATTCCAGAACTGGTGGTCAGTCAACATGGAAGTGCGCCTATCTGTACACCCTCATGATTTACTGATAGGATTAGGAGTGCCTTCGAAGAGCTGAAACTCCTATATGTACACCCTATCTGTACACCCACAAGAAGAATCTCCTAAAAGAGCTGAAACTCTAACTGCCCTCAAAGCCAGACAACAGCAAAAAAAAGAAAAGAAAACTGGTACTCACTCCTGAAGAATCTGAATCTCAAAATGAAGAGAGAGGGATTGAGCAAGAGCAAGAAACACCATTACAAAGAAAAAAGAGAACAAGGGTGGCTGCTCCCTCTTCTAATTTGGTCGAAGATCCTAATTCCGAGACAGTTGACAAAGCAACGGAAAAGGAACTTACTTCTGAAGAACCTGATCCCCAAATTGAAAAGAGAGAGGTTGAGAAAGAGCCAGTAGTATCATTGTCAAGAAGGAAGAGAAAGAAAGTGACTGTCCCTGCTACTGACTTGGTTGAAGATCCTATCCATGAAGCTGCTGCCAAGGCAGTAGAACAAGAACATTCCAAAGTAATGATTGTCTTTGAGAGGGCTAAGAAGATATGGCAGCAACAATTTCTAAGAGATGAAGCTGCTGCTGCTGATGCACTACAAAGGGAAACTGCACGAAGGCAATAAACTGCCGTACATTACTCCCTTCGTAGCTCTTCCATCATTGCCAATACTTCTGAAACAAGTAATTTCTTTCATGCTTCTACTGTTTTTCCTTATCGAATTTTGACATTGAAGCTTGACATTACGTTTCTTCCTTTTTGCAGCAACAACTACTGAGGCTATACTTCCAAGGAGGACTCCCTCAATTTCAGTTGAAGTTGATCAGATGCAGAATGTGAAAGCCATTCAAATAATGCTCCCACTTCCCAGGCCTACATTCCATGTACCCCCTTTGAGTCCTAGCATTCCTGTAACTCTTTCTTTTGGTCTGAGTCCATATCTTCCCTATCTGACCTTTGACCTGTCTCAATTTACTTCTCATTCGGGCCCTGCTCTTCCTTCTCCTTCTAAGGAAATTTCAACCATTACCTCTTTTTCGAAGGTATCTGATTCCCCAATTGAGGGTGCTGGTAGTTCTCCAACTCATAGTTCATTACCTTTGCCTACTTTCAGCCCCTCTTCACTTGATTCATTGGTGGCTAAGACCATAGAGACTGCCAAAGATGCTCCATCCATTTCTCCTATCCCTATGCAGTCTCTTATGCCTTCCATCACAACTCTCTCTGCACCCCTCATGTCTATGGATAAGGTAGACATCTTCGAAGCCAGGCTAGTCAGTCTCTTCGATGTGCCCTCTACCTTTCCAATGACCAATTTTGAAACTGAGCCATTAGTTTTGGCCGACTCCTTGCTACAAATTTTTGAAAGCTCTCCTTCCTCCAGCAGCAAGCCTTCTACACCTCTGATGGGCTTAGACACTTGCCTGGAACTGTTAATCTCCTTTTCGAGGCTCCCCTTCGAGGCTTTGCAAAGGCCTATAATAAGAGATGGGTTCCTCCAGTGCTGCAAAGTTGCTGAACAGTCAGGCATGGATGTCTCAAGTCACTTATCCCAGGCAGCAGCTACTATTGACTTCTACATCAGCATTTGCCATGCTGCCAAAGCTGCGGAGGAGAAATTGACTAGAGACCAGAGTTTTGTTTCCCAAGTACATACTGAAGTCTTAGAGCTCAAGGAACAACACTCCTCTGCCTCTCACTTTCGAGTTCAGCTGCTGGAGAAGAAAGCTCAACTTGAAGAGGAACTATCTGCAGTGAACCAGGCCTTAGTCCGAACTGATACCAAATTGCAAATCAGCAATCAAGGACTGGCCGATTGGAAAGAAGAAATGGTTGCAGCTATTCAACTATTTTCATCACTTAGTAATAGGAAATCTGTTGTAAAAGAACAATTAAGACATTGTAATGATTTTTGGGCCAATTTGTGGCAAAATGTACTTAACTCTTTATGAGAAACAAATCCTTTGTCTATCATCTGAGTAGTCTTGTGTTCTTATACTTGGTGTTTATTTTATTCCTTGTGTTTCCCAAATGGTTGGAAAATAACACTTCAAATATCTGCCATTAATCTTTTTGGGATGTATGTATCCATTCAAATTTCTCAAATGGTATGCCCCAAAAGGCAGGACTCTATGAATTTGATATGGTCCTTCCCAGTTAGGTGACCATTTACCAAACTTATGGCTTTTAATTCCTATTGGGAGTATTGTCTTCCATACCAAATCACCTTCATCAAAGCCAATGTATTTGACATTCTTATTGTAATTTTTGGCTGCTTTCTTCTTTTGCAAGAGAATGCTGTTTAATGCCAGAATTCTGGCTTCATCTATGCCTTCTAATTCCAAGCACATACTCTGATGGTATTGCTCAGGATTTAGCTGGTCTTGGCATCTTACCCTCAAAGATTTAACATTAATTTCCACAGGTAACACTGTATCATGCCCATACACTAAGGCATAAGGAGTAACTCCTGTGCTTGACCTTGGGGAAGTTCTGTAAGCCCACAATACATCCAACAATAAGTTATGCCAATCCCTGGGATTGTTCTCCACAACCTTTTGTATTCCTTTTTTCAAGGACTTATTGGATGATTCAGCTTGACCATTGGCTTGTGCATAATATGGGGTGGAATTAACAAGACTAATTCCAAATTCTGCTACAAAGGACTTCACCATCTTCCCATCGAACACAGTCCCATTATCCACAGTTATAGTTTGTGGGATGCCAAATCTATAAATTAGATCCTTAATAAATCCAATAACCTCGGTCTGGTCTACAGCCTTGTATGGCTTAGCTTTGACCCACTTAGTGAAGTAATCAGTGGCCATTAGAATGAAACAATGATGTTTCGAAGAAGGTGGGTGTATTTTCCCCATCATATCCATAGCCCATCCTCTGAATGGCCAAGGCTTCACTACTGCATGTAGGTCAGTTATGGGCACATGCCTTATTGTGCCATGCTTTTGGCATGCCTGGCAACCCTTTGCATACTCTATGCAGTCTTTAAGGATAGTTGGCCAATAGTAGGAATGCCTTCGAAGCAACCATCTCATCTTCACACCAGGCTGATGAGCATCACAGATGCCTTCATGAACCTCAGCCATAGCTGTTAATGCTTCTTTTGGGCCTAAACATTCCAGCAATAAGCCGTCTCCCCCCCTTTTGTAGAGAGCATTACCATATATCATATATTGCATAGACTGCAATTTAATTTTCCTGCTGGCCTTCAAAGATGGACCAGCCAAGTACTGCATTATTGGATGCCTCCAATCTTGTTCTTGTAAGTCATTATGATTGACTTCTAAGACCACATTCCTTTTATTCAAAGGTGGTATCAATTTCTGATATGTTGTTTGGCTTATGTTCCTTTGGGCATTATCCCTTCTCTTGAAGTTCGAAGCTTTCTGAGCCACATCATTAGCTATATTATTCAAGAATCTTGGAACATGAGTTACATTTGCTATTTGAAATTGAGAAAGCAGATGTAATGCAACAACATAGTATGGTAAAATGCTTATACTTTGACACTTGAAAATCCCTTTTACTTGGTTAACTACCAATTGAGAATCTCCAAATATGTCAACTGCATGAACTTGTAATCCAATAAGAATTTCTAGTCCCACTATTAAGGCTTCATATTCAGCTTGGTTATTAGAACAGGTAGCTTCATCCACTCTGAAACCATGTATGGTTTCTATCCCTTGTGGAGACCTAATCACAATACCAATTCCAGTTAAGCCATTGGCTTTCGACCCATCGAACCACATCTGCCATGGCTCAACACTAGCCATACCAAGTTCCATTATCTCCTGGCTCGTTGTTTGAGATGGATGGTCTGCCAGAAAATTGGCTAAAACTTGCCCTTTTACTACCCTTTGAGGGACATATTCTAGATGAAATTCTGATAAGGCTAGTATCCACTTGCCAATTCTTCCCCTCAACATAAGTCTAGATAACATGTACTTAACCAAATCTGTGGTTGCAATTACCAAGATAGTTGTAGGTAAAAGATAGTATCTTAATTTCATTGCAGCAAAGTACAAAGCAAGACACAGCTTTTCAACAGCTGAATATTTACATTCACAAGAATTTAAAAACCTACTAACGTAATAAACAGCTTGCTCCTTGCCTTCTTCATTATCTTGGGCCAAGAAAGCTCCCAATGAATCTTCTGCTGCAGCTATGTACAACTTCAAGGGCTTATCACTCTTTGGTGGCATCAGCACTGGGGGGTTGGCCAAGTAGGCTTTGATACCTTCGAAAGCAATTTGATGCTCTGCTGTCCACACAAATTCCTCTTCATCTTTCAGCCTTAACAAGGAAGAAAATACTTTAGTTTTTCCTGCAGTGTTAGAAATGAACCTTCGAAGAAAGTTAACCTGTCCAAGGAACCTTTGTAATTCTTTCTTACTTGATGGAGGCCTGGCTTCAATGATGGCTTTAGCTTTATTCTGATCAATCTGTATTCCTTTCTTGTGCACTACATAACCCAAGAAGTTTCCAGATGACACACTAAAAGCACACTTAAGGGGATTGAGTTTTAACTTGAACCTCCTCATTCTTTCAAAAGCTGCTTCTAAATGAAACAGATGCTCCTCCATGGACTGGGATTTCACTACAATGTCATCAATACAACATTCTAAATACCCTCCAATGAGGTCATGAAAGATAGTGTTCATAGCCCTCTGATATGTAGCTCCAGCATTCTTCAGGCCAAATGGCATTTTAACCCATTCGAAAGTGCCAATATTTCCAGGACATCTGAATGCTGTCTTGTGGACATCCTCCTTTGCAATGCAGATCTGGTTATAACCAGAGTGCCCATCCATCATTGATAAAACTTGATGCCCTGCTAAACTGTCTACCAGCAGATCCACTATAGGCATAGGGTACTCATCCTTTGGAGTTGCTAAATTCAGGTTTCTGAAATCAATGCATACCCTCATTTTACCGTTCTTCTTAACCACAGGCACAATATTAGATAGCCATTCCACATACCTGGCTGTCCTAATAAAGCCTGCTTTGAGTAGTCTAAGAATCTCCTCCTTGACTTTCTGAATTACTTCTGGACTCATTCTTCTTGGTTTTTGCTTGTATGGCTTGAAGTTAAGTTTCATAGGGAGCCTATGTTCCACTAATGACCTATCCAATCCTGGTAGTTCATTATAAGACCATGCGAAGCAGTCTTTATATTTCTTTAGAACAACCAACAATTGATCCCTGTCCAGAACATTCAGACAAGCACTTATGTAGGTGGGCTGCTGTATAGAATCTTCCCCTAAATTTACTTCCTCTAAGGGGTCTTGTGTCTGAGAACTTACTGAAGCTTCTTCTTTGATTTCTTCTATCTTCGAAGCAATCTCCCTGCTTTGTTCTGCTCCCAGGTTCTTTAATTCAACATCTTTGCCCTCCTCCTCATAGACAAAGTCTGTCCACAAGGCTTCCTCTTCCTGTATCTCTTGGACTTTTGTTTCAATGTCCAATGCACAGTATTTATCAAGGGTCAAAACTTTGACCTGTTGCTGCTTCTGCTTGCAGCCAATTATCATGGCTTCTCTCTCTTGCTCCTGCACTTTCTGGACTATTGATTTTACATCCAATGTTGAGAATTTACTTAGAGCCAAAGACTTGGCTTCTTGTGTTTCATTTCTTTGCCTACAACCAGGCATCATTGTCATCCTTAACGACAACCTCCTCATCAGCACTCTCCTAGACTAAGTGCTTCAAGTGTGTTACTTCCTCATCAGCCGTCACTTCGGCTGAGCCATCAGGTTTCCTCAGTATACTGAGTGGTGTCACTCCTTCAATATACAGTTTGGCCTTTGCGAAGTCTGCACAGGCTATGAAAGGTTGAGGATCTGCATCAATTTCCTCTGTCTCTCCATTGCCTAAGGCCATCATAATTTTCTAATGCAAAGAGAAAGGCACACATTTGTTAGTGTGAATCCAATCTCTCCCAAGTAAAGCATTGTATTTAGCATTACTGTCGATTACAAAGAATGCTGTCATACAGTCCCTGGTTCCCACACTCAGGTTGATGGGTAGAATCTCCTGAGCCATCTGTTTGTCTCCAGTAAAGCCAGCGATGATTGTGCTAGTTGGGATTAACCTAGGATTCTTTTTCCCTAGTTTTTTCAAAGAAGATTTCGGTAGTAAATTCACTGCTGCCCCCATTATCTATCAGGACTCGGTTCAATTGTATCCCATCGAAGAAAGCCTTGATGTACCAAAGGCTTGACATGTTTTGTCATAGAATTCGAGGGATACTCAAAAGGATATGAGAGCTTAATGCTCACCTCGTCTTCACTCTCATATTCAGTTTCCATTGCGTAGCCATTCCAGAATCATCTTGTACCATACTCACTTGTGAGTCTTCACTAGAGACAAGAATAGGATCAATTTCTTGACCATCTTGGTCCTCATCTCCAGCCTGGAACTCATGAGGCAGTATGTGTACCATATTGACTGATACTGGAGGAAACGAGCCAAATTGGATGGCTGGCTGCTCCTGTTTTCCCTCTTGGCCACCTTGTTCAGTTACTTCAGAAGCATCTTCCATGCTGCACTCTGGCACTTCGTTGTTAACTGATTCCTTCGAAGGATCTTTCTCGACTGGTTTTCCAACCAAAAATGTTTGCTCAGCCATGAAGGCTTCGAACATTTCTTCCTCCACCATTTCTTTCTTTTGGCTTATGCCAATTTCTTCTTCTGTCTCGCTACCACTCTCCCATCAGAGCTTTCTCCAATCCTGCTAAGCTAGATTTCTCTCTGGCTTTTAGTTCAGAATGAACCTTGGCCAACTGTTCTCTGCTGCAACCTACCTTGCTTTGTAGAGTTGTCTTTGGAGTATGGTCTGACTTTGGAGTTTTCTTTCCTTCTGTCTGGACCAATGAAGAGCTCTCTCCATTTTCTTTCATATCTTTCTGGTACTGAGTGTACCTGCGCTGAATCTTTCTCCTTTGTGATCTCGAAATGACTGGGACCATATCTGGTTCCTTCATCTTTGGGTGTTTAAGCAATACCCAATTGTTCAGAGCCACCAAAGAAGGTTTAAACCATCCTTCCTTGGTTTCCAACATCTCTCTGAGTAGGCACTTCCCTAGGCTTGTTCTGCATCACAAACCAATCTGGAACTCCAGGTACCCACGAACTTACTGACTCAGATGTTGAACTGCTTCTTTCTACCTTTGAAGCCATCTTCGAAGCTGGCTGTGAGGGCAATTGCTTGGTCCTGACCTCATGTTTCGAGCCTGTTTCAGGCCTTCGATGAAGGTGGCCACTTTCTGTCCTGCGTGAGGTTGGTCTAGGGGGCCAATCCCTGGCTTTGATCCCATAACTTGAACTCTTCTCCAGTCTTCTTTCAGAATGACTACTCTCTATTCTGTAATAGTTAGGTGGCCTGGACTCATACAAGGGCCTCTTGCCTTTAGCATGCATTCTATCGACTGCTGGTTCAACTACCAATGGCTGCTGCCTAACACTAGCCGGATACGGCCTTTTGTTATAAGCATTGGCTGGTTTAGGGCGTCTCTGCACATCCCTATAGTATTGCTTCCCATCAATTGGAAGCTCCTTCAACCATTTATAACTCAGTCTGCACCTGGGACACATCCTTTGCATTACTGCTACCCCTAAGGAATCATCATCCAGTGATTCTTCATCAGAGTGTTCCCTCTGGTGTGAGAAACCTTGTCCAATAACTGGCAGATTTCTGGTGTCCTTTTTTATGGTTGTTTGGTTAGCAACATGCATCTGCACATTGACTTCTTCCAATTCTGTCAAGGACAAGTTCTAGAAGTCTGACATAATGACATTGGCTGCCACCTCTCCAACTTCTGGAAATGGATTACTATCGATCCCCATGGCCTTTTCTGCTTTGGCTGGAAATTTCAAACTTCCTTTCCGAATTTGTTCTTGGATCCTGTCTCGAAAAACAATACAGTTTTTAGTCGAGTGAGACCAAGAGTTATGCCATTTACAATATACTTTTCCCTTAAGTTCATCTGGAGATGGCAGTTTTACTCCTTTAGGTAACTTAAGGAAGTTGGCCGCAAACAAATAATCAAAATGTCATCTGCCTTTGTTAAATCGAAAGAGTACTTTCTGTGAAGGTCTTTCTTTTTAAACTGCTGGTCAATTGTTGTATCCTTATGAATGAATGTCTCACAGATCACAGGTTCTTTGCCCACAATCTCTGCTGCATCGATCTCATAATTAGGATCTCTATAATATGTCTTGTACGATGCATTATTTCGTTCTTGTTCCTCCTCTAGTAATGCTTCATACCTAAACACCTTATAGGTTAGTTCCACCAAATCTTTGAATTTAGTTGAGTCAAACTTCTTTCGAAGCCTGAATTCTAAGCCATTTTGAGCCAATCTTACGAATCCTGGCTCTGGCAGTATGACTCTACATTTATTTCGAGCCCTTTTAAATCTAGCAATAAACTGAGTAGCCTTTTCTTCAGGCCTTTGACTCAGTCTTGCCAAGTCTGCCATGGAAACCTCTGGCTCCGATTAGAAGAATTGGGCATGAAATGCCTCTTCCATTTGTTACCAAGTTTGAATGGAGCCAGGTGTAAGGTTGATGTACCATACAAATGCTCCCCAATTAGAGAATTTGGGAATAATCTTAGTTTCATATAGTCATGATTAGTAAATTCACCGCATTGAGCAGCAAACCTAGCAATATGCTCTATTGTTGATTGGTTTCCACTCCCATAGAAAAGGATAAAATCTGGTATCCTGAACCCCCTTGGGTATTCGTGTACCCTATCTACCCATTCTGGGTATGGTTTTCTGTATACAGGAGTCTGGACCCCCCGAGCCATCGGTCCACACATCTCCCTAACAATATCAGCAATTTGGTCCCTAGGGACCATATTTTGTGCCTGCTGAACCACTACTGGAGAGACAAACACAGGATTTGGTGGACAAACTTGTGCTTGTAGTCCTCTTGGTCCATAAGGTGGTACATTTGGGACTGGTTGTCCCTGTGATGCAGGTTGCTGTTGGGGGTGTGGGTAACCCCTTTGAGCCTGTCCTGCGAAAGGACCTGCGAAAGGTGCTGGAACAGGTGTTGTGTCTCTTCCATTTGCAGGCAAACCTTCCAACCCCCCGGGTATAAATTCGAATAAGGGATTAATGAACCCCCTTGTACTAGGTATGGCTTCGAACATGGGATTTGTGACCATTCTTATGCCAGTTTCTTGTACTGGGCCAGATCCACCAATTTGTATGGCTTCATTGTTGAGTACTGAGGCATTTTGACCTGCTATAGGCCTCGAAATGGGTTCATACCAAGACTGAGGTGATGGTCTTTCATAGTTCTGATTACTAGTTTGATCATTAGAATGTCCATTAACTTGCATAGGCTGTTTATCTCTAGCCAATCTTTGTTGAGGGACATTTAAAACTTCCTCAATGTGTCTTGTGTTTGTTGGTTGGTGGTTATTCATTCGATCCAAAAAGGATGTTACCCACCTTTCCATTGTGTTCATTAATTGCTGTCTCATGGCATCTACTAGGCCATCCGATGGATTTATTGGATGAGTAGATGGAACAGTAGATGGTCCAATTCCTTGGTTTTGTCCAATACTATGAACATGTAGTTCTTGTCCTGAAGTACTGGTCTGTTCGACAATAGGTTCTGATAATATAGGAGTTTCCACAGCATGTATTACCACATTATCCTCTGGATTAGGTATTTCTACCTCTCCTTCTACGCCTTCTTCCAAGCGTTCATTTTCTCCCTGTCTTCTTCGTCTAGCCATTTCAATGAGTCCCACCGGGCGTGCCAAAAATATATGTTGGCTTTTTGGCTTTCGAAGGGTATTTTTGTAAATGCGAGCGTGCTAGCAAGGATCAATCAGTCCTTATAGAAATGTTAATTGCCAACCAATTATCAGACGATTGTGTTTTAGTTCTTTTAGCCTCAATGAAGAGGACTTTTACTGGTGACTTGACTTAGGAGAAATTAAGCAAAATAACAGTTAAATGAAGAGCAATTGAAGTATTTCATTAGAATGAAAACTTACAATGATCCAAACTCAGCCTCGTAGAGGTTTATAGCAACGATCTACTTGAAACTACTCTTATGAATGAAGTGTAGTGCAGGAATTTAAAGTATAGGAATGTAAAGAGCAGGAATTTAAAGAACAGAAAATGTAAAGACTGGAATGTAAAACTGGAAAAGAAAATATGTAAGGTAAGACTGGTTTTGTATGATCTCAGTCTGGGGGTTTTTTCTGGGGTCTTCCTCGCTATTTATACTTCTCAAGGATGACCATCGAACTGCACTTCAAACTGTCGAACTGCTTCTCCATGATCGCTGATCATGCTGCCTTATAAGTAGTTCCACTACGCCATCACTTGCAGTTAGGCTTCCCTCCTATATTTGAATTTGAATCTGAGTAACCGTTGAAGCCATGTCACCTTGCACCTCTTTATTGATCCAATGCTACTCAGATCACGTGAGAACCAATACTAATTGCCACGTGTACGATCAGGATTGAAGACTTGAATAGTCTTCCTATATTACCCTTATTCTGCCATGTGTTGAATTGTAACTGGCTTGTACAAAATATGAAGCCAACACTTACAAAATAATTTTTAATTTTTGATTTTGTCAATTTGAATCACAATCTTTTGATTTGTTTTAAATCGAAACCATCTATTTATTTTTGTTAAGTACAGTTATCGAAAAAATTATATTTTAATCATTAAATTTAATGTAAATGTACAGAAAATATCTAAAATACCCATTTTTATTGATTTACATGATAAAAATGCACCTCTTTTTTTTTTTTTTTTTTACAATTTTACTTAATAAAAATAGATAAATAATTTAGATTGAAAATAAATCAAAAGAATAAAGTTTAAATTAACAAAATAAAAAATTTAGAATTATTTTGTTACAAGATTCAAATTATGATTTTTTTTTTTTAATTATAATTTCCCCTTAATTAATTCAAGTCATGGTTCCCATGCTTAAGGGTTTGTTTGACAATGGCATATTTTAGTTAAAACAATCTCTAAAAAACAATTAAAAAGTCAACAAATTTTCAACTCATACTACTAAATTAATGAATAAGCATAAGGCTATATATTATTTGATTTAAGGTTTGATCTTTCTTTGGTGATAAACGAAATTTAAATTTCTCCTTTTCAATTGTACCTTGACCACTGGACAATTTATATGTTCATGTTACCTATTTGTCTACGTGTTATTCCTTTCACTATTTGTTCATATATCACTTGTTTGTTCACATTGTTCATGTGTCATCCTACTATAATTTACCTATCTGTCCATATCATTATCACTACTCCTGTGGTTGTCGACCATCACTAGAAAGATCACCGGAAAAATCATCGGAAAAATCCTCGAAAAAGTCATCAACAATTGCAGGTGATGAGCCCTATCAACGATTTAAATTACCGAAATGAAAATCGTGATGAGGCCATGAATCTAAATATAATGATCAAATTCAAATTTAAGTGCAACCTCAGTTCAAATAATAACTTTTTAACTTTTTTAGATCACACCTCACTCTACCTTTTTACACATTTTAAAAAAAAAATTAAAAAATCAAAAAATTAACTTTTAACTTTTTTTTCTAAAATAGCCTAAGTGCAACACATTTAGGCAGTGTTTGGGAAGTAGGTTGATGAGGCTATTTTAGCCTCGCAACTGAAATAGCAGAAAAGCATATATAAAAAAAAAGAAAAAAGAAAAAAAAGAAAGACTATGTGCCATGATTATACTGTTAGCTCAGGTTGTCAAATGTCTAAATTGTCCCTTGCGAACATTGAGATTCACACTAATGGATGGAACCCAAATAGATTTCTCAAGTGGCAATGCCCTGTCATTCAACAAGGTCATACTCTTCTTAGAACATCTCCTATGGTGCTTGCTAAAATAACATTATCATCGCTATAATTTGATAATGAATAGTATTATTTTGTTAAATTATAGTAATGGTGTCCCAATGGTCACATGCTATTTTGCCAAATCTCAACCACTTTCCCTCAAAGTTTGTAGGTGTTGTTTGGATATAGATTTTTTAGTGATTTTTTATTTATTTATTTATTTTTTTGTCAATTCATTGTTTAACATCATTTCAAATATATTTTCCAATACAACAATCTAACAAAAATTAAATCAATCTTCCTAAACACAAAAATTAAAATAGTCTATTAAAATAATCAAATAATCAAAAAATCTAAAACGTAACCACCTCCCAAACAGGCCTTAAAAATTTTTGAGAAAACAATTTCGTAACTTAACCATGCAAGCTGTCTCTCTGTGCTTCCACTATTTCAGTCCATCCCTCTGTTCTGTCATTCTCCTCCCACACCACACCATGGTCTTCTAGCTTCAAACTAGTGGCTGCTCAGCAACTCTCTGCTTTGCTTCGTTCCTTTCTTCCTATATTGCTGGTGAAAACATTCCCTTTCTCTCTCTAAACTCATAGCTGCTCAACATTTCTGCTCTGTTTTGTTCCTATATGCTTGATATATTACATTTGTTCCTTTTGATCTTCCTCTATAGATTTTCCCTTGAAAAAAAATTTAAAAAATGTCAATTGTGTTCTTTTCAACCCATTGTGTTTGATTTCCATACACTATTTACTTTGATTTGTTGCTCTCGATTAGATTCTTCAATAAATTTAACTGAATTGTTTTCTTCCCTAATTCCACTTTGATTTGTTGCTCTCTGTGTGTGGTGATGTTTGAGTGTTTTCTTCTCTAAACTTTGTGTTTGATTCCAATATAATTACTAGTTTGATTTGTTTGTGTCTTTGGCATTTCATCTTTGTATTGCTTCTTGATTATTTTGTTTACTTATCTTCCCAACTGGACGGTGTTTTTTTTGAATATTTTGTTTTTCTTCTTGATTATTTTGTTTACGATATTTCAATATAGTTACTTATCTTCCAATATAATTACAAGGTATTGCTTCTTTGATTTGCTTCTTGCCATTTAGCGATGAAGCTTTTTCTTTAATTCCTATTATCTCAATGTATTCCTCTTTTTCGATTTGATTTAAGGTCAACCTAGTTAGATATGCCATCTAGCGATGAAGCTTTTTCTTTAATTCTTATTACCTCGATGTATTCCTCTTTTTCTTTAAAAGAAATTGCACTACAACCAAGCAAAAGGATATCGAGTTGAGACTGGTTCCCTGGTTCCTCCGAGAGCAGATGAGGGTGATATTGTGCCTAAAACTAAATAGATTTCGATTCCCTGCCCTCTGTCATTTAGCAATGAAGCTTTTTCTTTTATTCCTATTACCTCTCGATGTATTCCTCTTTTTTGAGTTGAGTCCACCAAGTTAGATGTGAATTTTAGCGATAAAGTTCTTTTTTTAATTCTTATTACCTCGATGTATTCCTCTTTTTTGAGTTGAGTCCACCAAGTTAGATGTGCCTTTTAGTGATGAAGTTCTTTTTTTAATTCTTATTACCTCGATGTATTCCTCTTTTCTCGAGTTGATCAAAGGTCAACCTAGTTAGATGTGCCATGTAGTGATGAAGCTTTTTCCTTAAATGCTATTACCTCGACATATTCCTCTTTTTTGAGTAAACAAAACTTTTTTTGCTGATTAAAAAAGAAAAAAAAATTATGTAAAAAAGGTCTGACACAGCGGAGAATACTGCTTATGCCATTTTGGGGAGAATTGGAAAATATTTGGTTTATACAGTTGGGATATCTATTTTGCTTCAACAACAACATTGAGAATTTGAAAGATCAAGTGCAGAAGCTTGAAACTATGCGAGATGGGGTGCAACTACAGGTGGATGCTGCCAGGAGAAACGTAGAGATTGTTGGAAATGATGTTGAAGAGTGGTTGACTAGTGTGGATAACATCAGGGAAGTGGCAGACAGAATTATTTCAGAAAAAGCAGAAATTCAGAAGGGATGTTTGAATTTGAAGTCACGTTATGCGCTGAGCAGGAAAGCAACAAAGTGGACTCAAGTTGCTGTTGAGCTAAGACGAGATGGAAAATTCGAGAAAGTATCGTGCTCTGCACTTCCAATGGGGATAGAATCTCTATCCTTGAGGAGTTTTGAGGAATTTGAGTCCCGAGTGTCAACTATGAATGAGATCATTGAGACTCTAATGCTGTGTTTGGTTGGAGGATTTGGGGAGGAATTTGGAAAAGAAAAGGAAAAAGGTGTGTGAAATTATGTGAAATTTAGGCATATTTTATTCTCATTTCACCTACCTTTTCCATTTCCCTTTCCAAATCCCTCCCCAAATCCCCCAACCAAACACAGCATAAAGAATGATTAGATCAGCATGATTGGGATATGCGGGATGCCGGGCGTGGGCAAGGAAGTTGCCAGAAACGTGAAAGAAGACATTCTGTTTGATGAGATTGTGATGTCAGTTGTAAGCCAAAAGGCAGAGTTGAGTAAGATTCAGAGGGATATTGCAGAAATGTTGGATCTGCAACTTGAAGAGCAAAATCCCATTGTTAGAGCTGGCCGCCTATGCAAGAGACTATAAAACAATAAGAAAATTCTTGTGATATTGGACGATGTTTGGGCAGAATTTAATGTGGAGGCCCTAGGATTTGCTCCGGGAGGTGGCAGTAAAGGTTTCAAGATAGTTTTCATATCCCGAAATCGATATCTGTGGAGCAGAGTACAAATGAAAATAGATATCTCACTTGATGTCTTACACGAGGAGGAAGCATGGAATTTGTTTAGGGACAAGGTAGGAAATTCTGCTACAACTCCTGATCCGCAACCAATATCGAAAGAAATTGTGGAGGAATGCGGACGTTTACCTCTTGCACTGGTGACTATAGGAAGTGCACTCCTAGCAAAAGCAAGCATGTATGGAGTGATGCACTTCTTCAACTAAGAATGCCTTGTTCCAAAAGCATTTTGTCAGGAGTGCCTGCAAATGTGTACCGGTCTATAGAGTTATGACACTTATTTATAGGATGAGGAAGCCAAGCCATTGTTTATGCTTTGTTGCTTTTTTGAAGAGAATTATTATATTCCCATAGAAGATTTGGTTAGATATGGAATGGGGCTACGGTTGTTTGAAGGCATCAATGAACTAGGAGAAGCAAGAGATCGAGTATTTGTGTTGGTTGATCAACTAAAGAGCTGCAATTTACTGTTAGAAAGTGACATTAGACAATTTCATTGATAGTGTACAAGGTGAGCATGTTAGAATGCCTGAAGTAGTTTGTGATGTTGCCATAGCCATTGGATCCAGGGATAAGCGTGTACTTGTGATAAGTGATGGCCTCAAACTGAGAGAGGGACCAAAGAAGGACATGCATGAACACTACAATTGCATTTCAGTGATATCGGAGAACACTAGGGAGCTTCCGGTAGGGTTTAGAAGCTCAAAACTTGAGTTGTTACAGTGCACAAGTCTTTCTTCAAGAATGCTGGACAGTTTCTTTGAGGGGATAAGAGAACTCAAAGTTTTAGATGTGCGATGCATGATGTCTCGATGGATACCTTTATCACTTCGATTCTTGAGGAACCTGTTGAATATTGGCTCAAGTATTCTGGCCATGTGAAGAAAGCCATTGCCAACACCTTGCCAACTAGCTGGCCATGAGGCCATGAGGCCAGCCATGAGGCCAGCCATGAGGCCATGAGGCCATTTGCAAAAAGCCACCGAAAGTAGAGGGATGGGCTGGCAGCCAGCTCATTTGTTGAAGGCCTCTCCATTTTCCATCTTCTTGTATAAATGAGAGGCTGAGGGAAGTGTTTAGATATAGCAGAGAGTGAGGCTTAGAGTGAAACAAAGAGAGAACAATCTGTGAGCGTGTAATTGTTCCATTTCTTTCAATATAGTGAATCCGCTGCCCGTGGACGTAGGCGACTTGCCGAACAACGTTAAATCTTGTGTGTTATTGCTTGTTTGAGTTCCCTGGTGTGCTCCCGATTCACAACAATTGGTATCAGAGCTCGGGTTGCGAAAAATCGAATATTTCCCGAAAGTGCCCAGATATCGAAGTGCCCGAAATCCACTTTTGAGCATACCAGGAGGAAGAACTCCCCAAGAGGAGTCCAGAACAGCAAAGACCAAGCCCAGAAAGGTATCCACGCGCCACCTGAATATAGCGCGTGAATTACACGCGCCACACGCGCCGTCGAGCTGAGGAAGACGAGCCACGTCATAGCCACGTCACGCCACGTCAGCGCCACGTCAGTCCACGTATACGCCACGTGTCCTGCCCAGTCAGCCTGAGCGCTGACCAAGCCGCCGTGCCGCCGTTGACCGAGCCGTCTGAGCCGCCGTTGACTGCCGCCGTCAAGCCGCCGTTGACCAGCCGTTGACCGGAGTAATTATCCGGTGCATCTCAGCGCACCAGATTCTGTAGATCTGACCCGCCCAAACTGTTTTTGCCAGATCAGAGCCATTCGAAGTCCGATTTCGACGATCGAATAGTGTTTTCCAACTATTTGGGATATTCCGGACACATCCGTACGGTTAGTTTTTGAATCAGAGGTGTTCAAAATATTTTGGCTTGATCTGAGGCATTCGGAGTCCGTTTTTGACGATCCAATAGTGCTTCCCAACTATTTGGAGTATTCCGGACACATCCGTACGGTCAGTTTTTTGAATTGAAGTTTCTAAAAAATGGCAGAATCTAGATCAACCGAGTCCGTAAGTAATTCAGCCAGTACAAGCACCTCTAGGCATTGGACCCCGATGTCCCATGCTAAGTTCGAGGTAGAGAAGTTTGATGGAAGCAGCAACTTCGGCATGTGGAGATGCGAAGTTAAGGATATGCTTGTCCAGATGAACCTGTACTTCACTCTGGGAGACAAACCAGATGACATGGACGGGATAGAATGGGAGAGGGTGAATCTCCTGGCCTGCAGTTCCATCCGACTTTGCCTTGCAAAAGAGGAGAAGTATGCCTTCACAGAATATGATATTGCGAAGAAGCTTTGGAAGGCGCTGGAAGATAAGTTCATGACAAAGAGCATTGAGAATCGGCTCTACTTGAGGAAGAGGTTGTTTCGTTTCGACTACATTAAAGGTATTTCGATGAACGAACACCTAAATAACTTCAACAAAATTATTACGGACTTGAAGAATTTGGATGATCACGTTGGTGATGAAGATAAAGCACTGTTATTGTTGAATTCCTTGCCTGACTCATATGATCATCTCACTACTACTTTACTGTACGGTAAAGAGAAGATCAAGTATGTTGATGTTGCAAACGCCTTGGTGAACAATGAGTTCAGAAGGAAAGACAAGTCTGCAAACAGGGACTCAGCATCCGAGGCATTGACAGTCAGAGGCAGAACAAATAACAGAAGAAATGCAGGGCGAGGAAAGTCTCGCTCAAAAACCAGAGGGAAATCTTCAGATAGAAGACGTCTTGCAAAAGACGAGTGTGCTGCTTGTCGCCAGAAGGGGCATTGGGCAAAAGATTGTCCCAATAAAGACAAGACAGAAGAGAAGGTGAATATTGCACGAGATGGAGATAATGATGAAGGAGGAGCCTTCACAGTTTCATCATATGGCCAGTCTGATGAATGGATAATAGATTCCGGATGTTCATTCCATATGTGTCCTAACAAGCAGTGGTTCTCGAGCTTACGAGAGTTCGATGGAGGAGTTGTGCTGATGGGCAACGACCAAGCTTGCTAGACAAAGGGGATTGGAACAGTTCGACTGAAGATCCATGATGGAACAATCAGAATTCTTGAAGATGTACGGTATGTACCAGATCTAACCAAGAATCTCATCTCAGTGGGAGTTTTAGACTCCAAAGGTTACAGAGTAACCATGGAAGGTGGAGTCCTCAAAGTTGTTCGAGGAGCATTGGTTGCAATGAAGGGTACTCGACAGGGAAATTTATATTTCCTAGACGGCTCTACAGTCACAGGGAGAGTGGCTGTCTCCACCAGTTCCAGCTCAGAAGATGATGCATCAGACACTTCCAGACTTTGGCACATGCGCCTAGGGCATGTCGGTGAGAAGGCTTTACAAGGGTTGGTAAAGCAAGGCCTGTTGAAAGGCGCCAAGACAGGAAAGCTTGAGTTCTGCGAGCATTGTGTACTGGGAAAGCAAACAAGAATCAAGTTTGGTACTGCAATTCACCGTACCAAAGGGATTCTAGACTATGTCCACACCGACATATGGGGTCCTTCCAAGAATGCTTCGTTGGGAGGTAAACACTACTTTGTGTCATTCATTGATGATTTCTCCAGAAGAGTTTGGATTTACACAATGAAGCACAAAGATGAAGTCTTAGACATCTTTCTTATGTGGAAGAAGATGATTGAGACCCAGACAGGCAGAAAGGTCAAGAAGCTCAGATCTGACAATGGTGGAGAATACACATCAGATCCCTTCTTTGAGGTTTGCCAGAATGCAGGGACAGTGAGACATTTCACAGTTCCTGGAACACCACAGCAGAATGGAGTTGCAGAACGCATGAACCGCACTTTGGTGGAGAAAGTCCGGTGTATGCTGTCACAGTCTGGATTGAGCAAGGCATTTTGGGGCGAGGCATTGAACTATGCTCGTCATCTTGTCAACAGACTACCTACTGCAGCATTAGATAGCAAGACTCCCATGGAGGTATGGTCAGGAGTCCCAGTTATTGATTATGATCAGTTACGTATCTTTGGATGTCCAGCATATTTTCATGTTACAGAATCTAAGTTGGATCCAAAAGCCAAGAAAGCCATCTTCTTGGGCTTCGGCAACGGTGTCAAGGGATACAGACTTTGGTGCCCTGAATCAAAGAAAGTTCTCATCAGAAGAGACGTTACCTTTGATGAGTCTGCAATGCTGAAGCAACCACATCCTCAAGAGAATGAGGAAGCATTGAAGAAGTCAGTGCAGGTGGAGTTTGAGACTCCAGCAAAGACTAGTCAGCCAATCAACCATCCTGAAGAAGTCTCAGAGGATAGCTCTGAAGAGAGTTCAGATGAAGATCCAGAGGCTCCGCAACAATCAGAACCCATTGCAATCAGGAAAGGTAAAAGGGTTACTAAGCAACCCAGTTGGATGACCGATATGGTAGCCTATGCACTTCCAATCATTGAAGACAATGTTCCGTGCACTTTCAAAGAAGCCGTGCAGAATGCAGAAAGTGCCAAATGGAAGGAGGCTATGGATGAAGAGATCGGGTCACTTCACAAGAACAAGACTTGGGAGTTGGTGCAACTTCCAAAAGGCAAGAAAGCAATTGGGTGTAAGTGGGTTTACACCAAGAAAGAAGGCATCCCAGGCAACAACAACATCAGATTCAAAGCTAGATTGGTAGCTAAAGGCTATGCTCAGAAGGAAGGAATAGACTACAATGAGGTATTCTCACCTGTTGTGAAGCACACGTCTATTCGTATCTTGTTAGCTTTGGTTGCACAGTTTGATCTCGAGCTCGCCCAACTCGACGTCAAAACTACCTTCTTACATGGAGATCTTGAAGAGGAGATATACATGTCCTAGCCAGATGGTTTCAAAATTGCTGGAAAAGAGAATTGGGCCTGTAAGCTGAACAAATCGTTGTACGGATTGAAGCAATCCCCGAGACAGTGGTACAAGCGATTTGATCGTTTCATGATGGAGACAGAATACACAAGAAGTCAATTTGATCATTGTGTATATTTCCGTAAGATTCCCGATGGTTCCTTCATCTATTTGCTCTTATATGTAGATGATATGCTGATTGCATCTACGAGCAAGGTGGAGATTGACAAACTCAAGGCACAATTAGCAAGGGAGTTTGAAATGAAGGATTTGGGAGAAGCAAAGAAAGTTCTTGGCATGGAGATCAAGAGAGACAGGAAGAAGGGCACGGTTTGTTTGACACAAACCCAGTATCTGAAAAAGGTGTTAGACAGATTTGGCATCAATGGGAAAACCAAAGCTGTAAGTACACCATTGGCCCCTCATTTCAAGCTTAGTGCTTCGTTGTCTCCACGCACAGAAGAAGAACGGAAGCATATGGCACAGGTTCCATATGCAAATGCAGTTGGTGCATTAATGTATGCTATGGTTTGTACAAGGCCTGACATCTCGCATGCTGTGAGTATGGTAAACAGGTATATGCATGATCCAGGAAAAGATCACTGGCAGGCAGTGAAGTGGATCCTAAGGTACATACATGGCACAGTCAATCTGGGATTGAAGTTCGAGAGAGACAACCGACTCGGGCAGAATTTGAAAGGTTATGTGGACTCAGATTATGCTGGTGACTTAGACAAACGCCGGTCAACAACAGGCAGTGACGGAAGTTAAGAATGAGGGTTGTATGCAAGTATAGGGTTAAGAATGTGGTTTTTCCACGTAAAATCTTTGTGTCTCTTTCTCTTGATTGTTTGATTGGGATTGTTATATTTTGCTTAAAATTGGTACATAGTCACAAATCAACATCTAAGGTTTCTAGATTTTTCAATTGGTATCAGAGCGGGTCGTTCTATTTTTTTTAAAAAAAAATTCTTTTAGAACGAGATCTTGTTTGATTTGTGTGCATGTTCGTTTTTTGTCTTGCTTTGTTTTTAAAAAAAATAAAAACCCAAAAAGATTTTCTTAGTATGGTTTTGCAAGCTTGAAATTTGTGAGATGTCCTTGGTACATATTGAAATTGATGAGAATAACCATTACATGTTAATATATGTGCGCTTTCTGTGGTCATTACTCATTTTGGAGTGTGTGTTTTTTGATTAGTATGTCTCATTCTGTACACACTCTTGGATTAGCAAATATAGGAGTCTTCCGCCTTAGTGATTATTTTTTATGGACTTCTGACATTGTATCTTTTGCTTTTCTAGAGGAATTGACCTATACTAGCATATCATGGGTGATGTTGAGTCTCTTAACCACCTTCCATCTTTTTGCATCTCCATGGCTTTCCCCTCTATTCTTTGTAGTCCAGGCATGAGGAAAAGGCTACCTCAGAGTCACCAACCAGGCTATCCTTATTATATCCATGCTTCTCTGGTTCGGTTTCCATACTCTTGAGCGTGTCAGCCGCCAATGAGTGTGCAAAAGAAAAAGAAAAAGAAGAAAAAATATGCAAAAGAAAAAGAAAAAGATGTGAAAAAAAAAAGGAAAAAAATTAAAGGATTCATTCATTGAGGGGGAGCCTCCGCCTTTACTCACCAAATACCCCTTGATTCCTAGTGGTTTGACTTTCCTCAGTTGTGCTGAGATTCTCTTGTCGGAGGTTCAGCTTTCATATCACTACTAGGATTTGAATCTAGTGTTTGTCGAACTCCAAGAGTCACACACACACTTTTCTCATGGGATCTATGCTTTTCACATAATGCATCACTTTCTTTCATGAGAAATCTTCTACAGACTGTGCACATTGTGTTTTCAAGTAATTGTGCTTCTTGGATAGTCTTGTGTGTTTTATGGTACAAATCTGAAATTCCTTGCTTGCTCCACCATATTATTTGTTCACTGTTTTCAGTGTTTGTGGTTGTTTTTAATGAGGGGGAGTTTGGTTCATCATTACCAGTGTTTGATGTATATTGATGGTACAGTAGTTTGGTTGATGGTACAGTGTTTTTACTTTTGCTTATATCCTTCTTTGGTACAGTTGGATTATTAGTATTTTGTTTATGGATTGATTTATATTTTGTTATTTAATCCAGTTCCACATATTTTGGTTGGCTTGTGTGTGGTTATTTTATTTCAGGATAATTGTTCAAGAGCATGGATTTGAGTGTTGGTTCATAGTTGGTGGTGCTGCTTGAGAGATTTTGTTAGGAAATTTGTTTTAGATTGGTTTTATCCAGGATTTGACAAAGGGGGAGATTGTTAGGACCATTTGTTGTCAAATTCCATGGATCAAAACCAAGGTTGTAACAAGAGTTCTTTAAGAAGTTGGTTTCCTTCAAAAACAGGATTACTTTGGAGTTCTGCAAGAAGTTGGTTTTCTACAAGAAGTTGGTTTTCTTTCCCAACTAGGATTGCTTTGGTTTTCTATAAATAGTTGGGTTTCTCCCAAATCTAGGCTATTCATTGATTCATTCATTGAATCTCTCCAGATCTTCTTTTTGGTTCTTAAAGGTTTATATCTGGGGATATTTTGTTATTTTTTCTTTGATGTTTTATTGAGTATTCAACTCATGGTTTAAAGAGAGTACATCAAAGGTTTGTTTGTTATACACAAAAGAGAGAGTTGTTCTTCAGTTGTGGATTCTGAAGAATTCGAGCCTGAAACTTTGGTGGAATCCGGAGTGGCTCATCAGAAAGACAATTCCGTGGTGAAGATGGGGTTGGAAGAGGCACATAGAGGTTGGTTCAATTAGGCGTTGTGGATTCGCTAGATAATTGAGAGTGATACCTGTGTAATTCCTTTAAATCTTCTTAGTGGATTGTCTTGTGGCAGTTGCCCGTGGTTTTTTTTGATCACAATTGGAAGGTGTCCAATTGTGGTTTTTCCACGTAAAATCTTTGTGTCTCTTTCTCTTGATTGTTTGATTGGGATTGTTATATTTTGCTTAAAATTGGTACATAGTCACAAATCAACATCTAGGGTTTCTAGATTTTTCAAAATTGATTATGATGAGATTGAAGTCTATATGCACATGCATCTTTAGAATTGCCATGAATTGCCATGAATTTGCATAATCTAGCATGAGGCATGATGAACATGATGAATTGAGTACCAAATTTCACATGCATGCATGAATTTCATGAGTTTCATGATTATAAGTATCATTTGCATCATTTGAGATAGAATTGGAGTCAAGAAGTAACATGCATGCATGATTAATGAAGATATGGAGTTTGTATGAGATTGAATGCATGGGTTTTTGAAATTTGTGAAGAGAATTCAAAATGATTTTGGAAAGGGACCATGATTTTGAACAATTGGTCTCATATTGTTTATGTTCTCATATTGTATAGTGTGTTCCCATGTATTTGAACCAAAATCATGAGTTTTGGGCCATTGAACATAAAGTTTGAGCTTCAAGAACAATTCTGGAAATTCCATAATTCATCGGGTCCGCTTGAGTAGGGAAAGCGCCGCTCAAGCGAGAAATATTAGCTTGCAAAACTTTTGTAGACATTGATGTCCGCTCGAGCGGGAAGAGTTACACTCGAGCATCCGAGCACATGTTTTGACTCTCAGCTCGAGCATACGAAGTCACGCTCGAGGGCGAAAATGAGGCAACCAGTACTTTTGCAGACCAAAGGTGTCCGCTCAAGTGGCGAAAGCTGCACTCGAGTGGAGAGCTCTGTTTCAGAAATTCTGAAAAATAGTTTTGTGACTTGTTTTCCGTTCTCTTTCATTTCTAAGCACTCTTAGACATACATTGAGCATTGTAAATAACTTAAAAGGTAAAGAAAGAAGCCTAAGAGAAATAAATAGATTAAAGAACGGATTAAATTGTTTGTGTAACGCCCTCAAAATAAACCCATAATATAAACAACATTGACATATGAGAATAAAATATTCCTCCATTCATCAGAGTATTCTTATTAAAAGACATTACATGTAATAACGAAAGTAAATGCCCTACGGGCTTACAGCTTTCCAAGCCAACACTTAGACACAAAAAGTGAGTACTAACTCAACTACAAACTAAGCCCTTGGCTTGAATTTACATGTAATAACAAAATAACAAAAAAAATAACTAAAAAGAGTCTTCAACTCCAAATCCTCCCACGCTAAGTCCTTGGAGGTAGCATATCACCTGAATCTGAAAATGATGTTCCCATATAGGGTGAGCCACAGCCCAGCAGAGATATACTAAACCAAATATAGGCAATGACTAAAGCAATAGCATTCGATAGATGGTTAGCACTTATAAATCAATTGCATCACAATACAGTTTCATGACAACTATGTCCATGATACGTTCCACTTTCCTTTACTTAACCAATTCTCCATTTTTACAAACATGGCTCAGAACCTGGCCAAATAATTAAATGAGACTGTATCTCATATTAACATTACTTTCAATATCAACAATTTAAATGAGACTAAGGCTTATATTATAACGCTTCCCTTTCAAATGAGATAACAACTCAAAATGAAACACTTCCATAAATCAATAAGTACACATGTTTGCTGTACTAATGGAGTCCATCCCCTTTCTCCTCCCAAACAGGTTTGAGAGTCCATCCCCTATCTTCCCTCAAACCATGGAGTACATCCCCTATCTCCTCCCAAACAATATGCATATACAATGTATTTAACACTTGCAATATACAATATTCAATCAATACACGTATTTGCTGTATTAATCCAATCGTCATATTCAACGACTTATTCAATGTGATTAGTTTCAGTTTTCCCTAATCAACATGTAATGTCTACAACAATCACGACTATCCTCCACCGATAGCCCAAAACAGTTATTTCTAAACAGGAAATAAATGCATCAACAGATATAATCTCAACATTTTCTTAGGTGAGTGATTAAATTATCCAACTACACCGTTTAATCACATAATTCCCCAATTTATTAATTAAACTTAATTCCGTATTTTTCCAAAATTAATTATACAAATTAATCTATTACAACAATTAGGGCTTTTCCCCCTTTCCTCAAAAATCAACCCTAAGGTTCAATTTTCTCTATTTGACACTATCAATGTCATTTTTCATGTCTTACAAACACATGGAGTTTAATATATGAAAAACCCCCTTTTTCTCAAATTACAAATCAAACCCTAACTTTTCCCAAAATTACCAAACAACACCAACATATCAAAATGACCAAAACTTATGACAAAACCTATAAGATGGAGTAGGGTATCCCTACCTCGAAAATAGAAGCCCAAAGGAGAAGATGATGAAAATGCAAAGTGCTCCAAATCCACAACTTTTTAGATTAGAATGAAGCCCACACAACCCTCTACCTTTCTTACAAAGAACCTAGGGTAGAAACACACTCTAAGTAGATCAAACCCTAGAGAGAAGATATGTAGAGAGAGAGAGAGAGAGAAAACGGTTCTAGGGTTTTGAAATCAAAAGAAGATGAAAAAAATGAACTTTTCCCCGCTGCTGTCTACTGATATAACACAGGCTCGCTCGAGCAAAGGAGTGGTCGCTCGAGCGACCAGACACAAAGAATCCTCGCTTGAGCGAAGAAAGTCTCGCTCGAGCCAACAATGCGATGCTTCAGGTCTGCAACCCAGAAGCACGCTCAAGCGCAAGAATGCTCGCTCGAGCGAAAGAAAGCTCGCTCGAGCGAAGAACTGCACCCTTCAGGTCCAGCACTGGACGCAGATGCTCACTCGAGCGAAGGACTTCTCGCTCGAGCTACTAGACACAAAACTCAACTCTCGCTCGAGCGAAGGAACTAAAACACAGAGCTCACTCGAGCGACAAAAGTCTCGCTCGAGCGAGGATATAAAATTCTAGGCAGCAACACTTGGTTCAAACTCACTACCAACCTGTAACAAACCTGCCCAAACATCCTATAACTCAAATACATAGTATTGAAAGACGGAAACAAGATAAAAACAACTACCGACATCCACGGAACCAAGTCCGGATACAACAACCAAAGAAGGAAGAACTAGGATCGCTATAGTTTGTGACCTAATATATGTTATGAATTATGTAGGGTCGAGCATAAGGACGAATCCATTGGCAGAACACTGTGAGTAATATCTTAGTAAAGATATTTTGAAGTATGTTATTTGTCCAATTGCTTATTCCTATTTGAGTTTTATAAGTTTGTTAATTTGAATTGTGGACAAATATTCGCCATACCATACGATTGGGCCAAAGGCCATTTGACATAATTGATTGGGCCAAAGACCGTTGGATATGAATGATTGGGCCAAAGCCATTGGATATGAATGATTGGGCCAAAGGCCGTTAGACATGAATGATTAGGCCAAAGGCCGTATAACATGAATGATTGGGCCAAAGGCCGTTTGATGTGAATGAATTGGGCCCGAGGCCGTCTGTTAAAGACAAATTGGGCCAAAGACCGTTTGATACGTTTGGGTTTATAGCTATTTAATGTACCAGATAGAACTATGAATGGGCCCAAGGCCTTCTGATATATCTGTTTCAAGTTTCATTCATGTATCTTCTTTATTTGATATTATTCACTGAGCTTTCGCTCACTCTCATTCATGTGTATGTAGATGAGCCAAGAGATGTCCAAACCCAGCCTCGGTGAAGTATGTGAGAAAAGTCAAGTTTCGTGGAGTCAGCCTAAATGTCTCACGCACGAGACACTGTTTTGTTTCTTTTAGTTTACTCTTTTGTTATTTTGGTGAACATGTCGCACCACCATGTACATAAGCTTTTGGGTTTGGCTGACTATAACTTGAATAATCTTGTAGGTGTAAAATCATATGTTATTGTAGACACCCCATTTTTGACCGTCCTCAAGACCTGGACGTCACCACTTAAACACTCGGTGATTATCCATGTTCGTGTTCGTTTGGAGTTCCCGGAGTTCTCGGCTACGCGCCTTGCCTCAGGACCTCCGAACTTGACCGTTTTGTGTCTGGTTTTGCCCCAAACACTTGTGCTTTGCCTTGGAGGGGTAGGGAATTCCTTGTGAGGCATCCCCACACACCACTGGCAGTGGCTAGAGGCCACCGGCTGGTTGGTGTTGCCATCGGCACTATATTGTGCCGGTCGGCACTCTTTTGTGCCGGTCGGCAGTCAATTTTGTCAAAATGACAATTTTGCCCTGCCGACTACTGTGCAGTTGCTTTTTTAGATATTTTGAAGCAGCTGTATAGCATTTGTTTTCCCCTCCATACACGTGTATGGAGGGATGAGCCTTTGGTTTGCTTAGCTTGTAAGCTTTGTTGCCTATAAGAGAGGGCTCTCTTCTCTTGGCTCAAGGGTTGGAAAAGTTAGAAAAATTGGAGAGGAGAAGGAAGAGCTCTGGTTTTTAGGGTTTGCTTTGGTGTATCTAACCTATATCTATATCTCTTCTTCCCTTACCCTTGTGTGTGTTTGTGTCTCATTATTGCACACAAGCACATAGTATTTCACCTTCCCTTGGCTACTGAGGTCCCAAGAGGTTGTTCTTGCTGTTCTTGACTGGTTTGGAGCTCAAGGAAGCAACAAAATCATCATTTGTGAAGGTGGTCAACAAGGGTGAGAAACTACCCCTTTTTACCCCATTTTTGCACTCCATTTTTGCATAGTTTAGAACTATTTTTGTGCTTAGTGTTTAATACAAAAAAGTTCTGTTTTTTAGTCCTCTTGATAGTTCATTAAGGGTGCTTTGTGCTTTGGGGAAGTTTGGCCACCCTTAGGCCTTGAAAGGCCCTTGTTTTAGGCCATTTTGTGTGAGATCCGGGATTTTGGTGTTTGGGCCTCTTTACCACTGAAATCTTGAGGGATTTCAGTGGTATAGATGATGCCTTGAAGTCCCAAGAAGGAGAGGGCCACCCCCTCTCCTTGATGTCCTTGAAAAGGGCAAGTTTTGCCTCTTGAGGGAGCATTGTGCTTGAGTGTGTGTTGAGCATGTATGGACTGTTATTCATGCTTAGGATATCATGATTTAACATTGCTATGTGTTGGTTTCCGTACTCCTTGCATGTTTTGCATAGATGCTTTGTAATGCCTCTTTGGTTCTTTAACATGCATTAGGTTGTGTGCCTTTATTCTAACATGATTTAGGTTTAGACTTGTGAAGGTTTTGTGCTTATTTTGCCATGTTTTAGCTCTGTCCATAGTCATTTGGGTCAATCTTAGCATGCTTAATATAGCCCATTTGCATTATAGCTTGTATGCTTCAAGTAGGTGCATGTGTAGTATGCATTGCTTTCATCATTTCAATGGTTTGGAACCATTTAAGATGTTATTTTAGTCCCTTGGACATGCTTGAATGCTTGTCTTGCATGCCTCTTTAATGCTTTGAAAGGTTGTGTTGCATGCTCCATGTTTTGGCCATTGTGTATGCCTTTGATTTTGAGCCACTTAGATGCCATCTAGGAAGCTCCCTTTGCATGGTCTAGGGCTGCCTTAGACCTGTTTTAAGCCTCCTTGGCCTTGTGAGGCTTGGTTGGCTTAGCCATGGTTTGGGTCCCCTTTGACTTGCCTTAAGTTCTTGGACCATTTGCATGCTAGTATGTTGCTTGTCTTGTTTAACATGGTTTGGCACCATGTCCAACATGATTTTAAAGCTTATATATGCATGTTAATATGTCAATGTTAGCCTCTTTTAAGTGTTCTTAAGAGTTGCTTGTTTATGCCTAAGTGTTGGATTATGTATGCTTGCATGTTTGTATATATTGCATATATCTTAACCTTCACTTCTATGGCATTTGGCCACTGATTTTAGGTCTATTTAGAGTTGCCTAAGTCATGTTTAAGACCATCATTTGCTTGCTTGCATGCTTACCTCATGTTTGTTTGTATGCTTCGCATAAGTACATGGCATTGTTCATATTGCATGATAGCTAACATGACTAGGTTGCATTGCATCAACATGCATTCCTTGTCCCTTGATTTGGTGATAGGGATTGGGATTTTGGTTTGTTTGGTTTGCATGCATTTGAGATTGAAAGTGCACATTTGATCCTTTGGGCCATCATGCATGGGAATGCGTGATTGGTGGCCCGAGAATCGAGGCACATGCCCCTTTGAGTCACAAACATGATAAGGAGTGTGTTTGGTGCATAAATTGCTTGAATTGCATTGCCATGCAAGATTTTGCCCTCTGCTGCTGTGAGTTGCAGGTTCTGCAGACATTCAGTGCCGGCCGGCAGTATTTAGTGCCGACCGGCAGTTTATTGATGGCCGATGAGTTCATTTTGTGCCGGTGGCCATACACTTCAGCCGGTGGTGTTTCCCCTCAGCCGGTGGTATCCCCCAGTGCCTTGAGAAGTAGTTTTGAGACTTTGGCAGTTTTCAGAAAGGCAGAGCAGGGAAAACAGAGGCAAGCTGGGCATGGCAGTGTGATTCCGAGCAAGTCTCGAGCATGCGTTGCACCCGGCTCTCATCTCGAGGCAGTTTACTGCTTTAATTAGATTAATTAATTCATTTGATTAATTTAATGGGTCTGTAATATTTTAATTAGCTTGCGTAGTTAATTATCTGTATTATTCTTTTGGTCCCTCCGAGCGAGGGCAAATCTGTAATAAGCGTGTGTGAGTGTGTGTATGTCTTCCAACCCCCACTTCTTTCTCCCTTTTATTTACCTGCTTTGATGGTTAGTATTAGGGCACGTTTATTTTAGCATACCTTATGCTATGCATGCGTGCGTCCATGCATTTGTTGACATGCATCGGGCTCGGTACATCATACAAACTGCATTGTATTTTCAATTTCCAAATTGAATACGTACATCAACTGATTGCACCTTACATGCCATTTTAGGGTTAGCCGAGCCTACTCTAAATCACATCCTTGCTTGTGATGCATTAGTCATTCTAACATGAACTAGGACATGCATGTTTGCTAACTAGTTTCTTGTTTTGGCACGGAGTATGATGTAAGTGTTTATGCTTTAGCATCTCACATGCGTGTGAATGTTGACATGACAGTATGCTTACCATGCGGCTAAGTGCTTACATGAGATAAACTGTTTGAATGCCTGTGGGTGGAGGTTGGATTGCTTGAGTTGGAAAACTCATTGAAATCCGTATTTTAGCCTACTTGCGAGTAGCAAATTCCAAAGTGTTTTCGAAACAAACGGATATGCAATGCTTATTTCCAAATTAGGCAATCTAGTCTATACTTGTTTGCTGTGCGCATAACATAGTAATTCTAGGTTAATAATTGGAATAAGAACACATAACGTTTTCAAAATCAGATATCACGGTTAGTAGAGGCCGGTCTTCGGACAGGGTGAAAGGGGGTGCTCATAGCTGACCTTCCCCGATCGTACCCAAGCTCCCGAGCCAAGATACTTTGGTTATGACGGACACGTGGCCTTCGGCACCGAGTCAGGGTTTCCTAAATTTTCCCATTTTAAAATATTTAGGTGGCGACTCTGTAATCTGGCAAAGCAGTCCATGTTTGGCACTTCTTTTTCAAAAAATCTATTTTTCTCAAAACGATTTGCCAGAGTTGGACTCTTTGGTTCAGATTATGAACCGCAACAAACAAAAAGGGAGTCCGAACTGCAGCGAGGTCCCCCGCGGGCTTGTTACAGTTTCTGGCGACTCTGCTGGGGAGTCTAGAGAGCTTGACTCGAACTCGTGATATCCTGTTTTGATTTCATTTATGTGTTTCTTTGCATTGCATGTGCATTGGTGCGCTTAGGAACACAGTGTTTGCCATCTGCCATTCCTGAACGGTTTGCCGGAGGCTTGTCTTGTCAAGGCATGACCATAAGGCTGACCGGTTATGGGCTCTGATAGCATGGGAACACAAACCCCGGTTTTACCGGGGCACCCTTTTCGACCATTCGACCTAGTGCATATTCGGAATCCATAGTGACCATTCCAAACTAGGACAGGTTGCTTACCCGATATAGGTTGTTTGAAACCGCTGTGTGCGTAGTGAAACCCTAGCTCCTGACAAAATAGGACAGGGAAACCCTACCCCAACATAGGGGTGTTTTGGCTCTCTTTACTTGCTATGTGCTTTTAGAGTGTATCTCTACAGGAATGCGCATATCAGTTTGCAAGATTGGGTATCCGGCCTGAGGGCACCAGTAACAGTATTTTGGGGAATCAGTTATCTGTGGCTATCAGATTCAGATTTTGAACAGTGATTCTGGGAAACAGTGATCGGTGGTAAAGTACAGTTGTCAGGCTACACTCGTGTTTGATCCATTTGGGGTTGAAATGCTGCTTGTTTTCCGTTTCAGTTCAGAAATCCAGAGGGTCGATCTAGAACAGCTAGTGTCTTCTCCTTGCTGAGGCAGACTGAACATGACACAGAATTCAGAAGAGATCGTGGTCATGACGGCCGCGTTGAGTCAAGGAATTACCCCACAGGATGAGACTACTGTTGACATGCCGCATCCACCCAGGTCGCCTGCCGCACATCCAATTTGGACCCCTCAACTATATCAGGCTCGCGAGCCTACCACATTTGAACTAATGGGAATGATAGGTGATCTTCGAAGATCCGTGGCGGATCTCACCTATGGAATGCCTGCTTCGCCACCAGCTACACCATATGCCGGAGGCTTTATACCCCAGGAGCCCCCACTACTGGGACGAATTGTAATTGAACTCAACCAACCGGAGATGACCTCCAGCTATGGTAACGACGCAGCAAACCAAACTCTAGATCAGGCCGAGGCCAGAGATAAAGGCAAGATGAAGACAGATGCCGACCCCATCGAACAACTGCTGTGGGCAGTCGAGGCTTTGAAAGCCGGGGGAATGAACAAGCAACAGGTATCTGCAGTTGTGACAAAAGCTGTGGAAGACGCTTTCCCCACCCCGCCTGAGGGCAGTTCCAGTCAATCGGAGAACCGGGATAGGCCCCGTCATGCCAAAACAGTTCTTCCCGCTCCCAGCCTTGTATCCGGAAAGAATCAGAAATCCAAAGCCGCACCCGCTGATCCGTTCGCTAGTGCATCTAGCAAAAGTGCTCAGGCTTCAAAGTACCTGCCCCGAGGGCGCAGGGTCTTCCATCCTCTCTACATGCCTTTGTCTAGGGCACTTCTGATTTTGGCCAAAAAGGGGCATCTTACACCCCTCGATCCTAGGCCACTCCCCAAACCCCTTCCAGTAGGCCATGATGCCACTCAGTACTGTGCGTACCATCAGCAGACTGGTCATGCTACTGATAATTGCTTCCGCCTCCGTCATGAGGTACAGGATTTGATTGACAACAAGGTTATCCTCCCGCCTACCTCGGCCAAATCAGTCACTACAGAGTTCTTGGATTGTGAGGACACAGATACCGAGGACACAGATACCGCGAGTATGTAATTAGAAGGTGAACCGCCTGCGGGCAGTGTTTGGAGCATTTTTGGATGTAGCGTTTGGCACGCATTTTTGAGCATCGACCAATACTAGTTTTGTAAATTCTGACTTGGGTGTCGAGTCAGTCTGTTGTTTTGTTTTGAGTCTGTCTCTCTGTATTGAGTCAGTCTTTTTGCTTACAGGGTCTGTCCTGTTGTAATGAGTCAGTCCCTTTTGTATAGAATACCAGGTGATTCCAGGGTTGTTGCCTCGAGCACCGCTTTACCTTGTAATTACTTGTTTTGTTTTCCCTTTGAGTCCGTCTCAGTTAAGGAGCCGGTTGCAATCAGGGTTTTGGAATGAAACAGCTGCGGCTATCCCGTTTTCGTGCTTGCTTTCAGTTTGAGCTAATTGTGCCGGAAGATGTGAATGGAACGACAGTACATTCTACCTACTCTCTTGTGCCTTGAACTCGTTGTAGTGACCTAAGTTTTTCAAAACCTTCTTTGAACACTGCGTGATAAAAACGAAGAGGAAGGAATTCCTCGGGTTTTGCAAAACTTTGATCGAAATTGAGAGAAAGAGAAGTACGTTGAGCTTTTAATGAATGAAATCATGCCTGTCAGCGTGAGTACTGAGAAGGACCCTGGCTTGATCCAGACTGGTTCCACACTATCTTTAGCGCAGGCGATGTGTCGCTTTCCTTAAAAACTTTCAAAAACAAAATATTTTGCGCAGTCCTGTGAAGGCCTGTATGGAATCGCTCTTGAGATTGTGCAGCCTAGGATCGCTCTCAGCCTCAAGGTTCAATCTATCTGTTCCGAACCTGGAATCCGTTCAGAATATTCAAGCAGTCAGCCGCCATGTAATGCCCGTGTGGCCCAATTTGAAGCAGCCCCTCGAGCAAGAGGCATCAAAGTCAGATCAAAAAGTCAGATCCCACCAGGCAAGGCTCATGCAGTAGCCGTGATGGACTTTCCTGCAAATCAACACAACAGTCACTGTCCAGGATATAGAGAGGCTTCAATCTCAAAACCATTTGGCATGGACTAGCTACACTTTTACCCTTTGAGAGGCTCGCTGGGCCGAAAACCCTGAAGGGCGACTCAGGCAAAAGTTAGAGCAAAAAAAAAAAAAAAAAAAAAAAAGCAAAGAAAAGGAAGAAAAAGAAAAAGAAGCAAAAAAAATATATATACAAAATACAAAAAATAAAAAAAAAAGCAAAAAAAGAAAAGAAATGAAAAATCAGAAAAAATTGAAAAGGAAAAGAAAAACATAGCTCGCAAGGTCGAAAACCTGCAACAGGCGCCTTGGCAAAAATTAGAGCCTAAAAGTGAAGGTTAAAATACCCGAGTGTACCTTAACCGGAACTACGTAAGGCTTGATTCCCATGTTTGGGATACGTAGGCAACTTCATCCTGAAGTCCAGCCCCCAACGATTCCATAGCGTCTCAGTCCATGTCTTGGTTTCGATCACTTTTGCCTCCTCCGAATTCGATGTCTCGATTGCAGCAACCTGGAAGTACGTGACCAACTTCCTCTTGAAGTCAAACCACCAACACCTTCCAGGCGACTGTGTCCATATATTGATTCAAGCCGTCTTCGTCTCCTCCGCGTCCGAGGGTCCGATCGTCATCAACAAGGACTGACTTACAACATGCTGCGGCATCATCCAAACAAGGGGCAACTTTCCGTTGCCACACAGTGCCATAAGTTGCCCTGAGTTGCCGTCCAAACTAGGGGCAACTTTCCGTTGCCTTGCCCCTCCTTCAAGCAAGGGGCAATTTTCCATTGCCTCCGATCCGAGGTTGCGCATCTCGAGGGTGAGTTCGTGCTCGTTGAGCACCGATTGTTTGCCAAAAATAGTTTTTGAAAATTTTTACTGAGGTTGACTATTTTCTTGAAAACTATTTCATTTTCCAAAACCGGACCATTTTCTTGGACCCGAAAAGGAGAATTTTCAGTGCTCACAGCCTGACTTGCATGATTTCAAATCAAAAATCGAATAAGTGTGTTAATCCGACTCTCTTTTTTTTGGTCAAAACTGTTTTAGGAAGAAAACAAAAAAATGGTCAAAGTGACGAATTAGGGGCATAGTCGAGTCAGGTCTTCTGTCCTTTCCCCGTCAACATACTTGCCAAGAGGGCACTCTATTCACCAGAAGAAATAGCCGTGAGCTAGCTGTATCGGGCGTGAACCCACAACCTCTCGTTTACCCATCAATCACTCTGGGGAGGGATGAAAAATGAGAGAATGAAGAATAGAGAGGAGTAAGTTGAGAGAAAAGTGAGCAAAAGGGTTTTTGTGAGAAAAACCGAGCCTGAGGGCCGAGTGATGTGAGTATCACAAATCAGAAAGGGTGGGAATAATACCCGGAGGAACTGGCTTCTCGAGATTTGAGGTCGTGTTGTAAACACGTCTGTGTGTCGTGTCTTTTGATTTGTCGACCTTAATTTTGGCTTTGAGTCTTTTCCGAGCATGTCTCATTATTTCAGGTCGTGTGCCTTTTGTTTCCTTGTTTGAGTCTGTCTCGCCGTGTTCTGTGGTAGGCTCGATACCCCGGTCGTGAAACTCTTTTTCAAAATCGTTTGTGCTCGGAGTGTTGTGCCATTCTCTACATTTATGCGAGGCAGGAGAAGAAAAGGAAAAATTTGGGACATCCAAGTGTGTTTCAACTTCAACCGTTTCAGCTTTCGTGGTCCGTCTTGTCAGATTGGACTGTTTGTTCAGGGTTTGCTGTGGGCAGAATGAACCGAGCGCTGTGTTATGGGCTGTATGCAGATCAATCCCCAGTAGAGTATGGGCTGTCTATTCAGTTTGAGCAGTGGTTTGTATGAGTTGTTTTGCTATTAATTGGTTGGTTATCCAATTATCATAGCACAATTGCTCAATTTGCAGACAACAAATCAATATCATTTACATTTGAGGTGTAACATGACGCAATGCAGTGCAAAGTATGAAAGATGCAGATATGTACAGATATAACATTCTTTTCAGACAAAAAGTTTGTTTCATTTCATATCATCTTTTTCAAGTACATAGTTTTGGAAACAAAAATCTGCCTGCGGCAGTACAAGGTAATCTAGCTACCAAAAAGAGAAAAGTACAAGAAAACAAAAGAAAGAAAAAGTAGCAAAAATCTGGAGCAGCACTAATGGTCTCATGCCCGGGGATCCGTCCTCGCCCTCTTCCTGGGCAGAAGCCCAGGAGCATCACTGTCTGAGCCCGAGCCCGAGCCCGAGCTGTCCCCGGCCTCCTCCTCAGATGACTCCGCCTCCACCTCCGACTCATCGTCTGGAACTGGCGCCCGCGAGGTGCTCCCTACATGGGTACGCCCCCCTCTGGTGCGGGGGAATACTCTGCCATCCCGCGTAGAAATGGGAGGTCCAGACGGACCACCACCTACTGGGGGAATCTGGAAGGGAGGCTGAAAAGTACAAAAGGCAAATACATCAGAAAGCCGTGAGCAGTTTATCGGTGCAGAATGCAGTGTATGAGTACAGTGTGTGAATGCCGTGAGCAGTTTATCAGTGCAGAATGCAGTGCATGAGTACAGTGTGTGAATGCCGTGAGCAGTTATCAGTGTAGAATGCAGTGTATGAGTACAGTGTGTGAATGCCGCGAGCAGTTTATCAAGTTTTGTGTCGTGCATCAGATTGTATGAAACAGTGTATGGTTTGAGATTGTGATCAGAAGAACATACCGGAATACTGTAGAGGGCTAAGATGTCGAAGGTCCGCTGCAGCATCCCCATCATGGAGGCATTCAACTCCACGGACTGCCGGTTGTACTCGGAGGACGCTTGCAAAAGTATCAGATGCATCAGTATTCTGCGGAATATCAAATAAACTGAAATGAAATGGCAATGCAAGATGCAAAATGAAGTGATACATACCGGAGGTAAGTCGGGAATACCGGCCAACTCATGATCAGCCGGGGGAGGAGTAAAGGGGATCTGGTAGGTCTCCCCACCCTGCCCTCTGTATGTCAGCATAGTGGGCAGAGCGGGCCAACTGGTCTCCCGTCCTCTCTGAACTCCGCCCCTGCCGCGGACTCGAGCCCTCCTCGGCGCTCCTCCTCCAACTCCTGCTCCAGCCGCTGGCGCCGCAGGTCTCTCTCTCTCAGCTCGGGGGCCGCCGCTCAGAGGCCGCATAAGGAAGGTCCGGACGTACTCTGAGTAGTCGCCCTCGCCCCTGTAGCCGCTCTCGTCCCAGCCAAGCGTGTAGTCCGCCATCTGCTCGGTGGTGAATCTCTCGGTATCCCTCATGTGCTCAGGAGGGTGCACCGGGACTATCTGCTCAGGTAGGCCTAGGGTCTGGCGTAAGAAACGCTCACCTAGGTACCAAGCCCGACAGACCGGGCCCTCCAGCAGAATCCGGTAGCGCGAGGTCTCCTCAGCACCGGCAAACCGATCCTGGATCGCCGCTGGCACTGCAGCCCACGGGTGCCAGGTGATCTGAAATTGAAATACAGTTGGTTATCTACTGTTATCGAAATATACAGTGCTAGACAAAGCTTAAATGAACTGCAAGTAAAACATACCTCGGCAGGGGTGATAGTGTCGAAGAAACGGCGGAAGAAGCCAAATGTCTCCCGGGGCCGCCGTGTGCACCTCCCGTCATAGCGGCGTGAGAAGGGGATGACAAGAGGAGTCTCCGTCTCCGGCACTGGCTCCAGCCTGGGAAAGTAGGCATAGACCCACAACTGCAAGACAGATGTCAGTATGACTATCAGATAAAGCAGAATACAGAATAAAGCAGAAATAACAGAGCCGTGTGTTGTGCAGTGTATTGAGCAGAGTGTACAGTGTGAGCAGTGTACAGTCAGTGTAAAGCAGAGTATGTGTGTGCCGCGTGTACAGTAGACAGTCCGTGTGAAACAGACTACAGTGTGTGCAGTGTGCAAAGTACAGAAAATGTAAAGCAGAAATGTAAAGCGGAAAAGGAAATGTACCTCCCAAGCACGCCAATAACCCCCGAGCAACTGTCCGCTGCCGCGGGAGACTGAGCTCATATAGCCGTAGAGGAAATGCAAGATCTGCCTGACATCCACCAGTGCGCTGAGCAGGCAGAGGGGCACAGTGTTCGCCCGGTCGGCAAAAAGGGTAGTCCCCAGCAAAAACATGAGGAAGCCGCGTGCGTATCTATCCACGGCCTCCTGGGTCATCGGGGCTGCATCAACGAGGGCAGGCTGGACCCTGAACTGCACCTCGAACCAGGAGTAGCGGACGAAACCTGGACGTGCAAGAGGTGGCGCCTCGCCAAGCAAATAGATCTGAGCGGCGGTCCACTCATCCATATCGATGTTGAAGGGGATCGGATCACCCCCCACCCCGATGCCTGTGAGCATCGAGAAGTCGTAGGGAGTCATCGTCATGTCTCCCGCCACAGATAAATGGAACGAATCGGTGGTGTCCCACCACCTCTCTGCCAGGGCAGCGAGAAGAGGCCTGCAGGCAGTAAGCCGGGTCAGCCCCCTGCAGAAAGCGCCGAAGCCGGCTTGGTCCACGATACGTCGAACCGCCTCGGGAAGCTCCGCGTACCAATCTCGAGCAGCGACGTTCCCATACCCGCGGATGGTATGGGAGTCTCCCTGTTTTCAAACAAATAGTTGCGAAGCAATATTCAAAATGCAGTTTCAAGAAGTATACAGATATGGTGCATGTGTGCACATTTTTCAGATTCAAGCAGATATCGGGTTACAGTGTGCTAGTGGGTGAACTACAACGTATGATATGTCAGCGTGTTTTGTGTGGTTCAGTGTAAATACAACATACAACATCTTTTCAGATTCAAATAAGTACCGGGCGTTGGTGAGTTTGCAGTGAAGTACGGTGTGTGCCGTGTGTTCGGGTGATTAAGGCTAGTGCAACGTGGGTGCATGTGTCCGTCTTAAACAGATATCAATTGTAAGTATGGTTGCGATCAACTACAGTGTACAGTATACCAGAATTAAGCAGTTAAAGAACAGATTCAGCTATGGCAGTTGACAGTAAAAAGTTCTACATTGCAGAAAGTGAAACAGAAAAAATGTTACCTCGGAAGCACCGAAGGATAGGTGAGAGGTAGGCTCGCGCAGGAGGAGCTCCGGGTCCAGTGCTCGGTGAAAGCTGCGAAAATAGCGGAGTCCATCCGATGGTAGCACATGAATCGCCGGGCGGTAGGTCGCCGGGTCGAAAGGACGCTCGCTCAGCGGGAGGAGCTCGACCCCGGGATCCATCTCATGATCCGGGGGAGTCCCAACGTGTCGAATGTCGTCGGCCATATCAAGAATGATGGGAAAATGGTCGAGAGATGAAAATCAGGTCGGAATATGAAGAGTCAACTGAAAAGTCAACCCCCGGGAGGGTCGAAAATGGCCGGAAAGGCCGGAAGATAAAAAGGCACGGAAATGAAGAGGAAACCGAGGGGAACAAGTCCCGAAAAAGCGGAAATAGCAAAGGATGCTCCGAAATGAAATTTCGATCGGTCGAAAATGTCCGAAACGCGAAGGAAATCGCGAATCCGACGACAAAACGGGCTTAAAACGCAAAGAAAACGGAGAAAAGAGGAAGAGAAAATGCTCTAGGGAGAGAGGGCAAGAGTTTTCGGCGGACAAGAAGTGAGAAAATAGGGTTTAGGAGCCTTATTTTATAAAACCCGAGGCAAATTGTCAAAACTGCCCCCGATCAGGCACTTTTGGCCGGTCGGCATTATTTTGTGCCAGTCGGCACAATATTGTGCCGGTGGAGTCATTCTGCAGTCGGTGGCCAGCCGGTGGCTTCCTATCCCGGCCGGTGGTGTTCCCAAGGCCTTGTTTAGGCCATATGAGTAGTTTTGGGTCTTCATAGCTCAAGAAAGTGCAAGAAAGTGTATCTCCGATGCTCAACCGGCCTCTGTTTTGACCTCGGACCGTGTCTTCTGTGCGTGGCACTCAAATTCATGCAGTGATTGTATCCTTTTGTATCCTTTTGTCTTTTATAAGGTTTAAAAGTTGCCCCGTGTGCGTTGCATGCATTCATCACAATGATTGGTGCGTCACATCGCGCCGTCATGCATCATTCGCATTGTCATGCGTCTTTCAAATCTACATTCCAGATCAGGCATCGGCATGCGTGCATCGTTCACATCGGCATGCGTGCCTCATTTGCATTTCATTTTCGCATCCCCTGTGACTTGCGTGGTTTCACTCGTCACCTGTGTTGCTTCCCTCTCTCGCGTGTACTACGCTGAGAGGTTTCCTTTCCCTCTCTCGCGTGTACTACGCTGAGAGGCTCTTCCTTTTTCCCTCTCGCGTGTACTACGTTGAGAAACTTCCACTGTCCGGCGGGACCGAAAACACGCACGGTCTGGCGGGACCTTAAACACGCAGGGTCTAGGAGACCTTAAATCCTCGGGAGGTGCAAGACCTTCGGTGCATTAAGATGCACCTCATTGCATTTGGCATGCATTTCATCACGCTATTTTGCGCACCTCGCTGTCTTGTGCACCACATCTCAATTCATGCATTGCCCCAAACCGGTCTGGCGAGACCTTAAACACGCGCGGTCTAGGAGACCTTAAATCCTTGGAAGGTGCGAAACCTTCGGCATCTGCATTATCATGCATGATTCCCGTCACGCGCTGTCATGCGCACCAATTCATGCATTGTCATGCATTTCAAAAGCCGCGCGTTGGCGCGCATTTCAAAAAACAGCAAAAACAAAAAATGCATTGTCATGCATACATTTTGCATACGGTCTAGGAGACCTTAAATCCTCTGAAGGTGTGATTCCTTCGGTGCTTGTCGTGCCCGAACGACTTTCGGTGGTCTGGTAAAACCACCTGCCTGTTTTTGCGGTGAGTTCCTAGAAGACCAACTGGGACGGTGAAAACTAGAGTTTGAACGGCTTATGCCTAGAACACAAAGGTTCGGGATTTCCGAGACTAAAGTCTGGTTTAAATACCCAGGGGGTGTCCCCTCGGCTTGAAATCTGTATGGAAGCCCCATAGGTTGAGGCGGCATGTTTACACCTCAATCCTGGATACTGAACCAACCTAGTATATCGCCCTGTTGGTAAGATAGGGAAAGCTGCAATCATAGTCGTTGCATCATTTGTAAATATTGCATATGTCATGCATTTCAAAAAATCCAAAAACAAAAACACATGCATATGTCATGCATCATTGTAAATACTGCATATGTCATGCATCATTCTGAATAGTGCATATCTCATGCATTTCAAAAAATGCATATGTCATGCATCATCGTATATAGTGCATATGTCATGCATTTCAAAAAACAAAAAAACAAAAAAAACCTGCATATGTCATGCATCATCATTGTAGTATAGTGCATATGTCATGCATTTTCTGTAAATATTCATTTCCATTGCATTGTAGTTGCATGCATCCACTGCATCCCCTTTCATTTATGGCTTGCACCTTTCTTTGTTGAGCTTGGTCTGGTATGTGTCCATACTTTTCACGTCAAAGCACAGTTCTGCATGTGCATCGCGCCTACTCCACGCTGGTATGTTGGTTTGAGGTTGCGGCACCTTTTCTGTGTTAGACATGGTTTGTATGTGTGCATGCCTTTCCTAAGTGAGATACGGTTTGGCCCGCGCGCCATAATCGCATATTACATTGTAGTGTAATTGTTGCATCCGGCATTAGGATCATTGTTCTTTCCTCAGCGGGTCGTCACCCCACTTATGTCAATCCACCCAATACTTGTCCTTGTGTCCGTCTACATCACTCATAGTTCTGCATGTGTATCGCGCCTACTCCACGCTGGTATGTTGGTTTGAGGTTGCGGCACCTTTTCTATGGTAGACGGACTTGTTACTTCCATCAACCTATTTGACATTTGTGTGGTTTCGAATCGCTCACGATTGAATCATGATTCAATTGCTTTGCATGTAGTTTGCATAGTTTCAATTGCATTGCATTATCATTTGTATTGTTCATACATCATTTTGTATATATTGCATATCATCTTGCATTCATTTCGCATTGTCATGCGTATTGCTAACAATATTGTACCTGTTAAGTTTACTTTCTTTGCAGGCACGATATTGTATGTACGGCTCATTTGAGGCCGGTGCAACCGGACGAGCCGCACAGGTATTGTATCCTCCGAGTGAGACGTATTGAGAATTGCATAATTCTCTTACATCCTTTCTGCATTGTAGTGTAGTTTGGTGTATGCTAGCTTAAAACTGTTGCATGTGTGCTTCGTTACAGCTTTCTTTGCATGATCATTAAGTTATGCTCGGCTTCGTGCATTTTCAGTTGCATTTTGCCCCTGCCTTCGGGCGCATATCTTGCTTGTCTTGCATGTTTGTCTAAGTCTTCGGCCTGGTCAAAAATGGGTCGTCTCTGGGCTTTGACATTCACTCCCGTCATTGTTATGACTTCCGAGTTCTGTCAAAGAGGGGCAACTGTAGACACCCCATTTTTGACCGTCCTCAAGACCTGGACGTCACCGCTTAAACACTCGGTGATTATCCATGTTCGTGTTCGTTTGGAGTTCCCGGAGTTCTCGGCTACGCGCCTTGCCTCAGGACCTCCGAACTTGACCGTTTTGTGTCTGGTTTTGCACCAAACACTTGTGCTTTGCCTTGGAGGGGTAGGGAATGCCTTGTGAGGCATCCCCACACACCACCGGCAGTGGCTAGAGGCCACCGGCTGGTTGGTGTTGCCATCGGCACTATATTGTGCCGGTCGGCACTCTTTTGTGCCGGTCGGCAGTCAATTTTGTCAAAATGACAATTTTGCCCTGCCGACTACTGTGCAGTTGCTTTTTCAGATATTTTGAAGCAACTGTATAGCATTTGTTTTCCCCTCCATACACGTGTATGGAGGGATGAGCCTTTGGTTTGCTTAGCTTGTAAGCTTTGTTGCCTATAAGAGAGGGCTCTCTTCTCTTGGCTCAAGGGTTGGAAAAGTTAGAAAAATTGGAGAGGAGAAGGAAGAGCTCTGGTTTTTAGGGTTTGCTTTGGTGTATCTAACCTATATCTATATCTCTTCTTCCCTTACCCTTGTGTGTGTTTGTGTCTCATTATTGCACACAAGCACATAGTATTTCACCTTCCCTTGGCTACTGAGGTCCCAAGAGGTTGTTCTTGCTGTTCTTGACTGGTTTGGAGCTCAAGGAAGCAACAAAATCATCATTTGTGAAGGTGGTCAACAAGGGTGAGAAACTACCCCTTTTTACCCCATTTTTGCACTCCATTTTTGCATAGTTTAGAACTGTTTTTGTGCTTAGTGTTTAATACAAAAAAGTTCTGTTTTTTAGTCCTCTTGATAGTTCATTAAGGGTGCTTTGTGCTTTGGGGAAGTTTGGCCACCCTTAGGCCTTGAAAGGCCCTTGTTTTAGGCCATTTTGTGTGAGATCCGGGATTTTGGTGTTTGGGCCTCTTTACCACTGAAATCTTGAGGGATTTCAGTGGTATAGATGATGCCTTGAAGTCCCAAGAAGGAGAGGGCCACCCCCTCTCCTTGATGTCCTTGAAAAGGGCAAGTTTTGCCTCTTGAGGGAGCATTGTGCTTGAGTGTGTGTTGAGCATGTATGGACTGTTATTCATGCTTAGGATATCATGATTTAACATTGCTATGTGTTGGTTTTCGTACTCCTTGCATGTTTTGCATAGATGCTTTGTAATGCCTCTTTGGTTCTTTAACATGCATTAGGTTGTGTGCCTTTATTCTAACATGATTTAGGTTTAGACTTGTGAAGGTTTTGTGCTTATTTTGCCATGTTTTAGCTCTGTCCATAGTCATTTGGGTCAATCTTAGCATGCTTAATATAGCCCCTTTGCATTGTAGCTTGTATGCTTCAAGTAGGTGCATGTGTAGTATGCATTGCTTTCATCATTTCAATGGTTTGGAACCATTTAAGATGTTATTTCAGTCCCTTGGACATGCTTGAATGCTTGTCTTGCATGCCTCTTTAATGCTTTGAAAGGTTGTGTTGCATGCTCCATGTTTTGGCCATTGTGTATGCCTTTGATTTTGAGCCACTTAGATGCCATCTAGGAAGCTCCCTTTGCATGGTCTAGGGCTGCCTTAGACCTGTTTTAAGCCTCCTTGGCCTTGTGAGGCTTGGTTGGCTTAGCCATGGTTTGGGTCCCCTTTGACTTGCCTTAAGTTCTTGGACCATTTGCATGCTAGTATGTTGCTTGTCTTGTTTAACATGGTTTGGCACCATGTCCAACATGATTTTAAAGCTTATATATGCATGTTAATATGTCAATGTTAGCCTCTTTTAAGTGTTCTTAAGAGTTGCTTGTTTATGCCTAAGTGTTGGATTATGTATGCTTGCATGTTTGTATATATTGCATATATCTTAACCTTCACTTCTATGGCATTTGGCCACTGATTTTAGGTCTATTTAGAGTTGCCTAAGTCATGTTTAAGACCATCATTTGCTTGCTTGCATGCTTACCTCATGTTTGTTTGTATGCTTCGCATAAGTACATGGCATTGTTCATATTGCATGATAGCTAACATGACTAGGTTGCATTGCATCAACATGCATTCCTTGTCCCTTGATTTGGTGATAGGGATTGGGATTTTGGTTTGTTTGGTTTGCATGCATTTGAGATTGAAAGTGCACATTTGATCCTTTGGGCCATCATGCATGGGAATGCGTGATTGGTGGCCCGAGAATCGAGGCACATGCCCCTTTGAGTCACAAACATGATAAGGAGTGTGTTTGGTGCATAAATTGCTTGAATTGCATTGCCATGCAAGATTTTGCCCTCTGCTGCTGTGAGTTGTAGGTTCTGCAGACATTCAGTGCCGGCCGGCAGTATTTAGTGCCGACCGGCAGTTTATTGATGGCCGATGAGTTCATTTTGTGCCGGTGGCCATACACTTCAGCCGGTGGTGTTTCCCCTCAGCCGGTGGTATCCCCCAGTGCCTTGAGAAGTAGTTCTGAGACTTTGGCAGTTTTCAGAAAGGCAGAGCAGGGAAAACAGAGGCAAGCTGGGCATGGCAGTGTGATTCCGAGCAAGTCCCGAGCATGCGTTGCACCCGGCTCTCATCTCGAGGCAGTTTACTGCTTTAATTAGATTAATTAATTCATTTGATTAATTTAATGGGTCTGTAATATTTTAATTAGCTTGCGTAGTTAATTATCTGTATTATTCTTTTGGTCCTTCCGAGCGAGGGCAAATCTGTAATAAGCGTGTGTGAGTGTGTGTATGTCTTCCAACCCCCACTTCTTTCTCCCTTTTATTTACCTGCTTTGATGGTTAGTATTAGGGCACGTTTATTTTAGCATACCTTATGCTATGCATGCGTGCATCCATGCATTTGTTGACATGCATCGGGCTCGGTACATCATACAAACTGCATTGTATTTTCAATTTCCAAATTGAATACGTGCATCAACTGATTGCACCTTACATGCCATTTTAGGGTTAGCCGAGCCTACTCTAAATCACATCCTTGCTTGTGATGCATTAGTCATTCTAACATGAACTAGGACATGCATGTTTGCTAACTAGTTTCTTGTTTTGGCACGGAGTATGATGTAAGTGTTTATGCTTTAGCATCTCGCATGCGTGTGAATGTTGACATGACAGTATGCTTACCATGCGGCTAAGTGCTTACATGAGATAAACTGTTTGAATGCTTGTGGGTGGAGGTTGGATTGCTTGAGTTGGAAAACTCATTGAAATCCGTATTTTAGCCTACTTGCGAGTAGCAAATTCCAAAGTGTTTTCGAAACAAACGGATATGCAATGCTTATTTCCAAATTAGGCAATCTAGTCTATACTTGTTTGCTGTGCGCATAACATAGTAATTCTAGGTTAATAATTGGAATAAGAACACATAACGTTTTCAAAATCAGATATCACGGTTAGTAGAGGCCGGTCTTCGGACCGGGCGAAAGGGGGTGCTCATAGCTGAGCTTCCCCGATCGTACCCAAGCTCCCGAGCCAAGATACTTTGGTTATGACGGACACGTGGCCTTCGGCACCGAGTCAGGGTTTCCTAAATTTCCCCATTTTAAAATATTTTGGTGGCGACTCTGTAATCTGGCAAAGCAGTCCATGTTTGGCACTTCTTTTTCAAAAAATCTGTTTTTCTCAAAACGATTTGCCAGAGTTGGACTCTTTGGTTCAGATTATGAACCGCAACAAACAAAAAGGGAGTCCGAACTGCAGCGAGGTCCCCCGCGGGCTTGTTACAGTTATTTACTTGGTGTGAGTTATTAATGAGCATATGTAAAATGTTTGATGTGCCATCTAAGCACAACTCTATGGGCAAAAATTTTAAGTTTGCTTCCATTTTGGCCCCTTAACTTTGATGAAATATGTTTAATCAGGTTCGAGGCCGTAGGTAATCTCTTGATTACTGGCCTGTTATGACCTTAATCCATAGGGGCAGGTTCGGGTCATGACAGAGTGGTATCAGAGCACAAGTTAATAACTCACACACTTGTCCAAATGAGCAATAAGCATCTAGAAAAGATCTAGGATGCATCCATGCGATAAGTATGAAATTGAAAGCAAATATGCCTAAATGTATCAAAGTGAATGATTATGTGCTATAAGTTTGTGATTTACTTGCATTGGGAACTATTTCAATATATGTGCTCCTTAGTATATGCATACTTGTGAATTTTTTTTGTATAAGGAATAATGCAAATCTAATCAGATAGTGAGAACAAGAAGTGATGAAATAGAAGAGTCCTCTACTGCCAGAATGGATAGAATGGAAAGACTGATTCAAGAGATGGCAGAAACATTGAGGCAACAACAACAGTGGCAACAACCACATCCTCCGCCTCCTCCTCCAGTACCACCTGTCCAAGACATTCAGAATGATGACCGAATAATCGCTCTCACCAAAGAGTTTAAGAAAATGAAACCGCCACAGTTTCATTGGGAATTGGATCCGTTAAGGGCAGAAGCACGGGTCCTTGGAATAGAAAAGTTATTTGAAGTGTTTCCTTGCCTAGAAACACAGAAAGTATTGCTAGCCACTGTTACTCTTGAAGATGAGGTAAGAAGGTGATGGATGCTAATGCGTGAAAACAATAAGGATATTGATTGGGTACGGTTCTTGGAAATTTTCTATGACAAATACTTTCCACAATGTGTTCAAGATAGAAAGGTGTCGGAGTTCATGGAACTTAAACAGAACAGCATGACAGTAGCCGAGTATGAGGCCAAGTTCACTGAATTGGCCAGATTCGCACCACATGTGGTCGACACTGACTACAAGAAAGCAAGACATTTTGAAAGGGGACTTCGAGATGATATCCTAGAAAAGGTGAATGTTCTCAAGCTGGAAACTTATATTGAGGTGCTGGATCGGGCCATAATATCATAGGCTAACATAGCCAGGCAGGCCAAATCAACAACTGATTGGAAAGATAGTAAAAGACAGGGCTTCTTTTCGAAGAAGAAATTTTCAAAGAAGCAGAATACGAGCTCCTCAAGTACTTCGAATTCTTCCCGAGACACATCCCCAATGTGCAACCAATGTGGTAAAAGGCATTGTGGGGTTTGTTACCTGTGGGCTCACCTTTTTTCGCTCCCCCGCCTTTCGGAAAAGGGTTGAAAAGAAAGGCCTCACAGTTCGGACTCCCGCAGTTTTGAATCTAGTCTCACAAGTACAATGTGAAACTGATAAACACCAAAGAGTCCAATCCAGCAAATCATTTTGGAAAATCGATTTTAAATCAAATAATGCCAAAATTAGACTGCTTTGCCAGATTACAGAGTCGCCACCTAAATATTTTGTTTTGGGGGAATTTAAGAAATCCTGACTCGTGCCAAAGGCCACGTGTCCATGATCACCAAAGTTGCCTTGGCTCGGGAACTTGGGTACGAGAGGAGAAGGTCCTGAAATGAGCACCTCAGCTCGCCCAATCAAAGATCGGCCTCTACTATTATGATATGTTGTTTTATAAATCTCATGTGTTCTTATTTCGGTTATTAGCTAACTTACCATGTGATGCACACAAGGAAGTATAGGCTAAAATTGCACGAATTGGAACATTTCAACTCATGTTTGTTTTCGAAAATGGTTTGAAGTTGCCACCCTCAAGTGGGCTAAAACACGGATTTGCCATCAAACATGATGGGCTTAAAAACATGATTTGCCACTTTGCAAAGTGGGCTTAAACTCACATTCATTGAATTGTTCCAATTCAAACAACAAAGCCTTCATCCACAGGTATTCATGTAGTTTAGCAAATAAGCACATAGCCTTATGGCAAGCATGCAAATCATGGCAATATGGCAATCACACTCATGCAAGTATGCTAAAGCATAAAAGCTTACCGAGTACTCCAAGCCAAAATAAAAAAACTAGTTAGAAAAATGCATGATCCTAACTATATAAGATGCCTAATGCAACACATGTAATATACAATTAATAGGCTTGGCTACTAATATGGCATATAAAGCAACTTGAACAACATGCAATTAAACACGTTTTCAAAGAAGTATTGAAATAACGATGCAGTTTGAATGATACGCCAAGCCTCGGTACATGCAACACAAATGAATGGATGCAAACATGCGAACATAAGGTATGCTAATCAAAACATGTCCCCAATCTAACCATCGAAAGCGGTTAAATAAAAGGGAGAAAGACGTGGGGTTGGAAGACATACACACATGCAGGCACACTTATTACAACATTGTGCCCTCGCGAAGAAGGGTCTGAATGAATAAGAGCTAAGCTAATCTAAGCTAAGCTAACTAATCTAATTAAGCTAATTAGACTAATTATTACAAATCAAACAAATAACTAGTAAACTAATTACTAATTATTACAACACTTTAACTAATTAGCAAACTAATTAATTGAAAACAAATGTACACTAAATACACATGCAAAGGATTAAACTACACTGCCTCAGCTCTTCCTCGGGAAGTGGAGGATGCTTGCACTCTGTTTTCGCCCCGAAAAGGCTTCCGTTTTGCTCCTAAGAGGCTCTATTTGCAGGGTTGAACGTACTCCAGAAAAATTCTGCTCCACCTTACCAAATCAATGCTGAGGATTACACCAGTGACCTGCCAACCATGGGTGGTTGCTGCCAGCCCCCACCGGCCAAAAATGTGCCTTGCAGGCCAAGAATAAGGCACTGCCGACCATTAATGAGCCACTGTCGGCCACTGGTGCTCTGAATCACCACACTGCGACTGAGCACAAACAAGGGAAAATAGAAGGTTTTCCAGGGGTTTGTTTGTACTGTGCCCCTCCTTATCATCTCAAAATCTCAAAGGAGTGGCTCCCTTGGATCCAAAACCACCAATCAAGCATTTTCAATGCATGATGGCCAAGGAACCAAGGAGTACAAGTTCAATAGATGCAAAAACAAGACTTAAGGCCATCACCTCATCAAGTGGGATCAAAGGCAATGAAGGCAAAGGAGATTGGCTCATTTCATCACTTTGAGTATGAAATGCTCCAATCTTCCTTGTATTCAATATAACGTCCGATTGAACACATGCAATGCAATACAAAATGCTTAACTTGCTCAAGTTTTACTTAGCACTTTTATTTACTCATTTTAAGTTACCAACACATTCTTTAATTGATTAAGTCCAAGGTGATTGTCGTCTAATGGAAGAGGTGTCAACCAAGGGAGGATTTAAGGCAAGAGAGAAATCATGCCTTTGGTTAGTAGAAATCCTCAAAAGAGGATTAAAACCATTAAGCACAAATCTCAATCTCAAGCTTAAACACAACCCAAAGATTAACCAACCCTCAAAGCAAATGAAAAAGTGATGAAATGAGGGAGGTTGTAGATATTATATGTGCTGAAATGACATGCAAAATGACACTACAACATGCAAACAACCCAAGCAAATCATATTTAAAAGCCTAAAACACCAAACTAGTGAAGATCACAACACTATAGACATGCAACACAAAGCTCAAAAAGTACAAACACTTCAAAATAGTCCTAAAACAGCCTAAAAAGAGTCCTAAAACATGTTTGAAGTAAGCCCAAAATAGCTAGAATAAGAGGCCAAGACATAGCATAAGCTAAACTAGTAAGCACAATTGCGTTACAAGCATACAAAGCAAGCCTCAAGTGCTCTAAGCAGCCCAAAATAGAGCTGAAGCATGCCAAAATAAAACCTAAAACATGCTTGAATTAAGCTAGGTTAAGCTAGAAAATCATGCCAACATGTGAAGCAACCTAGGCATGGAAGCAAGACACAAGGAGGGGAGGCTAACCCCTTCTATTTTGGACCTCAAAACATGGTTTTTACCACTGAAAATCCCCTGGAATTCAGTGGTTAAAAGGGCCAAAAAAAAGTTGTTTTAAAAGCTCTGAAAGATGGCACAACAACTTAGTAATCAAGCAACAAGAAGGATGGACTACCCCTAACTCCAAACAAACCTCAAACCACCATTTTAGACCATGAAAATAGAGATTTTCAGAGGTCAAAACCAGCCTCAAAACAGTATGTAAAGATGGCAGAACAAGTATTTAAAATAGGCTTAAAACACAAGTGTTCTACCTCTTGAAGACAAGATGTAATTTAGGCACCAAAATCAAGCCAAACCAGGCCAATATCCTCTTCTAGAGCTCAAAGAAGGCCTCAAGTAACCTCTACTCAATGGTGATCAAGTTTGATCAAGGACTTATATGAAAGAGTGTAGAGAATTTAGGCTATAAAGCACAAAATATCTAGAGAGAGGGGATTCTAGAGAGAGAAATAGAGATTTTTTTGTCTTCAAAAATTTCTAACCCTTGCACATGCAAGAGAGGGCTTTTATATATAGAAGATGCAAAATCCCTTCAAAGAGATCCAGCCATACATGTGCAAGAAGATGGTTCAATCTGTGCAAATAGCTGGCACAAAATATCAAAAAATATCTACTGATGCACTGGTGGCCGATGGCCGGTAGGGCACATCAATGGCCAGCAGGCCAATAGCCATGGCCGGCAGCCCTCAATGATGGCCAGCAGGCCATCAAATGAGACATAATGGATGCAGGGTTTGGGAAAACTTATACCTGTGGCGTTCTGCCGTAGACTTCGAGCGCTCGACGAGCAATCAGACTCGCCATCGAATGTACCTGCAAGAACATCCAAGTCTTGAGGACGGTCAAAAATGGGGTGCCTACAGTTACCGTATATTAGGGGCCTGTTTTAAGTGTGGTAAGACATGGCACATGGCTAGAGATTGTAATCAGAACAACGGGAAGTTCGCTGCTAGCTCCACTGCATCGATCCCGAAACTAGGAAATACTACGAGATCTACTACCACCGGAGATACCGTGAGGCAAGGGAGAGTTTTGCGTTTGTTCCGGGCGATACACAGAATGCTGAAGCCGTTGTCTCAAGTACTATCTCTATATGCAATCAGGATACTTTTGTGTTAATTGACTTCAGATCAACACACTCTTTCGTAACTTGTGCATTTGCATCTAGACTGAGTAGACCTCTAAAATCATTGCCATATTTGCTATGTGTATCTGCTCCATCCGGGGAATCTGTGTTGTGTGCATCTGTATATCGATTTTGTGACATGCGTATTGGGAATGCTATTCTGTATGTAGATTTTTTGCCCTTGGACTTTAGACATTTTGATGTAATTCTGAGCATAGATTGGTTAACTAAATATTGTGCCGCCATTGATTGTGTAACAAAACAAGTTGTACTTAAACCACCGGAATATACAGAAATTGTGTTTGTGGGTAACGAGGTAATGCCTACATCTTACTTGATATCTGCAATGAAAGCATGTAAATTGATCAGAAAAGGGTGCCAGGGTTACTTGTGTTGTGTGCTATCTGAACAAATTGTGAATGTAGAATTGAGTAGTATCCCTTTGTTAGCGAATTTCCAGATGTATTTCTAGATGAATTTCCAGGGGAATTAGTGGACAAGGAGATAGAGTTTACCATTGAAATTGTGCCAGGCACTCAGCCTATTTCCAAAACTCCCTACGTAATGGTTACTGCTGAAATGAAAGAACTAAAAGAACAATTGCAAGACCTGCTTGACAAAGGGTTTATTCGACCTAGTACTTCACCATGGGGTGCACCAGTGTTATTTGTGAAAAAGAAAGACAGAACCTTGCGCTTGTGTATTAACTATCGAGAACTGAACAAGGTGACAATAAAGAATAAATAGCTCTTACCTCGTATTGATGACTTGTTTGACCAGTTGCAGGGATCACAAGTGTTTTCCAAAATTGATTTAAGATCCGGGTACCACCAGCTGAAAGTAAAAGCAGAGGATGTTGAGAAAACCGCATTTTGGACAAGGTATGGCCATTACGAATTTCATGTTATGCCATTTGGGGTGACTAATGCTCCTGCAGCATTTATGGACCTAATGAACCGAATTTTTAAGACCTACCTTGATGAATTTGTTGTGGTTTTTATTGATGATATTTTGATATACTCAAAGAATAGACTTGAACATGAACAACATCTGAGGACTGTTTTGCAAACACTTAGAGAAAAGAAATTATTTGCCAAACTAAAGAAATGTGAATTTTGGTTGGATGAAGTTATCTTTTCAGGGCATGTTATCAACAAGGAGGGGATTTCAATAGACACACAAAAGATAGAAGCAATCATAAATTGGCCTACACCAACAAATGTAACAGAAGTCCGCAGTTTCATGGGCTTAGCTGAATATTACAGAAGGTTTGTCAAAGATTTCTCAAAAATAGCCGTGCCTCTTATTGGTGTATGTTATGAGATTTATGTGTTTTGAGATTTTTTATATAATTCATGATTTTTATATAATTTATGTACTTGGTATGCATTTCATAGCTGGATCTGTTTGGATTGTTTGTGTCTTAAGGTTCTAGGGTAATGTATGTTGATTTGTCTCTCAAATGGGTAGCACATTGACTCTACTTCTTAAGGGGATCATTATCAAGTTGCTTCAACTTTTTCTTCTCCACTGTCTTTTCCTTTTTCTCAGATGAAAAAAATATCATCAATAATTGTTTGTTATTTTTGTTGTTTCTCTGTTTTTTGCTTTTTGGTTTTTGGTGCCTTGTAATTGTGAATGGTATTGATATGTTATTGTCATGATTGTTGGTTTTACAAAAGAACTAGAGTGCGAACTAACTTACTGTGCAAGTCTAGTATTCGATTTTGTGATTCTTGGCCACGAGTAATTCAATATGCAATGTGCTACGCGTGTTGGTCAGTGTAATAATTCCAATAAAAAAGTTTTCTATTTAGATCATGGAAACCAATTTAGGTCTCTGGCAGAAAAAAAACCTTCATTGGGCAAGTGAACTCCAATAGAATATGAATTGCTTCCTTGATCAGGTATGATGTTGTTTGAACATATGTTCAAATGAATTGCCTTGATCGATCGCACAACTTCGCATAGCCTCACAATGTATAACGATTATCATGATGTTTTTGATTGATATATTTTATGAGAAACAATGTTGCAAGTTTTTCACAGGGTAACCAAATAAACAATGTGGCTCTCAAATTATATGACTAGTTTTGTTTGTGAGAGCATATGCGTGTGTCAATCTAATAGGCTAATTCAATCATGCGATAGTTTATTTTGTTTTTGTCATTTTGCTAATCGGTTAGTTCTTAAGTGTTTACACTTGCTTTTTGTTTCAGTTTCTCTCCTTATAAATATTTTTTTTTTTTTTTTTTTTTTTTTTTTTTTTTTTGTACAAGGTTTGCAAGCTTGCACTATGAAGGATACAAACGCAGAAGTGCAGTCAGGTGATGGCGATATTTCTCATTTGAAGTCTCGTTCTACTAATCTGGATGACTTTCTCAGTGGTATAACCACCGGAACAGAAGTAGATTCTCTTCCAGATCTTCAAGAACAGGTATTTACCATTTCCGTTTTTTTTTTCCTTTAATTTTTTTGGGTCACATTTACATTTTGAACTTTTTTGAAAAGTGAGAAGTGATCTATTGTTATTGCTTGTGTTAAATATGGGAATATAGCAAAATTATCTGATTGTTTTTCTAATCTTGTATGTCCCACATATCAGTGACTTTTATTTTATTTTTTTTTAAATAATATTTTTCATTTCTATAGTTTCAATTTGTTTCTTGGTACTAGTAATTGCCTATTGCATGATGTCAAACATGCAATGATATGACGGTTTTTGAGTGATTATTATTAACAGTTCAAAGCTAATTTAATTCACTTAATTTCAACAATATTTCTCAAGTTTTATTCATCATATTTTCTACAATTTCTCTTCTACATTGATTATTTCTTGTTTCACATTAGTAAGCAGGCCTGGCCCTAAGCATAAGCAGGCGAAGCTGCTGCTTAGGGCTCACAACTTTTGATTAAAAATTAGGTCCCCATCTAGGTCCAACCCTTATATTAAATCCTAAAAACAAAATTAGTCTTACTAATCCTCAATCAAATGGAGGGGCTCCAATCTATGTCCAAAATTCTGAAGGCCCTTTTAATTACATTTAGGAAGAAAAAGGAGAGAGATTGAATGGTGTCCAAAATGCAAGATCAAATGGATTAGCTACGTTATTTATTGAATATGATATATGAGAGGGTAATTTATTTGTAAATTGGGCCGAGCTAGGTAATGGGCCGATTTGTGGGCCACAGTAAGAAAGGCTGAGTAAAAGGGGCTTGTAGTTACCCCGGTCCGAGGAGAGCCTTGTTAGCTCGTTCACCACGGTTAGGCTGATGGAAGTTAGCTCGGTCATGTCCTTTGGACCGAGGTATGTTGAGCCTTCCTCAAGACCTTGCTGTTAATTAGCTCGGTCCAAGCTTGATATGGTTAGCTCAGTTTCAACAAGTGAAACCGGGGTACAAGCTGTGAAAGGAAGAGCCGAGGTAATTGGAGCTCGGTCAATTATGCCAGTTTAGCATGGCCATGTTATCTCGGTCGTTGTGTCATCTACCGAGATAAAACCATCTCACTTGGTTTAAGCAGTGAGGGGGGTGTTGAAGGATAACCATTATCTTTCTAGAATGTGATTCCTAGGAGGACTCTGCATGGAGGAGTAAGAGTCCTACTAGGATTGTGCCACACGGAACCTATAAAAGCTCACAACATCACCTATGGAGAGGCAACACAACTTTGATTCCCGAATACACAGAGCTTTTGCCTATTTGTCTATTTTGCTGACTTAGGCATCGGAGAGGTATCCGGCACACACCTGCCGGCTAGCTCACGTTTGTGTTTTTAGGGAGTAAAGCGACGACGTACGGAGGAGCGTAGACTAGATCAACAGGATTATACAAGAACATTATTTCGTGCTTGTACAATTGGCGCCGTCTGTGGGAAGCGTTAAACAGAACAAAACCTCTTAATCAAGTTTTCCTTGCTAATTGAAAGCAATGGCGCACAACGAAGATTTTCCACAGTCTGCCATCGACGGACAAACTCTTGAGGGAGGTGGGAGGCGCAAAGGTTTGCCTTCTATCCCTCCCATGGCGGACCTAGAACCCCAGCGACAGAACCCCTGGAGGGATGCAAGGGGGAGGCGGGGTAACAGTCCTCGTCGCTCTCGCTCACAAAGTCCTGAAAAACAGAGACGGAGGATCGACCCACAAGTTCTGGAGGATCGCGTGAGGGAGCAGGACGAGCTGATAAGAAGGATGGCGGTGGACACGGAGTTGATGAAGCGCCAGATGAAAGGAAAAGGAGTGGCGACAGGAGAGGGGCACAAAGGCAACACGCCCCCTCGCCACTCGGAAGATCGTGGTAGGCATACCACACCATCGCAAGCAGAGAGCAGGAGCTTAAAAACAGGCGACACTCAATCAAGGACTTCCAGGACTCGTTACTCCAGGTCTACGAGGACGAGAACATTGAGGTCCCATACGGAGGGAAGCACCTATCGGCCCTCGCACACACACCAGACGTCATCCAGGCAGACGGAGTTGCCTAGATCGTCCAACTTACGAACAGTACTTGAAGAAAGGGCACGATGGAAAGAAGATGTTAGGGCACGCGACCCGCACAGAGTCTCAGCCCTTCAGCGGTTGGCTCTTCGGACGCATGGAAGCATTGAGGTAGGAATGCCAACACCGCACCCCGCTTACGAACTAACAGAGAAAGCATTAGCCAGGTTGCAGACCTTGCCGTTCGTTCCAGCAATTGAGAACGCGCCCCTACCTTCAGGCTTCCTTCAGCCCAAATTCACCATGTATAAGGGGAAGACGGACCCCTACTCGCACTTGAGCCACTTTCGCCAAGTTATGGCGTTGTACCGGCGAAACGAGGCTTTGATATGCATTTTATTCCCATCCAGTCTTGGCAACCTGGGTTTAACCTGGTTCGAAAGGCTACCAGAAGGCAGCATCGCCTCCTGGGCGCAATTGGCAGAGGTGTTCATAGCGAGGTTCAGAATGAACACCAAGACGCCAGTGGAGATCGATCAACTACTCTCCATTGACATGGGCGACAAGGAGACGTTGAGATCCTATAACGGTCGTTATTGGGAGACCTTCAATCAGATAGGAGATTGCCCCACAAATCTCACTATCGCGCAATACAAAAGAGGCCTTCCAGTTGGAAACAGGCTGAGGGACTCAATCACTATGACGCCACTTCTCACGATGGAGGCCTTAATGGAGAGAGTGCACCAGCACATTCGGGTGGAAAAGGATGGTGCCCGTGCCAAGGCGAAATCTGGCACGACAGCAATATTAGATAAAAAGACTTCGGCCAAAGTCAACACGATAGAACGTCCAAGCAGGAACGGGCGAGGCAGGGGGGACAAGGGACAGGACCAAGATAAAAGATGGTTGAGAGTCCGCACCGCCATCACCACAGTGTTCAAAAAACCAATCTACCGAATTCTCAGGGAGATACGTGATGAGCCTTTCGTCCGATGGCCAGCTAAGTTGGGAGAAGCACAGAAGGACTATGACGAAAGATCCCAGTGCACCTTCCATAAGGAAAAGGGGCACCACACTGAAAATTGCACGCCGTTGAGACAGCACCTGGAAGAGTTAGTGGCAGCTAGGCACTTGGACCGGTACATAGAAGGAGGGATGCAGCCAGCCTCCCAGGACCACAACAACCCCAATGGAATGCTGATCGACACCCCACCACAAGGCATGATTAACGTAATACATGGGGTATTCGAGCCTGAGCGGGTATGCGAGCTCAGGGGAACGATCAAGAAGGCAGAGCACTTAAGGGAGGTATTAAGCGCACAACCTGCCATCAAAAAGGGGAGAACAGAAGCCACGAACATTATATCCTTTTCAAACAGAGACTTGGCAAGAATATATTGCCCTCATAATGATGCACTGGTCGTCACACTCTGCGTCAAGGATTATGACATCAAATGGATTTTGATCGACCAAGGAAGCTCATGTTAGATAATGTATTATTAAACCTTCAAACAATTGAAACTGGAGGACAAGGACTTGGCACCTGCAACATCTCTCCTAATCGGATTCAACTCAATGCCAGAGTGGCCAATCGACAAGATAATCCTCCCAGTCAGAGCAGGAAGCATGACGAAACAAGTGGAATTCTGGGTATTGAAAGTCCCTTTCACTTACAACATCATCTTGGGAAGAACATGGCTGCATGCCATGCGATCTGTAGCATCAACCTACCATCAAGTACTGCAGTTCTCCAACGAAGCTGGAGTAATTGAAGAGGTCTTTGGAGACCAAATAATGTCCAAGCAGTGCTTCGTCACAGTGAATGGCAGCTGAGCTGCCAAGGGGTTTATACAGATGGTAGAAGAACCTGAGAGCAATGAATTGTTCGTGGATGTGGGCAAAGTCGCTGAATAGAAGGTAGTGGAAGACTTGGTACAGGTAAGAATAGATGAAAAGAACCCGGAAAAGTTCTTTTTGCTTGGCTCATCTATGTCCAGCACTGAGAGAATAGAGGTCATGGAATTCTTGACCTCTAACATCGAAGTGTTTGCCTGGACGCCGTATGATATGCCTGGCATTGACCCAAGTTTCATTTGTCACCAATTGAATGTCCATCCAACTGCCAGACCAATTATACAATGCACTCGCAGATCCGCACTCCACCACGCCGAGATAGTGGCGGAAGAAGTGGGAAGTCTTCTAGAGGCAGGAGCCATCAGAGAAGTGCACTACCCCAAGTAGATATCCAATACAGTAGTGGTGCCAAAGAAGAATGGAAAATGGCGTGTCTGCGTCGACTACAAAACAGTCAACAAGGCATGCCCAAAAGATAGCTTTCCGTTACCCAGGATAGACCAACTGGTAGACCTAACGGCAGGGCACAATCAGCTTAGCTTTCTTGATGCATACAGAGGCTACCATCAGATCGCTATGTATGAACCAGACCAGGAGATCATATCCTTCACAACGTCAAGGGGACTGTATTATTATAAGGTCATGCCCTTTGGCCTAAAGAACGCAGGGGCAACATTCCAACGGATGGTCACCAAGATGTTTGAACCATTGTTAGGAAAGACAATGGAAGCCTCCATCGACGACATGGTGGTCAAGAGCAAGGATGAGACGGACCATCTCAGGGACCTAGGTGAGATGCTTCAGATCCTGAAAAAGCACAAGTTACGCCTTAATGCGTCCAAGTGTGCGTTCGGCGTAGGATTAGGCAAATTCCTAGGCTTCCTAGTGACCAACCGAGGTATAGAGGCAGACCCCTCTTAGATCAAAGCAATCCAGGATCTAGAGAGGCCCAACTCAGTAAAAGAAGTACAACATCTCACTGGCATGGCAGCTGCGCTCAATCGGTTCATAAGTCGGTCGTCAGACAGATGTCGACCATTCTTCCAAGCATTAAAAGCCAAGTTTGAGTGGGATGAAGAATGCGACCATGCCTTGGAGAACTTAAAAGATTACTTGTCCTCTCCACCATTGCTAGTGACCCCAGTGCCTGGAGAAGAGCTCTTTTTGTACCTGACAGTCTCACAGCACGCGGTTAGCGCGGTGTTGGTCCGAGCAGAAGGAATCCAACACCTGCCTATCTTTTATGTCAGCAAGACATTGCTGGGTGCAGAAACCAGGTACTTACCATTGGAAAAATTGGCCTTAGCCTTAATGATGGCATCAAGGAAGTTATCGCATTACTTCCACGCCCACACCATAATCGTCCTCACAGCCTTTCTATTAAAAGCTTTGTTTGAGAGGGCAAACTTTTCTGGGCGAATCTTGAAGTGGGCAGTGGAGTTGGGACAGTTTGACATCAAGTTTCAACCTAGAACCACAATAAAAGCCCAAGCTTTGGCAGACTTTGTGGCAGAATTCACTCTAGGAAGTCATCACATCTGCCCAGTCGACTTAACTAATACAACCGAAAAGGGGATGGAAATTGTCGCCAGAATAGCGCAACCCCTGGTATAGGATACCCAGTCAGATCTCAAGGCAGACCTGAGTGAAAAAAGGGAGCAAGGAGCAAACCATGCTACACCAAGCCAAGACTCATCAACAAATAAAGACTTGGTACAATCAGATAGTGAGGGGCAAACAACAAGCATGGATTTTGGAGAGAACACCAGCAACACTCATGACCCCAAGGCATCATCTGATCCGTCCACTTGCTGGAAGCTGTTCGTTGGAGAGATGTGGAAGCTCTTCGTGGATGGAGCGTCCAACAGGCACGGAGCAGGACTTGGCACAGTCCTTATCTCACCAGATGGCCTAATAGTGGAGCAAGCAGTTAACCTTGGCTTCCCAGTATCAAACAACGAAGCGGAGTATGAAGCGCTTCTAGCAGGCCTAAAATCAGCATTCTACATAAAGGCCAGTGAGCTGATGGTTTACAGCGACTCACAGCTGGTGGTGAACCATATTTCAGGTGACTACGAAGCAAAGGATGACAGGATGGCTAAGTACCAAGAGTTAGTCAGAAAAGAGATCATGAAGTTTGAAGTAGTGCAGATAGAGCAGATTGGCAGGGAAGAAAACGGCAGAGCGGACGAACTAGCAGGCTTTGCTTCGATGGCAGATACATCCATCCCTCATCCATTACTGATTGACTACCTTCCAAGACCAAGCATCGAAGAACCTGAAGTAGTTGAGGTATGTTGCGCCGAGTTAGGCCCCTCATAGATGGATCCCATTATAACATTCTTGAAAGACGGCGTCTTACCAGAAGAAAAGAAAGAGGCCAGCAAAATAAGAGCAAAGTCACAGCAATTTTGGCTCTCTCCATCAATGGCCTTGTACAAAAAATCCTTCACAGGACCTTACTTGAAATGTGTCCATCCTAGCAAGGTTGATGCATTCCTGTTCGAGATACACCAAGGCGTATACGGAAGCCACGAAGGGGGAAGATCATTGGCCTATAGAGCAATTTCGCAGGGATATTAGTGGCCTTACATGCAAGCTGATTCTAAGAAGTATGTCAAGAAGTGCGAGAAATGTCAGAAGTTCGCACACCAAATACATCAGCCAGCTAGAGAACTTCTACCATTAACTAGCCCATGGCCCTTCGCAATGTGAGGCTTGGACATAGTAGGACCACTTCCAACGGCACCCGGCAACAGGAAGTTCTTTCTGGCAGCAACAGACTACTTCACAAAGTGCGTAGAAGCAGAAGCACTGGCATCAATAAAGGAGAAAGATGTGAAGAAGTTCGTTTGGCAGAATATCATCACTCGGTTCGGCATACCAAAAGCTCTAATATCTGATAATGGCACTCAGTTTGACGGCAAAATATTTAGAGGCTTTTGTGAAGAGTACAACATAGAATTCTACAATTCTACACCGGCATACCCCCAAGCAAACGACCAAGCGGAAGCATCGAACAAAGTTGTCTTGGATGGATTGAAGAAAAGGTTAGAGAAAGCAAAAGGCAAATGGGCGGAGGAGCTCCCTCCTGTTTTGTGGGCTTACCGTACCACACCTCGGAGGTCAACCAGAGAAACACCTTTTTCCTTGGCCTATGGCATGGAAGCAGTAATTCCACTGGAAGTTGACCTCCCCACAATTAGAAGTGAAAATTTTGATCCTGACTTAAATGGAGAAGCCATAGCATTGGAGCTCGACCTTGCAGAAGAAAGAAGAGAAAGAGCACTGGTTCATATTGCCTCGTACCAGCAAGAGTTATCTAGAAAGTATAACAAGACAGTACATCCAAGGCAATTCAAGATCGGAGATTGGGTGTTGAGCAAAGTAATGGGAAACACCTTGGTACCCAGAGATGGCAAGTTAGGGCCCAATTGGGAAGGACCTTACAAAGTGGTTGGATTAGCGGGAAAAGGGGCATACCACTTGGAAGATGAAGACAGCAAAGCCATTCCCAGGCCATGGAACACTGCCAATCTCAAACTATTTTATTTTTAGCTTTTCTTTCAAGTACTTGCAATTTTTTTCTTTTCCTCAATAAAACACGTAGTTTTCTTTTCAGTATAAATATTGTCTACTGTAAAAGTTGTTTTAGTGAGTTAGGGGCATTGACAACATAGTTGGCCGGAATAACCAACTTTGCACTCTCCTAAGCGCAGGATAAGGATCCAGGCTGTAGGATGTTTGGCTAGAATAACCAAACACTTTACTCTGGGTTGACAGGAATAATCAACTTAGAAGTTGGCTGGAAAAACCAACACTTCTCCTAAGCCCAGGATAAGGATCCAGGCTGCAGGACGTTTGGCTGGAATAACCAAACACTTTACTCTAGGTTGGCAGGAATAACCAACTTAGAAGTTGGCTGGAAAAACCAACACTTCTCCTAAGCCCAGGATAATGATCCAGGCTACAGGACGTTTGGTCGGAATAACCAAACACTTCACTCTAGGTTGGCAGGAATAACCAACCTTGAGCTTTCCTAAGCCCAGTATAAGGATCCAGGTTGCAGGACGTTTGGTCGGAATAACCAAACACTTCACTCTAGGTTGGCAGGAATAGCCAACCTTGAGCTCTCTCCAGCCAGGATTAGGATCAAGGTTGAAGAGTGGTTGGCTGGAAAAACCAACACTTAATACTCTTTAGCCGAGATAAGGATCAAGGTTGAAGAGTGGTTGGCTGGAAAAACCAACACCTAGTACTCTTTAGCCGAGATAAGGATCAAGGTTGAAGAGTGGTTGTCTGGAAAAACTAACACTTAGTACTCTTTAGCCGAGATAAGGATGCAGGCTGAAGAGTGGTTGGCTGGAAAAACCAACACTTAGTACTCTTTAGCCGAGATAAGGATCCAGGCTGAAGAGTGGTTGGCTGGAATGACAACTTTTAAGTGATCTTCAGCCGAGGTGAAAACCTTGGTTGAAGAGGTTGGCAGGTATGTCCAGTTAGATTTCAAGGTCAAGACCGAGATAGATATCTCGGCCGGAGAATGTTATATTGCATTAAGTGCAAGCATAGAAGAAAACCGAAACAATAGTTGGAACAAAAGAAGGTTTCATTGAAAATTCAAAACAAGTACAAAAGGTGGGGCACAGCCCGGTTACAGTTTCAGTCTCTTTCCTAAAGCAAAAAGAAGAACGTACAAGACTAAACAAAGAGGTCATCAAGATCTGCATCCAGTCCAACTCGGAGCACGGTTTCAGCTGGTAGCTCGGTCGTCAAGTTTTCTACCGATGGCTCCACCCGAGCTGACTAAACAGCGGGATCATTGACGACCGGGGCTTCGTTAGGCTCGGTTTCCTCTTCATCATCCTCAGTTTGAAGGAATTTTTGTTAAATGGCTTGAGCGTACTCCGCCATGTAGCTCGGTATGAAGTGGGAATGAGGGTTCAGGAAGACCTTGGTGTCAGGACCGTGACCGAGCTGTGCCACCGCCGTTTTCCACCCACACTTGAAGAATAAATCCTTACCAGCTTCGCACTGCAGGATGTAGGTTCCCTCGCCTTCTTTGTAGCCGCGGTCTTCCGCTTCTTCAATCTTCTTTTCCAACTCAGTTATCTTGGCCTTCTTCTTCTCCTTAGTTGTGGCAAGCTCACGCAAGTAGTAGTCCTTCAGCTCGGTCAAAGCTTTTTGTTTCTCCACTTCAGCTGAGTCAACTACACCGGTGAGGCGGGCGACCTCAGATTAAAGCTCGGCCATTTTTTGTTTGGCCACTTTTAGCTCGGCTGTCTTCTTGTCAACATTAACCACAGCTTGCCTTGCTGTCTTCCGCAGCTCTAGTGCACGCTTGTGTGCAATCTGGCTCTTTTGCATGGCCTGCATAAGGGTGGTAAGCAATTTTTTGAGTAAGAACCGAGCTAACAGATGCACAAAAATAGGAAAACAAAGGAAAGAATACTCACCAGCACCATTGATTTGGTGGCCGAGCGGATAACTTTTAGCTCGGTAAGGTGGGCATGGTGATCCATATCAGGGGGCAGACACACGTTCTTAGCCAGATTGAAGGCCAGCATGTGATCTTTATCTGCCACCACTGAATCTGTGTCTTTGATGGCTCGGTTCTGGTATGATAATCTTGGTGCCCAATCAGAAGAGTTAGCTCGGTCTGAGCTCTTAGGTTGTGGGCTTGGTACTGCGGTTGGAGGAAGCACAGTTTTGTCCTCATCGACAAGGTATGGCTCAATGGGAGAAGACCGAGTGCGCTTGCGAGACCGAGATGATGAAGGCCGGCGGGATGGTAGGGCTACCATGGTCTCCTGTGTTTGACTGACTAGTGGTACCTCAGGCTGGTTTGTCTCGGTCAGAAGGGCTCTTACGGCTCTTTTCTTGGCCATTTCTTGTTCAGCAGTTAGTGGGATCAATTTGATTTGAGGCAAGGTTGGATCCAGTTCAGGAGAGGCTTCCAACAAAAAGTCAGTTACCCTGGTCTTCCTACGACTGCTGTATTGGTATGTCGGTTCAAAATTTAGTAGCTCGGCCCAACGTCTATTCGGATATCGCAGTGCGGCGCGAAGTGTGTTTAAGTTAGGGTAGCTATACTGAGACTTGAGAAAGTTCAAATCTGCATGGAGTAAAAAGACAACAGTCAGTGAGGCTCAACGTAAGAAAACCGAGGTAAAAGAAAGCAGAAAACTAAGCCGAGGTAATTATACCAGCGACTCCTTTATTCCAGTTTATTCGGTCGACCGGGATCTGGGCTTCTTGGTCTTCAAAATTCCTAGAAACCCAGAAGAAATCATCGTCGTTTACGTCCTTATCTGGAGTATTCTTTATTATCTTTTCACGCCGGCGCCTTATTCTTAAATAGTAAACCCAGCCATCTTCATTTGAACCTATGGAATATTGGTGGAAGAGCTCGGCTAAACCGAGATTAAGGCCAGCCCGGCGGTTTAGCTCGGCAGTGCCGTTTATTATACGGTATGAATTTGTTGAAAGCTGGGTAGGGCAAAGGTTTGTTTGTCTAAGGAATTCACAAAGAAGGGGTTGTACGGCGAATCGTAGGCCGGTTTCTACAATAGAAAGAAGGGTGAAAGGAACGAAGCCTGGTTTACCCCAGGGTGTAATATCTAGTTCGGCTAGGCTAAGGTGGACATCGTCAGGGATGTTATAGTCCCTTCGGAACTCGGCCATGGCACCAAGGGAGTTTACTAAAAACCTATACTTTCCCATATGGGTTTAAATTATGTATAAATTGTCCATAAGTGTTAGCTCGGTGCTGAGATGACGCTGAGTAGCTCGGTTGAGCTTTCAGGGGAGTGCTTGGCAACCTACGTCTGCAAAAGGGAAAAGTGTTAAGCACAGCTCGTTGGACCGTGCTAAAAACAAACAAGGTAGAATAGAAGTTGTCTTAGCTCGGCTACGTGGAAACTACACATTTTTAGCCCAGTTTGAGCTATTGGGGCAGCATTCTTAGTTCGGTTTTTATTATGGGAGCTGGTTTAGCCCCGAGTTATAGCTTGGTTGGTGGTTGAGGCTTTCTAGCGCGGTATTGCATAAAACTAAGGCAGTTCGCTAGCTCGGCCAAGTAAAGCAAAAGGTACTCAGACCTATTGTAACTACAAGTATGGCGTGAAGTTTTAGTTCGGTTGTTTAGTTTGGCTAAACTTACACCTAATACAAATAGTATCCTAGTTCGGTTGGAGTATGATTTTGGATCAAAACCACCGTTTCCCAGGTGATTCATGTATACAGTAGTTATGTTACAGAGGTTTTTTCAGAAAAATGGAAGCAAAAATGGTATGTGCTTTGAAAAACATACAAACACGCATGCTATGTTGTATGAAATAAATACGAAATCAACAAAGAGGATTAAGTTACTTACAAGAATGGAGGCAAGTCGATGAAGATCCAAGTTGCAAGGAAGAATACGAGCTTTGCAAAAAACAGTGGTTGCAGAAAAGAAGGCTCGAACGAAAGAGAAAGAGTGAGATGGTGAATAGTGAAAGAGAAATGATTCGAAAAGTAGGGTTTTTGCTTTGTGTAAAGCTTTTACGCGGGACTGTTCAAATATTGCGAAGTACGAAGATGGCTGGATAGCTGCGTTAGGCCAATAAGAGTTTGCCATGTGTCCTTGGAAATGAGAAGCGATTCAGTTACAGCGATTGAAGAGACGTTTTTGGTAGCCCGGTGTGAATCTAGCTCGGTTAAAGGGCTAAAGTTTTTAGCTTGGTTGGTAACAGATAATCCTTATCATGCTGCGCAGATGGAATTAAGGGGCAATTGAAAGGGTAATTTATTTGTAAATTGAGCCGAGCTAGGTAATGGGCCGATTTGTGGACCACAGTAAGAAAGGCTGAGTAAAAGGGGCTTGTAGTTACCCCGGTCCGAGGAGAGCCTTGTTAGCTCGTTCACCACGGTTAGGCTGATGGAAGTTAGCTCGGTCATGTCCTTTGGACCGAGGTATGTTGAGCCTTCCTCAAGACCTTGCTGTTAATTAGCTCGGTCCAAGCTTGATATGGTTAGCTCGGTTTCAACAGGTGAAACCGGGGTACAAGCTATGAAAGGAAGAGCCGAGGTAATTGGAGCTCGGTCAATTATCCCAGTTTAGCATGGCCATGTTATCTCGGTCGTTGTGTCATCTACCGAGATAAAACCATCTCACTTGGTTTAAGCAGTGAGGGGGGTGTTAACCATTATCTTTCTGGAATGTGATTCCTAGGAGGACTCTGCATGGAGAAGTAAGAGTCCTACTAGGATTGTGCCACGCGGAACCTATGGAGAGGTAACACAACTTTGATTCCTGAATACACAGAGCTTTTGTCTATTTGTCTATTTTGCTGACTTAGGCATCGGAGAGGTATCCGGTACACACCCGCCGGCTAGCTCACGTTTGTGTTTTCAGGGAGTAAAGCGACGACGTACGGAGGAGCGCAGACTTGATCAATAGGACTATACGAGAACATTATTTCGTGCTCGTACAATATAGTAGATAAGCTTGATTATGCAAGTTTAATTAGTAGTTCTGCAGCTAAAAATGTGTAGAAAATGATGTTTAAGTGATACTTTGTGGCAGCTGGTTCAATTATTTTGGTATTGTAACTTAAGATTTTATTTGGTGGTTTTTTCTTCTTGTAAACTGGATTTTGCTAAATTATGAAGCAACAAGACCAAATTTTAATTTTTGTGAGTTTTGTAATGATTCTGTGAGATATGCAATGCCACCTATTAGAGCAATGGTTACTGATCTGATTTGTAATTATTTTATTTATTTATTTTTTTTTTGGGATAAATAATTTGTAAATTTTTTGTCAATTGCTTTTCAAATTGTTTTTTGCTCCATGACTAAGTTAAATTAATTGCTTTAGTGATTAGCATACTTTTATCTTATTTTATTATTATTCACTTGTTATTGGGAAGGGGGTGGATGGGGGATGCATACTTTTTTTTGCCAATGATAAGATCCAAAAATCTGATAATGTTTACTGTACCGCAGAAGTTTGTTGCTCTAGGAAACTGAGGAATTTCAGATGTGATACCGCATAAAATAAGACATTGTTGAAGCATGTGACTAGTTGCTATTTTGCATGCCATAGTATGACTGTGCAATGATATGGTGGCTACATTATGAGTTTCGAGTGTATTTTTGTACTTGGGATTGCTCAAACTGAAAGTAGAAGTCTCAGGATGGGCAATACATGATCAAAGACTTCCAGGACACGCTACTCCAAGCCTAAGAGAATGAGGACTGAAAGGGCTCGAAGGAAAGAAGACATTCAGGCTCGCAGAGTCTCCGCACTACAATGATTGGCTCCTAGAACACATGGGAGTGTCGAGGTTGGAATTCCAGAGCCACGCCTTGCCTATGAACCAGCAAGACAAAGCGTTAGCAAGATTGCAGAGCTCACCGTTCATTCCGACAATAGAGAACAAGCACCAAGACGCCAGTGGAGATTGACCAGCTTCTCTCCATCGACATGGGTGAGAAGGAAACGTTGAAGTCTTACAACAATAGGTATTGGGAGACCTTCAACCAAATAACAGATTGTCCTACCAACCTAGCTATTGCACAGTATAAGCAAGGTCTGCTAGTGGGTCATAAGTTAAGAGATTCAATGACAACGACGCCGCCTCTTACTATGGAAGCCCTGATGGAGAGAGTACACCAACACATCCGGGTAGAAGAAGATGGAGCGCGCACCAAGGAAGAATCCAGCACAACAGCGGTACCAGACAAAATGCTTTTGGCCAGAGTTAACACGGTTGACAAGGAAGATTGACCGCACAAAAGTCTTTGCTCGACTGGGGGGGAAATTGAGAAGTTTGGCAGGAAAAACCAAACACTTCGCTCAGAGTTGGCCGGAATAACCAACTTTGAGCTCTCTTTAGCTAAGATCAGGATCTGGGCTGAAGAGGTTGGCTGGAAAAACCAACACTTTTCCTAAGCCGAGGATAAGGATCTAGGCTGCAGGACGTTTGGCCGGAATAACCAAACACTTCGCTCAGAGTTGGCCGGAATAACCAACTTTGAGCTCTCTTCAGCTAGGATTAGGATCTGGGCTGAAGAGGTTGGCTGGAAAAACCAACACTTCTCCTAAGCTGAGGATAAGGATCCAGGTTGCAGGACGTTTGGCTGGAAAAACCAAACACTTCGCTCTACGTTGGCAGGAATAACCAACTTTGAGCTCTTTTCAGCTAAGATCAGGATCTGGGCTGAAGAGGTTGGCCGGAAAAACCAACACTTCTCCTAAGCCGAGGATAAGGATCCAGGCTGCAGGACGTTTGGTTGGAAAAACCAAACACTTGGCTCTAGGTTGGCAGGAATAACCAACACTTTGTTCTCTTCAGCCGAGATCAGGATCTAGGCTGAAGAGGGTTGGTCGGAATAACCAACATTTTGTTCTCTTCAACTGAGATCAGGATCTAGGCTGAAGAGGGTTGGTCAGAATAACCAACATTTAGTTCGGCAGAGTGCGGCATTCTTAGCTCGACTGGAGGAAAAATAATCCCAATCATGCTACGCAAATGGAATTAAGGGGCAATTGAAAGGGAAATTTGTAAACAAATTGGGCCGAGCTAGGAAGAGTCTTCTTTGGAAGTTGGGCCGCGCAATGGGCCGAGATAAGGCAGTTCGGTCATAAATGTATAACCGAGGTAAAGGGTTCAGCCATCTCACTTGGCTTGCAGTGATGAGACTCCTAGTAAGACTCTGCTAAGGAGAGTTAGAGTCCTACTGGGATTGTATAAACCATCTCACTTGGTTGGTAGTGAGTAGGAGTGTGACTCCTAGGAGGACTCTGCTAAGGAGAGTAAAGTCCTACTAGGATTGTGCAAACCATCTCACTTGGTTGGTAGTGAGTAAGGTGTGTGATTCCTAGGAGGACTCTCATAGGGAGAGTTGGAAATCCTACTAGGAATGGGCCAAGCCAAGTCTATAAAAGCTCATAACCAGACCTATGTACAGGTATCACAATTCTTACTCTAGAATACACAGAGCTTATTGTTTATTGTCTAGTTGCTGACTTAGGTATCGGAGGGGTTTCCGGCACACACCCGCCGGTTAGCTCACGTTTGTGTTTTCAGGTGGCAAAGCAACATTGTTTTGAGGAGTGCAAACTTGATCAACAGGATCATACGAGAAGAATTATTTCGTGCTCGTACAGTCTCTGTCACTCATTTCATTTGTTGGGTAGTATGACTGGATTTCTAGCTCTATAATTCTGAAACTTACAAAGGAAACTAATGGTATAGTACATGTAATAAGTTCACTGACAAACATACGCAACCCCTGCACAACTGTTTTTAAGTTTCATTATTAACAGTTTGTGTGCAGGTAACTTGGTTGAAGGTTGAGTTGTGCAGTATGTTAGAGGATAAGAGATTTGCTACATTAAGCTTGGTATCTGCATCTTTCCAAAGATTCTTGTTGCTTTTAGTTAGACTCATATTTTTAGGTTGAAAATGAGACGATAATTATGTCAATTTGATAAGATAAATTTAGTTGCACAAAGTGGTGGTGGGAGTGGGAGTGGGAGTGGGAGTGGGGCTGGAGGAGCGAGGGCATATAGAAATTTCTAAGGTTGGGAGTGGCTATTGGAGTATGTATATATTGTATATATTAGTAAGTGTTTGGGATGTTATAAATAAATGCACTTTTTGATTTTTTTTGGCTAAAAAAGTAGAGAAAAAAATGTATGTTTGGAATAATTTTTTGACTTTTTATGAAAAGATGTATAATTAAATATTGTAGTAAAATCGAAATGATCATTCTACCCGTGTTGACTTTTTGACTTTTGAGTTGTTAAATGCAAAGGGCAAAATAATAATTTTGCCCTATAGCTTCCCCCACAAGTTTCCAAAATAATAATTTAAAACCTCTAGGCTTCCGCCACAAGCTTTTCCCAAATAGTGTGCATGTTTTGACTTTTGTAGTAACTTTTTAACTTTTTTAGTTTATGCCAAACCAAGCCCGTTGTAATATATGTGTTGAAATATGAATAAATATTAGAGATTGATATAAACTACAATTGTCATTGTTTAGTATAAGTAAATATTATGTAAATATAAAGCACTAAAGTAAGTTTTTACTTTTATTTATTTTGAGATTTGTATGCTTGAGAGGATCTATCTCAGTTGGGAACGAGTTTCTTTCTTGATGGGAGCAAGTTTATACAAGTTTCTTACTTAGTAGCCCGAAATCGAGTTTCTAATTAAAAAATGTCACCCACCCCAGTATGAGTTTCCTTCTACTAAGAGATAAACAAGTAGTTAACCAGTCCAGGTGCCCAAGCTAGTGTATTGGATTTCTGGTATGCATTGCATGATTAGCTTGTTCAGCAGCACTTTATGATTGTCTATGTTTTTGTTGAAGTTCACAACACTAACTTTGTTGGAGGAAATTGATGATTTAAACTTCTTTGTGCTAGTAATCTATGTTATCATACAGACATATACCCATTGTCTATTTCTTTTAAGGGCATTAATTTCGCATGGATGGCAATCAATCTTTACAGATAAAACAATTCCTAAAATGAATGTAACCATTTGCTTCCTGGCATAAATTCTGTTAATTTTTTTGAGATAGATCCATAAGAGTGATTCTTGTTCTTTTCCAGAGCCAAGGAGCTGAAGACAGCACTCATGGAGATGTTCAAGCAAGATAATCGACGACAATTGAGTGCAAGATAATCAAGGGCAAGCTTTCAAAAAAATTCATAAGTTTGCAAGCTTTGAAGAAGAGATTTTCTCTTAAGATGAATTTATTTTTTTACAGGTTGTTAAGTTTGCCCTGGCTTTGCAGGAAGCTAGGTGTTTTTCTGTTGTTTTGGAATGTGTGCTTGCACTTGTTGCTGTTGCTGCAACATTTGCTCTTCGAATAACTACAATTGGTATTGGGGTAGGGCCTTTCTGTATTGATTGATTCTTTACTGCTCCTAATAATGAATTAGACTTGATTGGCTTGTGTTGTGTATAATCTTTTTGCTTTCTACATACAATTTGCTATCTGATCTTGTAATTTGCTTTTCAAATATTAAAGTGGGCATTTTAGTAATATCATGTGTTCATATATTGAACTTTGAATTTGCTTTTCTTCTCTCTCTCTCTCTCTCTCTCTCTCTCTCTATATATATATATATATATTAAAGTTTATCCCAAAAGAATATTAATTTTGCTATTAATTATGGTATTATGTAATTATGGTATATTAAACATAAGGGCAAATTACATATACCTCCCTCGAGATTTAGCTAAATTACAGATACCCCCTGAGATTTCGGAAATTACAGATACCTCCCTGAGGTTTATATTTTCATAACAAATTGCCTTTTGAGGTTTATATTTTCATAACAATTTGCCCCCTAATTTGTTATGCAAATAGTACCTTCAAGGGGGTATCTGTAATTTCTCAAACCTCAGGGGGATATCTGTAATTTTGCTAAATCTCGAGGGGGTATATGTAATTTGCCCTAAACATATAAAGTGTAAACTTCCTAAAATCGCTGCATAACCGTAATTAATATATTAAACTTCCTACTAATCTAATAACTTATTTATTATTCATGTTTATCCCAAAAGAATAGCTCCTTTGAGAGAATTGATGATTCATAGTGCAAGCGTCCTTGAAGCAAAATCTGTGTTGTTTGTTGAGTGTTGGCAACAAAATCTTACTATATGAAGGCCTTTTTACCAAAAACCCCCCAACAAAAATTGTAAATAATAGCTTGAAGTTACATTGCAACTTGGCCATGTTTGGTCAATTTGAGGATCTCTTCAGGATTTGTCTCGACCAACTTGTCCAAATTTATCTCAAGTTTATCCCAAATAATTTGTGTAGGATTGGTTACTCAAATTCAAAAACACACACACACAAATGTCTTTAATTGACCATTGCATTTTTTGAAAATTAAAATATATATATATATATATATAAAATTACAAATATGAAAATTGTTTGAGTTTTGTCTAATAAGCATTCAGATACTATACAAAGTATTAAATTTAAATTTTTTATTAATTTAGTCCACACAAATTACACCTATAACTTGAAGGGAGAACTTTTGATTGTACACAAAGTCAAGAGACTAATGACAATCAAACACAAGAGACTAGTAATGGTCTCGACCAACAGGATTTAACTGATGATGAACTAAGACGAAGTAAGAAAGCGAGAACATCAAAATCCTTTGGTCCAGATTTTCTGACATACCTATTAGAAAATGAACCTCAAAGCTTTAAGGCAGCGATGACAGGTCCTGAAGCACCTTTGTGGAAAGAGTCTGTTAATAATGAAATTGAATTCATTATGCAAAATCATACTTGGGAATTGGTGGATCTTCCACCAGGTTTTAAACCTCTTGGATATAAATGGATATTCAAGAGAAAAATGAAAACAGATGGTTCAATTGACAAGTATAAAGCAAGACTTGTAGTTAAAGGTTACAGACAAAAGAAAGGTCTGGACTATTTTGACACATATTCTCCTGTGACAAGAATAACATCCATTCACATGCTTATTGCTATAGCAGCGTTGTTTAATTTAGAGATACATCAAATGGATGTTAAGACAGCTTTTTTAAACGGTGATCTAAATGAAGAGATCTATATGAAGCAACCCGAAGGGTTTGTAGTGCCAGGGCAAGAAAAGAAAATTTGTCGACTTTTAAAATCCCTTTATGGATTAAAACAAGCATCTAAGCAATGGAATGAAAAATTTGATCATGCAATGCTTACTAATGGGTTTAAGATAAACGAATGTGACAAATGCATCTATGTTAAAAACACTGACCAAGGATATGTCATAGTTTGTTTTTATGTGGATGACATGCTTATCATTGGAAGCAGTCAAAACATAATCAAATCAACTAAGCAAATGCTTAACAAAAGATTTGATATGAAAGATATGGGGGTCGCAGATGTTATATTAGGAATGAAAATTAGTAAAACATCTAACGGATATGCATTATCTCAATCTCATTATATTGAGAAAATTCTTGATAAATTTATCAATGATGATTTGAATTTAGCTAGAACACCTGTAGATATCAGTCTTTATTTATGGAAAAATAAAGGTGATGCAGTGTCTCAGTTAAAATACTCCCAAATCATTGGAAGCCTAATGTACCTAATGAATTGTACTCATCCTGATATAGCTTATGCTATCAGTAAATTGAGTAGGTACACTAGTAACCCCGGAGAAGACCATTGGAAAGCAATCATTCGGGTTCTTAGATATCTAAGATTCACCCGTGATCATGGTTTGAACTTTACTCGATATTCAGTAGTACTTGAAGGTTATTGTGATGCAAATTGGATATCGGATACTAAAGATTTAAAATCCACAAGTGGATATGTCTTTACTCTGGGAGGCGTTGCTGTTTCTTAGAAATCCACGAAACAAACATGCATCGCACGATCCACAATAGAATCCGAGTTCATTGCTTTAGACAAAGCAGGAGAAGAAGCAGAATGGCTTCGTCACTTCTTAGAAGACATTCCAATGTGGCCAAAACCTGTGCCAGCTATTTGCATACATTGTGATAGTCAATCTGCAATAGGCAAGGCACAGAATCATATGTATAATAGTAAGTCATGACATATTCGTCGTCGACATAATACCATTAGACAATTGTTGTCAAATGGAATAATCTCTATAGATTATATAAAATCTAAAGAGAATATTGTGGATCCGTTAACAAAAGGTTTGACAAAAGAGCTAGTGTATAGTTCATCGAAGGGGATGGGATTAAAGCCTATTACATAAGAGTCGTCATAATGGTAACCCTACTTATATGACTGGAGATCCCAAGAACTAAATTCAAAGGTACAACTAAGTTATGTATGGCTCGCCAAAAATCACCAAGGGATTAAAATTCCCTACCCATTCCTATGGTGAGAGTGATATCTCCAACATATGTTGTCTGCAGGGGTATAAGGATAAGCTTTACTTTTAATGATTACTTATATCTTAATTAAGGCATAAAATCAAGACGAGTATAAGGAGATACTCACAATAAGAATCACCTATATGAGTGTTGAACTGGGGCCGGTTTTATGAGAATGAAGAGGCTACATTCTCTAGAAACATTCATGAAAACCAGGAGCGTTCAAGGCCAAAATGAACACAACAGTGAGAACCACGATGTGTTAGAAGATATTTTGTGTGAAATCTATTGTCTTGGCTTACACAAACGGCTGAACAATTCAAGGCATCGCGTCCATGGGTTAGCTAGTAAGTCCGATAGGTTATCACTAGGGAAGGTTCAAGGCTGAAAGCTACCTATCCTGATGCAAGATATTTTCGACTTATACTCTTTCGATAAAGTCTACATATTGTTGCATTTCCGTTGTCATCAAATTCCATTCATGTGGGAGATTGTTGGAAATAGTTATAAAATTCTGGGTAAAATCAAAAAAATTTCCTAAGTTTGGTCTATTTTTTAGGTGGGCCCCGTGCGTCGATTTACGCGGGTCAAAGTGGTAACGCGTTCTATGCCACGTTGTGATTCACGTGGTATATTTGGTTGCTCAAAACTATTACCGAGTGAATGGGAAATTGAAGCCAAAGTATGCTCCATGGAAATGGAGTTTTGGTGGAAAATCCTTAAAGGTTTGAATAAGGCTTGTCCCATATTGATTTGGGGGGAAGTTTTGAATGGGTTTATAAGGCATGGGTTTGGTACTTAGGGTGTGCCCCAAGGGGTACACAAGTGTTTTAGAGGGAGAGGTTATGGGCTAAATGGGCTAGACCCATTGGATCCAAAAATCACCACACATGCGCGCGCGCGCCGCCGCCGCTGTCCGTCCGGTCGGTCGGGCGGGCTGGGCTGGGCCTGAGCTTAGGCGCGGGTGCGTGGTGTGAGGTTGGGTTGGGCTTGTCCGGCCCAATACTTATCTTTTTGGGTCAAAAACATTTGAATTTTATTTTATTTTTTGGTAAAATAAAATCCAGAATTCAAGTTAATTCTGGAAATAAACTGGTCCGATTTTAGTGTACACCCAAACAGGGCCCTTCCCGTTTTTGTTATCTGTTTGAATTGTCAACCCAACAGATTCAAATCTGTTTAAATTCAAAGCCAAACAGGTTTCATACCTGTTCAAATAGGTTTGTACCTGTTTGATTCAAAACCTGCAGCCACCAATCCATCTATAAATAGGACAGCCCTCATTTGGATTTTGTAACTCTAATTTTCGTCCTTCATGATTCTACCAAACATTCTCTTCATATTGCTGCATTATTTTCTCCTGTGAGAGAGTATGAACACTTAGTGTGTTCGTTAGGCAAACAATTTGTAGTGCTGCTATTGTTTGTAGTTGATCATTTCATCCTGGGAGATAGACATCCACATTCTGAAAGTACCGTGGAGAGGACGAATCTGTCTTAAGGACACAGTGTCAAACACTGGACTTGATCAGATAATTATTTAAAGAAATTAATCAAGTAAGTTGTTTAATTTATTATTCCATTTTATTTGTTTATTTAATCAGATTTAATTTTGTTTTTGTAACAAAATAAAATCTGTTTTTATTTATTTATTTTTATTTCGAGTTTGATTTTTGTAATCAAACAAATTCTCTCATTTCCTTTATTTCTTTTTATTCTTGTTGTTATTTAGTACACAACAGAATTTAATCTATTTAAATACAGTGAAGATTGTCCTACAAAACTCACTAGGATAAGGGATATATTTTTCGATAAAAGGAATGAGGGAAGCTCTAAGTGAACTATATTTTGAATTCTTTGAAACAAAACAATAATAAAAAAAAAATGTGAGCTCACTGAAATATTCTCCCATGATAGCAGCATGAAGAACAGTGGAACCATCAGTTCTCGCCATCACACTATGATCACTGTGAATTCTTCCATCTTTGATGAGAAGATCGAAAACATCCTTCTTCCCACATGAAACCGCAATGAATAGAGGAGTCTCTCCTAAATTATTGCTCACCATAACTAAATCTCTCTCATACTCTAACAGCACCTCCACGACTTCTTTCTGACCGAACTTTACTGCCTCATGCTGGGCCGTGTTGCCTTTTTTATTTCCTGTTGATCCAAAATACAAACAATGGTTTAAGTTTTTTGGATAAATTAATGGTTAACTATTATTATAGTAGACAATAGTTTGCCTTGTGGGGCTCATTACCTCCTTATTTTGAAACTATTTGGTGTAACCTATGGAATTATTTATTAGGTTTTTTTTTTTAATTATAAATTTTGAAAATATATGTTAGACTATTTAATGCAGTTTCTGCTTATAGTTTATGAAAGAAATAGTTTTTAAAAGTTCAAAAAAAAAATGATTATTGGAAAGTAAGGAAGAGATGTTTTTGATTTTTGATTTTTAATTATCAATTATCAGTTGGCTAGAAGTGCATCAAAAAGGCCTTTTAATGATTTATTTTGTTATTGTGTAGATCACCTCACAAAAAAAAAAAATTCAAATTAATATTTACTATTCATTTTTTTGAAACAAAGATGACAAAATTATATGGGTATGGTTATAAGATTAATCATATTTTTTTAGACAATCTAGATACTGAGAATTTAAAAGATAAACGAAATATATTATTGAAGCGTAATAGGCCGGACGGGTGAGTATTTGACTTCATAAGTAAAATATTTATATATATTTGAATCACTGATGAAAGATTTCACTACACATAAGAAAACATGTTGAAATTGAAGTTACTATAACGATTCAATGTCACCTTTCATGAGCTCTTCATGCGTCAGTATACCATTCTTAAGGGCTTCTGGAATGCCGATAGGTTACCATATACATGGCGAGAAAATGGAGGATAGTGTTGCATAGCGCATCTATAGGTTGCACCCCTTCCTGCATGAGGAATTTGCAGACGACTTTGGATGACTCTGATGAATTGCAAATAGATGCATGCTTGAAAGCCTCTGAGCAGCTTATGGGAGGAGGAGCCTGGCCCTGAGATTTCCGGAGCCCAAAGCCGATAATCAATTAATAAATTTTTGGGGCCCTTCACATTTTTTTTTTTTTTCATTGAATGGAAAAAAAATTTGAAAGTAAAGGACAAAAAATTTGTGTCAAAATAACAAAAAATACTTAGCATTACATTACAATAACTAGTAACTATTGCTTGATCCTCACTCTTCTTGTATTTTTAGAAGCAAATAAATCAATCATACTTGCATAATCTAATTTTTTTACAAAATCATTTTCAACGAATAACAATGCTAATTATTTTAAATGAGTCTTTCAATTTTTTAATGGATCAATTTATTTTAAGTTAATTTGGGCCTTCCTTAATTTTTTTTGAACTTAAAATATACTTAATATATTAGACTAAACTATAATAAGAGAGATCCCTTTCAATGGATAACAATGCTAATTTTTTTGAATGTTTTAAGTTAGTTTGGACATTTTTTAATTTTTTTAGACTTAAAATATACTTAATATATTATACTAAATTATAATAGGAGGGGCTTTTTTTTTAGTCTTTTCAAATCATTACCTATGAAGTTGGTTGCTGAGATTTCCATTTTTGAAAAAATAAATAAATAAATAAATAATTGGAACTGTGAACCTTTTTTTTTTTAGTCTCATGGGGAGAGGAAAGGAATTAGCTTCTAATTATAGGAATCATGAGGGCAGAGTAAATAAAGTTCAAGCAATTCTGGTCATGGAAAAAAAGATTAAAAAAAGAAAAGAAAAAAAGAGGAGAATAAAGGAGATATTTAGGTCTCATTTGAGAACATGTTATTTTAGTAATTTTTTTGACTTTTTATAAAAAGATGTGAAAAAAATAAAAAAAGTGATGTGATAACTTATAGTGATTTTTTTAATTTTTTTAACTAAAATAACTACTCCCCAAATGAGGCCTTAGTGTTGTAAGAAAAGAAAAGAATTTTGTAAATGAAAAAATACAAAAGTTGGGAGTACTGTCCAAGCAAAGTGCACTTTGTGATGGATTTGGAGTAATTTGATCGTTTAAACCATAATTTTGTTGAATTCTTAAGTTGTGATTGGTTGGGAGATTTGATGAGGAATTTAGAAATGAAAAGGGAAAAGATGTGTGAAACTAACCGAAAGATAAGTATATTTTATTTATATTTCACCTATTTTTTTTATTTCTCTTTTCAAATATCTTCTCAAATCTCCCAATTAAACACAATATTAAAGTTGTCAGATTAATACTTGAGATACCCTTTATAAGTTCAACTCCCAATAATGAACTGGATTAGGAAGGATAGAAAATCAATGAGAACCCTTCGGGGTGTATTTAGTTCGTAGATTTGAGAAATAATTTGAAAAGAAAAATAAAAAAGATAAATGAAATATGAATTAAATATAATTATGGTTCACATTTTTTTCTTTCTAAATCTATAAATGAAAATGGCCAAATGAGAGTCCTCATGGTTTTTAAATGCCGGATATCGAAATACACATTAATATTGGTGATAATCAGCTTATATCAGCATTAAGGACTCATTTGGGAACATCTTTTTTTAGTAATTTTTTGACTTTTTGGCTAAAATGTGATATAAAAAAAAGTAGTATGTTTGGGATGACTTTTTAACTTTTTACGAAAAGATGTGTAAAAAATAGAGAAAAAAGAAAATCTTTGACTTTTTGATATGAATTGTTAATTTTTTAATTTTTTAATTTTTTAACTAAAAAAGTCCCTTATCAAACTAGACCTAAAGGTCCAAAATTTTAGAACTCCAAAATTTTAATAGGCATATCAAAGAATTCCAGCATGTTAAAAACAGATGAGCTGTGAAAGCCTTCTTTACGGTCACCCAATAATATTTTAACACCTAAGTCAAAGTTACAAATATGTGGGCCTACCCTCACTCACTCCCCTCCCTCACTTGATCCATTCTCTCCTTATCAGTCTATCCATCTTCTCCAGCAGGACAAAGCATTTTTGAGCTCTTCTTCTTCTGCTGCTTCTTCTCTTCTTTTTGTTGTATTGTATTATTTTACAGTCTTCTTGGGTTACCCCATCTCGTCCAACGCATCTACCAATCTTCTCTTCCCTTTTTTTTTTTTTTGGTTGTATTTAATTTTTTTTTCAACCAAGAACATAATCTCTGACATAAATAAACAGGAGTTTTTTTTTTTTTTTTTTCAGGTTTGTTTTATCCTTGTTAAAAAAATATTCACTGTATTTGATTTCAATTTTTTGAAAATTGAGTTTTTTGTTTTTTATTTTTCATTTTTTTTTATTTTTCATTTTTTTTATTTTTAGTGAATATTTTCAAATTTTTAAGCAATTTTTTATTTTTTTAAATGTACCTTACTTAGATGTATCTAAAAAGTAAAGTCTTTGTAAAAAAATATTTTAAAAAATCAATAAATACACAAGAATACGAAAAATATACTAAATTCTCTCTTTTTTTTATTTATGGTATTCAGTGAATTGTCTAAAGATTTTTTCACAAATATTATATTTTTTAAATTTATTTATGTTAGGCGTATTTAAAAATTCAAAAAATTTAGTAAAAACAAAAAAAATACAAAGAACAAAAAATTTTAATTTTTTGAAAGGTGAATCCTGAAAAAACCAAACCAAACAAATTGGAAAAAAAAAAAAAAAAATTGAAATCGAAAAGAAAATTTAAAACCCAGATTTTATTAATTATTTTTTTACTTTTGTTTTTAGGATAATTTTAGACAGATATTGGTATTGAATTTTTCTTGAAACCCATACGAAAATTGAAACACAAATTCTAAATCAATTCTATTCTATATATGTATATGTATAGACATTGTGCAAATTGGTTTCTCTTTTGGTTTTTCTTTGGTGCAGATTGATGGGCGTAAAAATGGGCCTACATTCGTTGCTTAAGTGTCAGTATGAATGACATTTACAGTTTTATCGTGCATAATGGAGCAATTTGAGAAGTTAGTAAAAATTAATTTTTAATTTTTAACTTATTTTGAGTCACATCACTTTTTATATTTTTTACATACAAAATGACAAAAAAATCAAAAAAAAAAAAAAAAAAAAAAACATAAAGCCAATTTTTAACCAATTTTCCAAATCATCCCAATGTAATCCCTTTTGAGAATGCAAGGAAGAGTGCAAAATCATTGGACTTTCATTGAGGCCTCGTTTGGGAAGTAAGTTGAGATTAATTTAGCCTATTAAAAAATTAAATAGATTAAAAAGTCAATAAGACAAATATCATAATTTGCATATATTCTAGAATGACCCTAAATCTATGAACATGACTTCTTTCAATGTGTTTATTCCTACAAATTTGTTTAGGCTAGTAGAGCATGGTGCTCGTGCCAATTTTTGGGCCATTAAGTGGTTATTTTACATTTTCACCCCTAACCAACCAATTTTTAATTTTAAAGTTTCACAACTTTGCTTCTAAAACTTCATCTTTGAGTCCTTTCATTGTGTCATATGTTGTACAAGTTTATTTGTTATTGATTTTTGTCTTGAACAATTGTTCAAAAATTTGATTTTAACCAAATTTCTAAGAACATTTGGTAGCGTTTGGTCTATGGTTCCCCTCTAAACTGTACAAAACCAATACATGCTCACCCCTAGAGTCCCATGATAGATATCATGACACTCGTTCAACAGATAAATGATCTTCGTAGGGTTGCACAATTTGATCTTACGTCGTCATTCTTTGATCTGTTCTAGATGAAATTTATTATTTTAGAAGTTATTGCACTTTAAATTTCCATCAATTCAACTAATATTTGGTGAATGAACTTTATCTCATGAGAAGAACAAGTATTATTGAAACTTGCATACATCTGTTTATTACAATCAATATAAAAACTCAAACAATCTTAGTACAAGTCATTGTGTCAAATTTAAAATAGCAATGCTTTGATATTCTTGCATATACATACCAATAAAACAAGCGGATTCTACATTTCCTGACCTTTATAGGCGAACGAACTACCAATCACAAAGAACATGTAATAAGAGGTCAGGTATAATGCATCTATGTAAACTAGGGCCATCAAAATACCAGTAGGCCACATGTAAGAATCCGAATTAAAAGATATGCGATCAAGAATATAGGCTTGCAAACATGCCGTGAGAGTGAAGATTGTGGAGCAAGCAAGAGCCATCACAGCAACAATATATCTGAATGGCAAGGTTATGTAGAAATCGTTGCTACGAAATCGTGACAATTGAATTGAAAGCATGGAGACCAAGGCGAATCGGGAAGAAAATAGGGCAATAGATATGTACCACAAGAACTTCGAAGTATCATCCTCTGTATCCTCCCGGATAAGGAGAATGGGCTCGCCATAGGTTTTGCTTTGGTTGTCTTGATTGTAACCTCCGGGAAGGGTGAAGAGTGCTGCATAATTGACTGTGCCAATGAGAGCGGTTACAAGCATGAGGCCGTTGTTCATATCTTTGAAAGCTTTCTCGGCCTTGTCTCGTAGGTCGATGTGGTTTATTTCAAATAGTTCTTTTGCTGTCATTCCATTAGAGTTTTCATGGTACAAGCAGTGTGGAGGAGAGTCATACCACACGCGCTGTGGAAGAAAAGAATAAAGAACAAGTCGAATATATGTTAGTTTAAAGTTTTACGGCTTAAGGACGCAACTTCTTCATTATATTACTAGGGGTTAGCTTCTCTCTAGTAACAACATGTGCAATTGTGATGGCCCCAACTTCTCTCACAATTGAACATCAAGTTAATGGAGAGATGTTGTTCCCCTACTACAACTAGTACTTTCCCATTCATAGTATGGGACTGAGGACCCTCTATCATACTATCTTTTGTTCCTTTGTACCAAATATTTTCTCTACCATACAATATATCTCTTTAACTTTTGGGGATAAAGTTACAAAGGACAGTGGAACAGAGGATATGGTTCCTTGTTATTGGTATTAATATGCTAGAGTACAATGGCTGTAAACCGAATATATATTAGTTTGAAGTTTTCGTTAGGGCCTAAGGATGCAATTTTTCCATTATACTACTAGGGGTTGGCTTCTCTCCAGTAATATGTCCAATTATGATGATCCTAAACTTTTCAACCGTTGAACTATTGAACAACGAGTTACTAGGACGTGTTCTCATACAACAACTAAGATTTTCCCATTCTTAATATTTTTCTGTCCCCTCCTGAATTTTTTCTCTACCATACGATTTATCTCTCTTTGACTCTAGGGTAAAAGCGGAGAAGGATTTGGTTTTTTATTATTGGTGTCGATTTGCTAGGGTACTATAGGGTGTGCATTATTAAAAAGTTATCTAGTTCGTGTTGAATGAGGGACTGCATGTGCAAGGGGTACTTTTACGAGCTCGACACCTTTTAGAAACAAAAAATTATAATAAAGAGTTTGCCTAAAATAATAATAAAAAATGATGAAATTTATCTGGTAACAAATATTGTTTTCCTAAACTAAATACATTTAATCGTACCTTAAACCAACATATATCCCACGTCATCTGGTTCAAGTATCCAAGAACAACTTTAGGACTAGTTCCCATGTTGGCTGCCAGATGCAATACAGTGTTCCCATCATTATCAACATCCGACAACATCCCATCCTTGTGATCAACATTTTTCTTCAAGTAGTCATATAGAACTCTGTCTTTCTGCTCAACAGCTATGTGCAGTATGTTCTTTCCATTCTTGTCAAAGCTATATGCAGCATCTAGGAATATTTCTAAAATCTCCTTAACCAACTCGATGATGCCATTCTCCGTTGCGTGAACAATTGGGTTCTTTAACTTTGTCTTCTTGTCTGAGTTTTTTGAAGTGGAATCTAAGCATTTTCCTTCTGAGTAATGACTCCAATCACTCTCTTCATTTACCAACTTTTTTGCTAGTGCGAGTGCAAATTCATGTTTTTGCTTTGCATCATCAATTTCTCTAAGCCAAGCACAAACTTGGAGAAAGAAGGGAAGGGATAATAAGGAGAGAAACAAGACCTTATCTATAATCATAGTAACCAGTTTATAAGAGATCAATTATTATTAAAATACTAATAGACTTTCTAACTCAAATAAGAAATTTGGTGCTTTTGAGCAAATGTCATAATAAATCCAAGACCCACATAAAATGGGGTAAGAGTAAAGAGCATATAATAATTTTATCATAATTAAAGAGTAAGAGCCACCAACCTCTAAGAATCCTTCTGAATCTGAACCCTGTGGTAAGAAATAACTAATTAGGTGAAAGAAAAACAAAGGTGAAAATATAAAAATAAACTAGGGATTAAAAAAAAAACTCCTCTTGAAAATGCTACATATATGTAATCATATATAAATGACTTGTAAAGCCACATTTGTTGATTACTATATATATCACCAATGAATTTCATTCTTTTTTTTTTTTTTTTTTTACGTGGATAAACAGGATAAATTTCATATTCAACGTGGGAGATGAAAAAATTGGGCATAGAGTGAATTTTTTTTTTTTTTTGAATTTTTCGTAGTAAAAAACAAACGAAACAAAAATCGAACCTGGGATTAATTTTGTTGCCAAATGCCCTAAGTTGGAGATATTATGTCCATTTTGATATTGATTTTCCTCATCACCAGCATGTTTCCACCCATAAACCATCGATGGAATACCTGGTTAATAATAAACAAAGACACCATCTAAAATTTCTTTTGATGGAGTACTCTCTGAGCTAGGAAAGCATAGATACGTGACACGACATGATACGAATATGGACATAACACGACATGGACATATCGATACGTAATTTTAAAAAAATGTAGGACAAGACATGTGGAAGACACACGTAAAATATATAATTTTATATATTTATACTATGTTATAGAAATAATTATTATATATGTGTGTGTGTGTGTGTGTGTGTGTGTGTGTGTGTGTGTGTGTGAATATTTAAATCAAAATATTAATTTTAAAGTCTAAAGGAGGAGAATAAGTATAAATTTATATTGTTTTATTTTATCACAGAATTTCAAGTTATTTTATTTAAACTTGTAATATATTTTATGTGTCTAAGTGTTGGAAAGTATCCAACGAGTGTCATATCGGTATCAGACACGACATGCTACATTCTTAGAAGTGTCCATATTTCTTAGTCTCCACGTATTTTTCAGATCAAATCATGGAGTAAAAAATTTTACAAGTAGGAGACAGTGACTCATTTTTGTTGTATAGACTATTAATATATAGTAATGGCAGGACTTACAAAAGTATACAAAAATTGCAATAAGCTGGAGCGGAATGAAAGGTCTACTGCCCAAATTGACCAAGGAATAAGAAGAGCCACTGTTAAAGGACAATGGTTTTGTGGCCAGCAGATCCAAGGGAGTCCTTCCTTTGCTATCGTACTTGTGAGCAAGTTTAGGGAATGTTTCCAATATGCTCATAGCAAGACCTAGTTTTCAATTATTTAGTTATCTAGTTAGTAGTTTGCCTTTAGATAAATAAAGGGTTAATTATACAAATAGTCTCTCAAATATGCATTTTGTTACATTTTAATCCCTAGCATTAGTAGCACTGTTCAAAATCAATAACAGGATGGGTATTTTTAGCATTTTACCAAAAAAAGATTAATGAAGAAAATGCAAAAAAAATTAAAATTAAAATTAAAAGATGCATATTTTAAAATTTTGAATCATGTGCGCATTTGATCATTTTGGTTTTGTCAATGCTTCACGTAAAATTCAAAAAATAACAGAATTGCTAGATATTCAAAATTTATGCACCAAAAAAATACAAATTCATTATAAGTGTAAGTAGTCTCATACAAAGTAAAATCACAATCCGACATTATTTTTTTGAATAAATCAATGAGTACTAGTTTTGAGTGGCCAAATCTTCCACTCATATACATGAACAACTATGTGGGCTGATGGACTTATAAATTCAATGTAAATTTAACTTTCAATTCACTCGTGATACTAGATATAAATGATAATACCAACAACCTCTAACTAGAAAAGTAAATGTTTGAGTTTGAGAAACTTTTGGCCTAGTAAGTTCGTAAAATTCACTAGGATAAGTGGTATTATTCGATAAAAGTAACGAGGAAAGCTCCAATTGAAAAATATTTTGAATTCATTGAAAAGAAAGAAAAGTGAGCTCACTAAAATATTCTCCCATGATAGCAGCATGAAGAACAGTGGAACCATTAGTTCTCGCCATCACATAATGATCACTATGAATTCTTCCATCTTTGATGAGAAGATCGAAAACTTCCTTCTTTCCACACGAAGCCACAGTGAATAGAGGAGTCTCTTCTGAATTATTGCTCACCATAACCAAATCTCTCTCATACTCCAACAGCACCTCCACAATTTCTTTCTGACCGAACTTGGCAGCCTCATGCAGCGGCGTGTCGCCTTTTTTATTTCCTAGTCAAGTGAAAATAAATAATAAAGTTAGCCTTCACTCTAGTAGTTAAGATTTTTCAATGAGTTAATAGTTAATATGATGTTACAACAGATAATAAATTTTATAATTAGAAATTTAAATTTCATTATCTACTCAACAATTAAATAACTTAGCTTTTCTCCAATAAGTGGATTAGGCTGTTGAGTTTAGTCTATGGGGCACCCAATAAAATTATTGGGTACAGTTTATAGAGTTGTTTTTTTTTTTTTAAATTAAAAAAATTAGTTTAAATGAGTTGAAGAATTGAAAAGAAAATAATTATTTAAAAGTTAGAGAAGAAGTATTTTTAGTTTGTCATTTCTAATTATCCGCTTTTCAGCTTGCTAGAAGTACACCAAACAGGCCATTCGATGATCAATTCTGCTTATTGTATAGAATTTCTATTAAACAAAATTCAAAATTGATCTAATGATAATATGATATAATTTTTGTCATCCTTACAAAGACAACACAATTATATGGTTACAGTTAATAAATTAATTTGATTTTTATTTTTTATTTTGTATTTTTCAATAGATGATATACATACTAAAATTTAAAAGAAAATAGGCAGAATAGATGGTTCAAAGTAATACCGGTGGCAAGATTTTTGTCCATATTTGAATCACTTATAAAAGAGTTTTGCCACATGCGAGAAAACTTGTTGAAAAAATTAAACTTAAATTTTTCGGTGAGAATAACGATTCAACATTTACATTTTGCGAGGTCTTCATTCGTTAGTATACCATCCCCAAGAAGCATCTTGAAGGCGGATAAATTGCCGTACATGGCCAGAAAATGGAGGAGAGTGTTGCCTCGCGCATCTATCGATTGCACACCTTCCTGTTTGAGAAAATTGCAGAGGAGTGTGGATGACTCTAATGAGTTGCAATCCGATGCAAGCTTGAAAGCTCGGGAGCGGCTGATGATGGGAGGAGGAGCTGTGAAGCTGTTGGTTGGTGAGATTGCCATTTTTGGAAATAGTACTCTGAAACTTTTTTGAGTTTCATGTGGATAGGAAAAGAATGAATTGCTAATTATAGGAGTCTTGAGAGCAAAGTAAAGGTTGTCAAGCAATTCTGTTTATAAAAAGGAGGAGAATAAAGGAGATATTAGTTTTGCAAGAAAAGAATTCTAAAAAATACATAGTTGGGAGTACTGTCCAAGCAAAGCACACTTTGTGATGGAATGGTGATTAGTAGGAAGTTTATGCAGAGATTTGGACGTTTATTAGCAAAACGATAATTTTGTTGAATTTTTAAGATACCCATAACAAGTTCAATTCCTAACAATGAATTGGATTAGGAAGGATAGAAAACAAATGAGAATCATGAAGAAATGAAAATGGCCAAATGAGAGTCCTCGTGGTTTTTAAGCAACGGGTACCGAAATATATGTATTAATATTCGCAATAATCAATTTATATAGTTGTTAAAAGTCTAAAATTTTAATATCTATCAGATTATATCTGCATCACTAGTCCAAGACTCTTTTATTCTATTTCTAATTTTGAGAATGCATGCAAGAGTGCACTTTCTATGAGCTTCCATTGTCATCATTATCATGTACAAGTCTCGAAAATTATTAAGTTTTCCAATCTTATTTATTATTCATGTTTATCCCGAAAGTATAGCTCCTCGGAGAGAATTGACTATATGCATAGTGCAAGCAAGTGTCCTTTGAAGCAAAATCTGTGTTGTTTGTTAAGTGTTGGCAACAAAAACTTACTACGAAGGCCTTTTCACCAAAAACCCCCCAACAAAAATTATAAATACTAGCTTGAAGTTGCACTGCAACTTGGCCAGGTTTGGTCAATTTGAGGATCTCTTAAGGGATTTGTCTAGACCGACTTGTCCAAACTCAAATTTATCCCAGATAATTTAAGCTCCAATGTATCCCAGATAACTTGAGGAGTTAGTTTGGTTTGGTTTGGTTGGTTATTTATTAGTTTGGTTGGTTCTCAATTTTGCTCTTTGCACATTGTTGTGCTATCATTTTACTTGACCGTCTTCAATATGCTACCATTTTCCTCAATATGTCTCACAAACCCAGAAAATCTCAAGGAATGCCCACAAAGCTGACAAAACTCAACCATAAGAAAACTTAAATAGTGTCAAAAACCAACTCAGATAAACCAACAACTGTAGAAAACTAGAGGAAAAAACTCATTGTATTCAAAACACCCTAGCTGGACCTCCTTGGAGCCTGAAAAACCTTCTGCAACTGAAAAGTAAGGTTGGGTAACATTCCCAACGGTGTGGTCAACAACCATAGAAGAGTCTTCACAAGCATTCATTTGATCAAAACCAAGGTTGATTGAAGATCTTAGAAAAATAGGCCATTTTTTCGAACATCAAAGAAATAGAAAAAATATATCAAATGAACTTAGAAAATTTTGAAAAATTTATCGGTGAACACTACTCTTCCAGTCAATCATGCTGCTGTATTTATTTATTTATTATTAATATATATATATATATATTTTACATATCAATCGTAAATGAAGAATACCAATCCTTTCAGTCCACAATACGAGAATATACGAGAATGACACTATGATACCAAGTTAAATGTACACTAAGAAGAAGAAAAGAGCCCATATGTGGTTAATGAGCTCTCTACCACCATGCATCTAATCAGCTTGCATGGTTCATCGGTTTCATTGAATTGAGAGAGACCAAAAATTTAGGGTTCTCTCCCTTGGGATACATGTATTTGTATTAGATAGAGTTGCCCCAAGCACATAAATACCCTTCAAACAATTAAACAAAACACAAAACTATAACAGATAATAACCATAGATGTCTTGTGGGGGTGGTTGCTGCCTTTTCTGTATATATATATATATATTTTGTTTTTTTACTTTTATGGTATTTTTGATTTCACCATGTTGAGCACCAATCGACTTAGGATCGAATCATTTGTTTCTGACATGTATTGGTTTGCAGGCATTAGAAGTTCCTGTTTGGTGTGATGGAATGGAATACCAGCAGAAATATTCCCGTGGAAAGCCTGTTTCAACTTTTTTGTGTCATGAGCTTCCTTTTTTTTGATCAACAACAAAGATCCCTTTATTGATGATGGAAACCTTACAGGAAGGGAGAAACATCAACAAAAGAGAGGGATGATGCAAGCCATCACAAGGCAGCACCAAACCAATACCGTGTTGGTGAGGAATTAACAGAGACAGCCACTTACAGATACAGCAAAAAACAAAACAGCCAAACTCAAATAGATGCAAAATAGAGGCATGCAACCTATTCCAACTACAAACAAACCCAAAGTAGGCATGGATACAGAGTGACAGATCAACAGATTAGTACACAGCAGCATACACACAGCAGCTCAAAAGATTAGCATCAGATACGGACCAGCCACACAGATACAGAGAAACAAATAAACAGATTATCACCCAGCAGACCCATACCCAGCAGATACAAACCAGCCACACAGATACAGATTAACAAATGATCAGATTATCACCCAACAGATACAGAATAGCATATTAGCCTCAGATGCAGAGTAGCAAACCAGCCACACAGCAGCTTATCACCCCTCAGTCCCACAACACCCTCAGATTATATCAGACCATACACCCCAAAAACCAGTCCAGAATCCAACTCAGCAGGCTATAAGTTGATCAAAATCCATGGCCCTCCTCAAATGCATTCCTTAATCTGAGCCAAATTGATGGTTAAATCCAAGACGGAGTACCTGATCTTTCGGACAGAAGCTTTTACCCATAAAGCAAATCTAATCTTTATCAGCTCCCCTAAGTCAGATGCACAAGGTTGCACTCCACTAAACAAACATTCATTCCTTAACTTCCAGATGGACCAAAGTATAATGCAAGGCAAGGCTCTCCACAATCTCCTATCTAATTTCTTATAATTCCACCCTATCCACCAATGAAACAAACCATCAATATTCCTTGGCACCACCCATAGACACCCCCACCAAATCATTACATCAGACCACACCTGCCATGAAAATGGACAGTGGAGTAATACATGCATAGCAGATTCATTCTCAACTTTGCAAAAGGCGCATAACACAGAAGCCTCACTGTGCAGCACACCTATATGTTTTAAAAAGACCCCAGTTTTCACTCTATTCCTCCAGGCCAACACCCAAAAAAATTGGACTTTGGGGGGAATGTCCTTATTCCACACAAACTTACAAATTTGGAGAGAAAGGCCCAAAAGGGAATCACTATACCGATATAAATCTGAGACTTTAAACTCATCACCAATAGATCCATTCCAAACAGGGCAGTCTTCCTCATTCAGTCTTATAGGAGGGGTCACCAAAAGCACTTCTGCCAACCTGTTAGCCTCAGCCTTTTCCCAATCATATAATGGCCTACGGAAACAAAAATTCTACTCCCCAGAGCTGAATTTCCTCTCAAAAAAGTAGGACAGTGAGCCATCTTTTACTATTGACAAACTAAATAATCTAGGAAATTCATCTTTAAGACAACTACCACCAACCCACTTATCATACCAGAATTTGATTCTACTCCCATTGCCTGCCTTTATCTGAAATTTCTCCACAAAGATTGTGTCATGAGCTTCCTGATGAATCAAAAGACCGCCAAGGGACACACATTAAGTTTTGGCCTGACAAAACACGTTAGTCTTGATTCTCAAACCCGGCATGCTTTTGATGATTCTGTTGGTGGGAGTGGGGTGCAAACCACTTATGGTGGTTCACAAAATAAAACCAAAGAGAGAATGTATAATCAGAAAAATAGATTATTTAACTCAAATATTTAGGATACACTGAGGAGAGGAAAAACTCTCTTAATCTCTTCTTTTTCCCACACACTGAACTCTCATAATACAATAGCTATATATAGATAAAACTAACAATGTGAACGCATTAAATTCAACTACGGCTGAGGCAACAAATTTCAAACGACAAACTTGATTTGCAGCTGCTACTTTTGACAATCTTGATTTGTAGTCTCCATTATACTCTTAGGCCTGTTCTTAGGCAGGTGGAAATTGTTTTAAAGTGAAACAAGATTACTTCACAACAGATTCTATTGCTTCAATTTGTAGCAATAATTGCATTTAGGGGTTTTCATAGTCTTTGTCTAACCATGAACTTTTCTGCAGTATTCACTACTGCAATTCAGTTTGAATTACAGCACTATAGCTGGACGGATTAGGGAGCTGGCTTTTTTAAACCCTAAGGTATAGTCATTACCATCTGCTTATTGTTCTGTGACATCTTTAAACCTTCTGAGTTGTTATTCTAATTTTTTTTCCTTAAACTTCTCATTTATTTTTCAAATGTAGATTTTTTTTTTTTTAATTTTTTAATTTTTTAATATGGTAACTTGTTGCATCTTTTCCAAACATTGGTCAAATATGATATTCGTTTTGTGAATGAATGTCATACTTGCAGTATACCTGTTTCCGGATGATGATGCTAGAAGATTGTTCATGTCAAACTATGGAATGTTACCTAGCATGTTGTGGGATTATTAAGGCTCAATGGCTAGTCATTCAATAGTGATTTCCTGTTGGTCCTTCAGTTTCCTGTTGACTGCCCTAACATTTCAGATCTTACAGAAATGGATCCTTTGCTATTTAGTATTAATATTTTAATGGTTAATTATTAATTTCATTTTCTTGATGTGCCATCAGTCTTAGTGACTTCTGTTTCTTTTTATTATACTATGCACTGTCCTTGTCTCACTGTTTGCAGATTACTATTGCTCTTAAGAAAGAGGATACAGATCCAAAGAAGAACCAGTATAGTGAATACTACTATGCTGGGGGATTGGTTGAGTATGTGAAGTGGCTAAGTACCGGCAAAGTGAGCTAGCTTTTATGTACATGATTTTCCAATACTTCTCCTTTGCTATGCTCGTTGAGTTCTAATTTTTTTGTTCTTCCATTTCCCTATTCTTCCATCAAGTTTACACCATTTTGTATCCAAACTGAAGTACCAAAGGACGACTAATTATGTGTTTGCTTGCCCATCATTATTGTCGTAGTGTGATATTGTAAAACCCAAGTTATGTGTAGGATTATTTTATTGGATAGATTAGTAATTAAATTAATTTATATGGGTCATTTATTAATATCAAAGAATTAGTTATGAGATAGCATTATATTTCCTATTACTTAGATGGGTAATTTTGTAACTTTGAGAAATTAGGTTAATAAGCCCACCTATATATTGTGGCTTTAAGTCTTGGGAAACAAACAAAATAGAGGCTAGGAATTGCTCCATAGGCGGCTAGGGTTTGAGGAAGTAAAAGAAAAAAGAAAAGAAAAAGAGAAGAGAAGAGAGGTTCAAGTGAAGCTGCAATAGGGATTGGAGGCAGCATGTTGGTGATTTTGGGACACCCACTGGTTAAGGTAAAATCTGTCTTTACTGTTAATTGTTAAGTTTATGTTGAGGAATTTAACAATCAATGCATTAAGGGGATTTGGAAGATCTATAGGTGCCTACTTAGGTTTTGAGAATTGGATGCAATGTGTAAGTGTAACTTTGGGTGGGTAATAGAAACAATGGAGTTTTGTATCATGGGTAAGGGTGTGTTTGGCTATAAAGTTGGGTTGAATGGTTTGATCTCTTGGATATTAAAGCAATACATTAATCTAATATAGTGGGGCTTTTGTGAGTGTATGTAACATGTAAAAAATATTAATTTATTTGAGGTTTTATTTATTAGGTTTGTGTGATTGAAGTGGTGGAGTTGGGTGTTTGGAGTTGGTGTTGGAATATTATTTCTAAGCTTTTGAGGTAAGTAACCCTCTATCACTGTTGGTTCATTTTTATTCCTATCGAATCGTTTAAAATCATAAATATATATTTATAGCCTTCGTGTTCTCTTAAAATAAAACATGGGTCAAGTATAAAACAACATCGAATATTATTATGAAAGTTATTTGAATATTTTGTAAAACTATTCTGAAAATTGTACCAAATGTTTATTCCGAAAATATCGAATATTTTATTTGAAAGTTGTGTATTGTTTGAATTTTGAACATCACTCTAGTCTGACTATGATTTGGACCCTAGCCAATGGGGGTTATTTATTGGCACAGAAACTAGTTTCTTTTGGGGCTTTACCACCGGCCTATGTGTGGTTCTGGGCCTTGTCACGGGCTAAGTGACCGTAGTCACCAAGACTTGGGTTTTGTGAATCGAATAATTGAACTATCTGAATATCGAACCATCGATTTGAACAACGAATTACTTTGAATTATCACATTGGCTTTTCATTTAAAACGCATTGTACATTGTTTATTTTTAGCTATGAAACCATCTTACAAATAATTGTTCATTTATTGAACTGAAGAAAAATTATATTTATTGGTTATCGATTTATTTATTTATTTTTGTATACTTGATCCAGCTAGCAGTGATGGTTGGTTATTTACTAGGCTATCTAGCTTACCCTTATTTTTTTCAGATTCTGAAGAGTAGAGCTGCGCGGGATTTTTACATGTGGGAGTGCCGAGAGTAGGACTATGATTTAAGTACTTGAATTATTGTTTTGTTAGTGGATTAAATTAGTGGACTTGGTGGACATTTTCATATAAGAACTATTTATTTTTATGGATTTTGGCATTATGACAATTAAGGATTTAATTTGAGTATTTTATATTGTGGGTTGTGATTGGATTCTTAGCCTTGCATGCTCACTTATATGAGTGTGCGGCGTTGTCACGGAGCTTGGGGCGTGACAGATATTAAATCGTCAAAAATTAATTGTCTTACCATTTATGTAGGGTTATTATTCCCAACTTATTTGAAAAGAGAATGTATAACCTTCTCCCAGTTTTAGATGAACTAAATTTCTAATAGTAAAAGTCAAATAAAAACTGAAAATTGGAATAGATGATAAATCTAATGACTATTATGAAATGAACGCATCAACCGGGTAAATTTTTATTTAAAGCCTTGATAATCCACCTTTTGTACCTGAAAGTCTTGTCATTCCCGAACACCGATTACACTACTGCTAATAATCATGTAACATTTTGATGCATATTTAAGTCTTGATATGTGAAAGCTGGCTGGGATTATTTGGTAAAAGGATTTTTACCACCATTCAGTTTACTGATAATTGTCATACGCAGCAACTCTTGGTTTGACATTTGCATTATGCTTGAGTCTTGACTGTAAAGTGACTGATAGTTCTTTGATCCAGAAACCACTTCGTGATATTGTGGGTTTTAGAAAAGAAGCAGATGGAATCAGAATTGATGTGGCTCTTCAGTGGTGAGCAATTCTTTCTTGCTTTCATTCTTCTTGTTGCATTTTTTTTCCCCATGAATCTCTTGACAATTTCTTGTTTCAAATTTATTTATTTTGGTCAGTCCACAAGAAACTACAGAGACTGCTTCAATAGATTCAGTCCACATGTCACTCATTCACTATCTTGTTACATGCTTCTTGATGCATTTGCATGAGCTAGGATTTCTTACAAGTTGGGAGAGAATAGTATATAGTTTTCTCAAATGCCAAAAGCGTTTGATTTCTTGCTTCAAACTTCAGTATGATAAACTGGTATTATGTGCAAAGCTGCCAATTGTGTATCCTACAGCTAATTTAGTTCTCTTCTCAATCTTTTTTGTAGGTGCTTTGATTCATATTCAGATACAATGCTGGGATACACTAATAGCATTCGTATAATTGATGGCGGTACTCACATAGATGGTATGAAGGCATCATTAACAAGAACTCTCAACAACCTCGGGAAGAAATCAAAAATTTTCAAGGTGTGTTGGTTCTGGCCTATTATTTTGGCTTTTTGTTGTTGTCAACGAATATCTTTGGTTCTGGCCTATTTATTTTGAATATTAAAATCTTGTTTGATCCAATCCAGGAGAAGGATATTAGTTTAAGTGGTGAGCACATGAGGGAGGGATTAACATGTGTAATCTCTGTCAAAGTTGCAGATCCAGAGTTTGAAGGTCAAACAAAGGTATTACTGATTTCGTCTTTACATTTGTGGTCACTGATGCTTTCAGTCATAAATAATGCTTTCAACAACATGAAGTTTATGATCATCAATGCACATTTTGAAGTTTGAGGTCACCAATTTCCATTTTCGTTTGTTTGGAATATCTTATATTACTGCTTATTCTGTCTATCCTTGAAAGACAAGGTTGGGAAATCCAGAGGTGCGGAAAGTGGTTGATCAATCTGTTCAAGAGTATCTCACTTGAAAAATCTAGAAACCCTCTAGATGTTAATTTGTGATTATGTAACAATTTTAAACAGAATATAACAATCCCAATCAAACAATCAAGAGAAAGAGACACAATGATTTTTACGTGGAAAAACCACAATTGGACACCTCCAACTGTGATAAAAAAACCACGGGCAACTGCCACAAGACAATCCACTAAGAAGAATTAAAGGAATTACACAGGTATACTCTCAATTATCTAGCGAATCCACAACGCCTAATTGAACCAACCTCTATGTGCCTCTTCCAACCCCATCTTCACCACGGAATTGTCTTTCTGATGAGCCACTCCGGATTCCACCAAAGCTTCAGGCTCGAATTCTTCAGAATCCACAACTGAAGAACAACTCTCTCTTTTGTGTATAACAAACAAACCTTTGATGTACTCTCTTTAAACCATGAGTTGAATACTCAATAAAAACATCAAAGAAAACTTAACAAAATATCTCCAGATATAACCCTTAAGAACCAAAAAGAAGATCTGGAGAGATTCAATGAATGAATCAATGAATAGCCTAGATTTGGGAGAAACCCAACTATTTATAAAAAACCAAAGCAATCCTAGTTGGGAAAGAAAACCAACTTCTTGTTTGTAGAAAACCAACTTCTTGCAGAACTCCAAAGTAATCCCACTTCTTATAGAAACCCAAAATAAACCTTGTTTCAGAAGAAAACCAACTCCATAATGAATCTGGAAATCTGGGATCGCGCGGTCCGCTCGAGCGTTGGTCTTCCCGCTCGGGCGGAGACTTCATTTTTCGTGATTTCATATAGGCTCCCCGCTCGAGCGTCCGTTCCCCCAATCGAGCGGAGAATCACACCTTCCAGTATTTTTTCAGGCAAAACAGAGATACTGTGAGCTTGCAAATCCCGCTCGAGCGCTCCTTTCCCCGCTCGAGCGGGAAGGCCAAAATTGGAAAATCTTGAAAAGTATAACATGAACGGACAGGCAACTTTGAATGCATTTTTGCATTTTGCTTCGGGCCGCGAGTTGACCGGGCAGCTCGACCCCTGTCATAATCAGCGAAGTGGCAATCTTGAAAACATTAACATCACAAACTGATCTGCAAGGCTCGATTCGGGTTGGATTCGCATCTAAAAAACTCATAGCCTCACTGAAATAAAAATGCGAAAACAAATACAACTGAAAGGAGTTTTGTCAAACGGGGTTGCCAAAAATAAAACCTAACATCACTGAATACTTGGAGTTGCATCCAGATGTACTTGATTCAATCCTTTCAAAGTCCCTTAATGCTCTAAAGGTACCATAATTAAAATGCGTGAATCATGACTGTCATAATTCAATTATATGATTGATTGAGCTGCTCTTCCCTAAGAATGTATTATTCACAATCCTTTGGGTGCATTTTCTGTCAGCCCTCATATCTAAAATTTGATTATTTCTCTCACTAGTCACATGCATGTTCTTCCATGTTTAGGCAGCTCTGGCAGTGAAGAGGGCAAGAGAATTGGTGAGACAAAAGAGTGTTTTAAAATCCTCATCTCTTCCTGGAAAGCTAGCCGATTGCTCAGCCACAAATCCTGAAGATTCTGGTATCCGCTGTTTATTCTTTCATTGAAGTTAAAAAAGGGTAGAGTTTTATAACAAATGTCAATTGGATTTCTGTTGCAACGATGTTTTTAATGATATTTCTATTATCAATTGGAGTTCTGTAGCAGGGATGTTTTTAAGGATATATAACAAATGTCAATCCAAGTGGCTTTTTAATCATTTATCTAGTTTTATTTAGGTAAACTTATTGTTAGTTTCTGGGGTTGAACTGCATTAGTTTATTTTATGATACTGATTCCTCTGGATTCTTTTCAATGTTGAGAAAAGTGTAGAAATATGGTTATGAATTATTCCTTTGCTCCGAGTAGCATGACTCTTCTCAACTGTATGCTATTTAGGATTGCTAATTGCTAATAATATCTAGTTAGTATTTGGTACTCAGGTTGAAGAGAGGTAAGAGATGTCCTAGTTAGTATTACAAACATGTCCGGGGGTGTCCCCAACATGTCCAAAGAAAAATATTAAAAATTAAACATGCCATGTGGCGTGTCCACATGTGTCCCAATGTGTCATGTGTCCCTGCGTGTCCGAGGAGTGTCTATGTCCTACAAGTGTCAGACACGGATACTGCAACTTAAATGAAGTGTCCGTACTGGTACTTCATAGATGTCTTTGGATCTATTAACTTCATAACTTATGGAAAGGTGTTGTCATAGGTTTGGTTTGGAGAAGTTTTTGGTAATAACTTGAGCAACCAATTTCAAGTTCATTTTATATTTTGCAGAAATATTTATTGTTGAAGGAGATTCAGCCGGTGGCAGTGCAAAACAAGGGCGTGATAGGCGCTTCCAGGTGAAATTTTGACTTTTTCTTTTTTGTAGCTCTTAGCGCAAGAAATGGTTGAAGCTTCTTTTGGATAATTTTGTTGTAAAGTTTGCTTTGCTAAATTGTGTATCTTGTACTGATTTATATTTGCTTTCATGGACAAAATTTTTCAGTCAACTTTCCATTAATTAATTATGGTGCGGCTTAGGCAGCACTTCTGGAAATATTTTTTTCCTCCCCAGTGCCACAAGAAATAGTAATAATAATTACAATAATGGTAATATTAATAGAATACAAAAGAAACAAGAAAAATGAATAAAGAATTGTATTCTGTGTGTGCACGCGCACATGGTGTTAGTGGAGTCTTGTCCTGTGCTTGGTTACCTTGCTTGAGGTGGATATTTTATATTTGTTTGTAATTTGTGACCTGTGTATATCACTTATTGACTTATTTATTTATTTTATATAAGATAGAATTAAAAGTTAAAACACATACAATACATGCAATATGGTTAGCCATGAAATTTTTTGATCTCTCTCGCTCTCTCTTGTGTGCCATATTAACTGTGTGGAATATGTGCCAATGATTGATAATGTTTTGTGTTACGGGATATGCTTCATGCTTCTTGTAAACTTGAAGTTTTGAATGGAAAAAAAATCATAATTTAAGTGAGGGAACTTTAGTTTAACTTGCGTAGGACATGTCCTTTGTACTTATTTCTCAATCATCATAGCTTCTAAATGCATTATTCTTCAGGAAATCTATAACAGTCCTGACTACTAAAACATACCTGTTTGTGGCCTGATGCAGGCTGTTCTTGAGGGGTAAAATTTTGAACATTGAAAGAAAGGGCGAAGCAACAATGTATAAGAATGAAGAGATTCAAAATCTTATTCTTGGTCTGGGACTTGGAGTAAAGGTTATTTAATTATAATCTTCAAAATCTTAGTTCCTTTCTTTTCAGATGCTTCACCTATTTTGTTGACTGAATTTTACTGGTTTTAGGGAGAGGATTTTGAAAAGGAAGCTCTCCACTATCATAAAATTATAATCTTGACAGATGCTGATGTGGATGATGCTCACTTCTGAACTTTGCTATTGACATTTTTCTTTAGATATCAGGTAGATAGTTGAGATAATCATCTATTAAATTTTGTTGGTATGAAAAAGAAAAGAAAGAATAATTTTTTTACTTGCAATGCCTAAAAAATTCAAAAGCAGTTTGGTTTATTTAGTTTTTGTTGCTTGCAGAGAGCTTTATTTGATGAAGGTTGCATTTATGTTGGTGTGCCGCCCTTATAGAAGATGTGCTTTTGAATTTGATGGGTCCAATTGAAAAAATGTTCTAGTAACTTCACAAAAGTTTTTTCTCTCTTGTCAAAATAATCAGGTTGAGAGGGGAAAGCAAGCATATTATTGCTATGATGATGCAGAACTAAAACAGTTACAGAGTTCCTTCCCTTCAAATGCATCTTACAACATTCAGAGGTTCAAAGGTATGACCAATAAAAAAAAATTGATATTTTTGGTGCCTGAGGGCTTTGCAAATCCTTTCTATTTTGATCCCTTTCTTAGCGAATGTAATTTTTTTTAATGAAATGTGACATTCACCGCAATTGAATGGAACACAGGTTTGGTGGAGATGATGCCTTTACAATTATGGGAAACAGCGTTGGATCCAGAGAAAAGACTGCTAAAGCAATTAATGGTAGAGGATGCAGCAGAAGCAAATGTTGTTTTCTCCTCTCTTATGGGTTCCCGGGTATGCAAATCATGCATGTAGCTTATGTTGCATGTCTTGCATCTAATACTCGTGACAATTATATATATCGACATTTATGGAGAGGGAGACACTTGGGTCTTTTGTTAGTGGGAAATTGTATGACAACTTTTCTTGCCATATAATATAGTTTGCAGGCTAAGAAGCATGGATACAGACACAACATAGATATGCCAACACGATTTTTTTTTAAAAAATATAGGACACGGCAGATGCAAAATATGTCATATAGGGATAAATAATTATTATATATCATATATATATAACCCCAAGGGGTTGGTCTGGTGGTAAGGCCTTAAGTTTTCGAAGTGTGCTCCCTCGAAGGTTCAGGGATTGAAACCTTTTAGGTGCTAACAATTCTTTAGGGTTATCGGATTGAGAAAAACCCTTGAATTAATCGTGGTGCATTTTCGGAAAACTATGCACCCCTAGGGATTAGTCGAGCCTTGGTCTGGACACTTCGGTGCCCCCCCCCAAAAAAAAAAAAAAGAAGAAGAAGAAGTCATATATATAAATATTTAAGTAAAATATAATAAATTTTAAAGTTTAAAGGAGTAGAATAATTATAAATTTACGTTGTTTTTGTTTTATTGTTTAGATTTCAAATTATTTTATTCAAATTTGTAATATGTTTTATGTGTCTTAGTGTTGAGAAGTGTCTAACGAGTGTTGTGTCGTATTGGTGTTGGACACAACACGTTACCTTCTCCAAAGTGTCCGTGCTTCTTAGATTGTAGATGATTAGGCTTCTCAATTGCCTTGAGAAATCTATCTCGTTGCTAGCTACAATTCCCTTTGTTGTCATTAACATTACAAGTGTCGTTTCTAGTCTCACTCCTTATATTGAAAGTTAAAAAACAATCATATAATAATCTAGAAATCGCAATAGAAAAGAAAAAAGGGTGGTTTGTGGTGGTTTTTAAATCTTTTTGACTATATAATCTAGTATCCTTGTTTATGAAGATAATCAATTCCTCTTATGCTTTTTGTTTTAGGTGGATTATAGGAAGGAACTTATACAGAGCTCTGCAAGCATGATCAACCTTGACCAGCTGGATATATGAAGGGTATCATCAAATATAGAATTGAGAACATCCCTTGTGCTATATATTGTACTAAATGGCAACTAAATGTAATTTATTTATTTTTAAAATTTGAATTTGTGAAGCAAAAGCTTCTTTTTTGCATGTTGTCTATTTTCTTCCTAGTTTGGTGTCATTTGTGAAGGCATCCAATATCTCTGATCATAGTTGTAGCTCTTGAAATCTTTGCTTGGTTGTGAAGGTTGATGGGTTCTTGGGCATTTGTTTTAATATATATTATTATCATTATCATCATCATCATCATCTAAGTTGTATTTGATTTTCTTTCAAGTGTTTTGTAAATTAAAATTTAAGGAAGTTCAATGTATTTATGCCAAACCCTTGTGATATTTTCTATTAATTTTAATGGAGTTTAGTGTAATTTATCATAAATTTTTAATTTGAGATTCATTTTTCTCATCCTTTTAGATGCGAATTTACTAATTTAATTTTATACCTTTTTTTTTTCTTTTTTTTATTTATTTATATTTTCATTTTTATTAAAAATAAATATAAATATGTTAAATGTTTTCTATATAATAAAAAAAAATTGTAAAACAAAGTCAGTGATTCAGATTTCAGCCCTAATTTCTGCATTTCGACTTTGGGATCAGCAGCGAAGTGCTTGAAGTTGAAGTTGGTTTCTTTGGTAGAGATAGAGAGGAAGAAGAAGACGATCACCAGAAGTCCTAAATTCCAGATCGGATAGTTTAATTTCGTCTCTCGAATTTTTCACTCTGCTTCATTCAAAATCTGGATATTCTGCATAAACTTTTAATCCAATTTGTTTTTCAATGTTTGTTTCATTTTTCTGTAGAAATTATTGAGTAATAATGTAATAGCTGAAGTAAATGTTTTTGTGTGTGTGTGGATGTTTTCTTATTATATTATCATATTTGGATGTTCAAATTAAAACCAAATATTAAAATAAAAAAAAACTAAGAATGTTCAAATGTATTAAAATATTTAAATACAACACAAATGTTCAAACAAAACTGTAAAGTAACATCAAATCCAGAATACATGTCCCAAATCCAGCTACATGTCAGTCCATCAACTATCTGTGACCAAAAAATTAAAATAAAAAGTCAAGAATAGTTTATCAAGCATATATTTGTTATCTATTGTCTGTCGATTAGTAATTTTGTAGCTAAAAAAAGAGAATTTTAAGTGATATTTTGGTTTATTTTTTATTTGATATTATAATTTTAGTTTTTTTATGTACATTTTTGTTTTTATTATTGTGAATTGGATTTTAAACCATTAACCAATAAGGCCATATTTTTATCTTTTTGAGTTCTTAAAATAATTTCATCTTACCTTATCTTAATCTATAAAATAAAAAATTAAAAAATAATTATAATGAACGTATATGCAAAATAAACTTTGTGTGGGTGCTATTATATTTATTTTTTTAAAAAAAAAGTGCATACATACCGTTTTACCAATATATTTTTAATATGTATAGAGATCTCATTTTTAGAGTTTACCTGGGGTCTAACGAAAGGTAATGTCAGACATGCCTTTATGTTCAGTTCTTTGTTTGTCTTTCCACCTTCAAAACAGAATTGCATATTGTAGGGGGGTTCAAGGTTAGAGAGGTGATTAGAGAGGCAAAACTATGTTAATGGTCCAACAATAGTGGAAATGGCTAGAGAATGAGTAACAGCGACTATCTGGGAGTTGGAGAGTGTGTAGCTGGATGAGGGTGAAGCAAGTGGCTCAAGAAGAAATGTGTGGCAGTACCAAAATGGGTAGCATCTCCCCTAAATCCCCCAAATTCCTCTCTTTTTGTACCTTGGGAAACGGGTCCTATTTATAGGCTTTTTCTTGGTGCTAAGAGGACAACAAGTGGCCAAATAGAGAAAAGACATGTGTTCCAGAGGATCACATGGAATATTCTACCTAGAGCCACCAGGCGGAAGGTGCCACGTGTCCCTCTGCATGTACTATGTACTATCTGTTTGCCTCCGCAATTACCTCTTTTGAACCTCAACAAGTGTAGTTACGATGGGAGTGTTTGGCACTGTAGCTCTCTTTTGAGTCTCAGCAAGTGCAGTTACAACGGGAGTGTTTGCTTATGCACTTGCCTTCTTAACCTAAACCTCAGCAAGTGCACTTACAACAGTAAACCTTACTGCTGCACTTGCCTTCTCAGTTCTACTTGGCCAGTACAATGCATTCTCAGGACTCCATTAGCCTGCTATCGGCTATGTCTGTGTTTATCTCAGCGAAGCCTCCACCCTTAGCCACCTAACCACAAACTCCCCAGCTTTCCAGGGTGAAGGCCATAACCAAGCCTGTTATCAGCCATGTTGTGCCTTAGTACCAAGCCTAAGGGGGCTTCCTTAGTCTTGCCTGTGCGACTTAAGGCAGGTCTATGACCTGGGTAATGAAAAGGGAGTCCCTTATGCTCGGGCTACCCTGCTCCTATCTTTGTGGGATCGCCACGGTAAACTGGTATCTCTAGGCCTGCTATCACCTCCAACCAGTAAGTCTTGGGGCCTGCTATCAGCGCCAAGTAAAATGAACTTTGGAGAGGGGACCTGCTATCAGCCCTAGGCTAGTAATGCCTTGGGACTTGCTATCAGCGCTAAGCATTAGCCTCTAGTTGCAGCGGTTGTAGTTGCTGTAGTAAGCATTTCCCGCGGCGAGTTCAAACGGCAGGACCAACAATATTAGAGATGGCGGTGCTGACAGAATGCCTCCGTAACTTGGGTGCTACAAGTACTGCTTCTGTAACTTACTTGCTTCGATTTTGTCCTTTCCTCAGCAACTCCAGATGGCTATGGTACCGACATTACTTGGAATGGTGGTGGCACCAATGTTACTTGAAATGGTGGCGCTGGGACGAAGTGCCTCCGTAACTTGGCCGTCGTAAGTGTTGCCTCGGCAACTTAGTTGCGTCGGCTTTTTTTTTCCCACAGCAACTTCGGATGACAGTGGAATTGAAGATATTAGGAATGGCGGCGCTGAAGCAAAGTGCCTCAGCAACTTTCCTATGATGCCTCAAAAGTCGGGAACTTCAGATAATATATTAACCATTAAATACAGGGTTTATCTAAAGTTACAAGAGTAGGAGACGTCACTAATGAGTCCTTTGGCTAATAACCAAGCAAGATCCCAAGAAGGTCGGATGAGTCAAAATTGCCTCCCTTCTAAGTCCAACCACCTTAGATAGCAAAGATACCTTTTTGACAGATCTTGACAAGGTATTAGCACAAGGCCTACATGAGTTGACGAAGTATAAGGATATGTTACAAATGTTATATATATACAAATTACAAAAATCATGTCTTAAATACAACATGGGATCTATAACTTACAATCTCAAAACACGTTTAACATAACTAGTTCCTAACTCTCATAGGATAGCCGTACTTCTTCAAATACTTCAGCTTTGCCTTCGACCGGTCTAATAGTCTTCAATACCTGGCATGAAACACCGTGAGCTTTGAATGCCCAGTAAACGCACACACACCTCGTACCTTTTTTCTAATCCAATACACCATCATATTTATAGCAAGCAAGCAAGTAGTGAAGCATGATATTCAAGTCAATAATAGCAATTTTAATAATAAAGGAAAGGAACATGTCATTCAAATAGATAACAAAGGTTATAATGTTAGTGGCTAGTATTCTAGAAATCCCCCCAAAGAGATTTCAACCTCCCAACCACAAGAATTGGAGACCGGACTATTCGGAACTCCCTCTTTTGCTGCTTTGTTGCAGAACTAACCTCGGATGTCTACTAACGGTTATATACCGCGTAGCACCAACCACAGGGCCTTAAAAGGGACAACGAAAAGAAAAAGGTTTTATCACCCAGAATCCAACCTTATCCTTCCAAAAAAAGTTTTATCCTCCTGAATGTCCCGTCTGGACCCAACCTTATCTCACTAATCAAACCATCGCAAAGAGTCTGAATATGTCCGTTCCATTCTAGGGTTTACATGATAATTGCTAGCGCAAGACTTAACCTTCAATCAGGGAGCACATCCCATCAATCCATACATAACACATTATCATCTCTTCATTATTCAAGTGATCAAAAACCTAATACCATCCCAATAAAGGTTTCCATTGAGTTAGATGTCTTAAATTAAAGTTAGAATAACCTAACAAGATAGTAATATCCACATAAGCATGAGCATCATCAATTGAAGAAGACAAGGAACATAACCATAACACATTCAATATCATACCAAGACATGATCATGTACTAATAAGCATATTCATGAACACAAGAGCATAAAACACTCATGCAAAACTAAATTTCCAGATTCAGTAGCATTTAAAGATTAAAATCAAAAGGGCTATTTCTAATCTTTCCCGAACCTAGCCTTCCTATGGTTCGTAGAGAATTTAATCTAGTTTTCAGAACATGTTTCAGAAATGTGATAGCTCTTCTAGATTTTTAGTTATTTAAGAAATACTCCAGTGCTGTCCAGATTCGTCGACTGTTATGAAAATCGGATTTTCTTTCAAACCACTCACTCTTTTTCAATGAAACCAATTTTCCTTGAAAGATTACTCTTTAAGGAAGATTTTGAAATACAACTGGGGTCCAGAAGATTTTTATACATTTTTCTATAATTTTTGAAAGTTGGATGTAAAATAGATTTTTCTGATTTGGTGAGAAAAGAGGTCAACTAGGGGAAATTTTCCACTTATCTTGTGATGAAAACTTGCTAAATAATATGTATTAAACTTATAAATTTAAGGCGAAGGTGTGCCTTTGGAAATTTTGAGAGTTTGATAGGGAAAAAAGTAGTCTTATATCGATTAAGAGAAATACAAAAAGTGTAGAATCAATTCTCAACTTCTTTCATTTTTAAGATAAGAATGCCATCAAAACACATCTGAAATGAATGTTTAAAACTTCTAAGAGCATGTATTTGAAAGGAAAAATAAGTGCGAGTTGTGTTGTGGCTTACTTGATTACTAGTGAAGTGTTTGGACAATTTCTTCTCTTTTTCCTTTTCTCTACCACCAAAGCTCTCTTCCTTTCTTTTTCTCTCCCTCAGCTGAAATGTGTAGTGTGTGAGTGTGTTTGATGTGCAAAAATGCTAGGGGAGAGGTCCTATTTATAGGAAAAAAATTTGTGGTGGAAAGTCTAAAAAGCCCTTAGTTGGAATTGGATGGAAGAATTTGTAATTGGTTGGAATGGAATGGAATGAAATGGAGGTTGATTAAGAAGATAAATTATAACTTGGAACATGATTTAGTCCTATTTTGGTCAAGGTAGAACTAGATTGAAAGTTAGTACAAGCATATCTCCATGATTTGGAGATTTAGTCAAAATTCTTTATGAAATCAAGGACTCTTGTCCCAAAAAGTACACAACAAAGGGTTCCTCTAGGGTGACTGGCCATGTGGGCTGATTTGAGGGTATTAATTTATTTGTTTTTCTTGTGTACAAATGTTGAAAATTGCAAAATATGGTGTATAAAATAAGTGTAAAGGTACAAGTGTATATATATATATATAATGGTTGCTAGTTTGGGGTCAACATGTGATTCAAGAAGAATATGAGGGCCAAAATCCTAATTTATGAATTTGAACATTTAATTAAGTGTAGTGTTTAATATATTTAAGGTTTGGAAATATAATTCGGTTAAAGTTTCTCTGTTTTGAATTAAACGACGAATTGTATTGAGAACCGGAAACCTAAGGTTTCTTGTATGGAAAATATACGTAGAAAATTAATTTAATTATTATTAGGGTTTTAGAAATGTTTCCTGAGTTCTGGGTTCAATCAGGGTTTTCGAGTTTTCGGTTAGCACACATGCTTGATTTTATAACTAGAATTGGAGACAAATAAGGATTGGAGGGTCTTTATTGAAAGAATTCAAAAGTCAGGGACTTAATAGGTTTTACAAAGGTTAGGGGCCTCACAACCCACTGCATGTGTTGCCTCTACAACTTGACTTGGTCATTTTCCTTCGTGGAGTCTATTTGGACCCTTGGCGGGTCGAACTTGCTTCGACCCTCTGTTGGCCCACTTCCCTTAGGCTTTAGCCCATGCTCCTTTTTTCATTCTTGATCGCCTCTTTCGGGCGACCTCAATACTTAGACCCATACTTAATTTGGGGCTTAATTTCTGACCCTCTACATTTGCCCCCTGCGCGCGTAGGGGACACGCTCCTGGTTTCCTGCATGTGTATGACGTCAGCAAGTAACCCAAGGGTTGCGTTGGTTGGGTCAGAAGCTGCGTCGGCTCTGAAAAGGTACCCCCTTTGACTGACGAGTCATAATGGGCCTAGGGATGCGTGTTGGTACCTTTTTGCTTTTTTCTTTATAAATAGTGCCCTTGGGTCCACTGGTTCCCCACTTCTGCCCAAACATACTTTCTGTCTCATTGTCTTCTTCTCTTCATTGTCCCCACTTTCCAAAGTCTTCTTTACTTTTCTTTATTCTTCCTTATAGCCAGCATAAGGTTTCTACCCGATAGGGCTGCCCCACCCCCTACTGAGTGAATGAGGGCCCCACACTTCAGAGGGCTGGCTGACCCTTTCTGGAAAATAGTTGACTCCTTCATTCCTGATCCCTTTCCTTTGAAGGAGCCTCTGCTTCCGTTTGGTGAGGCTACTTTGGATGATGCTAACGTGGTGAACCCAGTCTCTGTGCTGCAGTTTTGTGTGGAGCGTGGCAACTTTTCCCATTCATACATCTACTATCGCACTCACTTGGGCTCCCCGTAAACTGGTCCCTTTGGGTTGATGACATCATTGTAGATGGTAGCTTCGAGCAGCGCTTGAGGGATGTTCGTCTTTTCAATGCCATTTTGATTTCGAGGGAGTTGTCAGTGCGCAAGGTACAGACCAACATTGACATGGTTGTCTCCTGCTGGAGCTGCGACACTCATACCTTTGCCTTGGCATGGGGGAGATAACTCCGACCCTCAAAGATGTTGCAACTGTAGACACCCCATTTTTGATCGACCTTAAGACTCAGACGTCATCGATTGAGCGCTCGGTGATAGTGCATGTTGTCCTTGTTTCGAGTTTCCTGAGTTTTCGACTGAGTGCCTTGCCTCCGGGCCTCTGAACTCTTTGTGCTTTGGCTCGGTTTGTGGACCAAGCTTGGTTGACCTTGTCTAGAGGGACACTAAGGTTTTGGAGACCACTTTTTGTGGTTCGTAGACTACTTTTTGTGGTCGTAGACCGCTTTTGATGCCCGTAGACTAGTTTTCCAAGCTTCCGGCTGCGCACCTTGTCCCCCGGACTCTTGTCTTGCATCCTTTTTGGTTTGTTTTTGGTACAAACCTTGTTTTCCTTGCTTGGAGGGTGGAATAAGGGTGGGAGACCAGTTCTTCCCCTTGGAAACCACTTTTCCTCCCTGCCAGCCAGTTTTCGGGTCAGCCAGTTGTTTTTTTAATCGAGTAGTCCTCGCTAAATCAGGCCTATCCTTTTGAATACTTGGATTTCAGCTATGAGGCCACCACCGTTGGAAATCTTACTTCTGGGGCTTCATTTTTCACTCAAGAATCTCCTAAAGCCAAGTCCGGATGGGAGAGATATGGTTGGTTGAAGTAGGGCATCAATCCGGTTGGATCGAAACTGCGTGGCTTCACCAAAACAGGCATAACTTTTTGTACCGTTGGAATTTTGATGCAAGGCTGGTGCCATTGGAAAGCTAACTTCTGGGTCTTCAATTTGGACACTTGCCAGCCATTTTTTGGCCTTGGCAGCCACCTGCCGACCACTTGCTCTTCCTGCCGACTAGAAAAAGTAGCTGGTCGACCAGTAACAGTAACTGGCCGACCACTTCAACTAGTCGACAGCTTTCCTTCAGCCTTCTGAAGATCTTTTCTTGCCAGCTGTGCCAGTTGGTGAGCACAGAAACCATCCTCCATACACGTGTATGGAGGGATAGCTTGGAGCCTAAAGCTTGTTCAACAAGCTTGTTGCTTGGTTTTCTATATAAGGGAGCCTCCTCCTTTATGCCTTAGGTTCAAAATTTGGTGCTTGAAAGATATAGATACACATTTGTCTCTATCTTACTCTTTGCTTCACATTTGTGCTTCAAAAGTGCCTTTTTATCACACTTTAACACACAAACACATAGTGAAACACCATACTCTTGGAGCTGAGGTCCCTTGAAGTTGTTTTTGAAGTTTTTGGACTGGTTTGGGTCAGAAAAAGTTGCTGGAGTTGTTGCTCTAGAGTTGTTCTACAAGGGTGAGAAACCAACCTTTTAAACCCTTATTTTTGCTTAAGCTTTTGGCCCTACTTGCATGTTGTTTTAGACCTAACTTTAAACTACAAAAAGTTCTGTTTTTCAGTCCTTAACATGTTTGTTTGAGGCTTTGTTGGTGTTGGGGGTAGTCTACCCCCTCTTGTGCCTTGTTAGGCCTTGTTTTGAACCTTCCTTTTAAGCTATTAGGACCACTTCTTTTTGGCCTTATTACCACTAAAATCCAGAGGATTTTCAGTGGTGGAAAAGTGGTTTTGAGGTCCCAAATAGGAGAGGGTCATCCCCTCTCCTTGTGTTTTGTATGCTTGCTTCATTAGCCTCATGTTTGAGCATGTTTGTTAAGCTTATGTTGGCTCCATCTTAGCATGTATTTGGGGTTATTTTGACATAGCATACCACTGTTTTGATTTGGTTTTGTCATCCCTTGCATGCCTTATACACTTGTAGTGTAAATTTCATAAACTAGTCTTGTATGCTTCATGAAGTAGCATGCCTTTCTAGCATGATTTGATTCTATTTCAGCATGTTCTTGGTATTTTTTTGCTACGATATACCTCTGTTAAGGTTTGGTTTGATGGCCCCATGCATGCTCCATGCACTTGTAGTGCAATTCCATGAATTAGCCTAATGTGTATCATGCTTTGGACTGTCATTCTAGCATGATTCTGGCTTAACTCTAAGAATCTTTTGTCCATGTTTTAGCATACTCTAGCTCTGATTTGTGTTGTTTTGGTCATGTATGCCATGCTTTGTATAGCTATAATGCATTCTAGCTTGTTAGCTTTGTGTATCAAGTCTACTAGCATGCATTGCTTGGGCTATTTACATGATTTGGAATAATTTGTTATGTGATTTCAGTTCATGTTTCATATTCATGCACTCGCATTTGTCACTCTTGCAATGCTTTGAGGGGTTGGTCCTTTATGCCCTAAACATGAGTCATTGCGTATGCCTTCATGCCTAAGCTTGCGAGCTATCATTTTAGTGTGTTTTTGGAATTATTTTTCCATGATATAACTCTAATTTTTGTTGGCGAAGCCATCCCTTGCTTGGTCTTGGTAGGTGTAGTGTAACCCTCCTTTTTGGCCTTGCATATTCCATGCTTCATGCTTACCATGCTAGCGTGTTTTGGCTTCCTTACATGCATGTTTTAGACTCATTTTGACATGTCCTAGGACTATTTTGGATTGTACTTGCCATATGCTTCATGTTTTGTATAGCTATAGTACAAGTGCCTATGCTAGTTTTAAGCTTTGAGCCTTCTAGCATGCTTCATTTGTGTTGTGTACATGATTTGGCATCACTTAACATGACATTTTAGAGCATATAGCATTGCCATGTTCCCATTTCTTTCACCCTTTGAGTGCCTCTAAGGGTTGTGCATTGTTGCCTTGCTTATGGCCTAGCTTGTATGCATGTTTGCCTAAGCTCTTGAGCTCCATTTTAGCATGTTCTTAACCCTTAACTTGGCATGGTTAAGCTCTGTCTAGAGTTGGTTTAATGATTAAAGCGTAGTATTGCATGCTTCTTGTGTGTTGCTCTTTGCTAGTTTTAATGCTTAAGGACCCTAGCATGCCTTGCTTGTGTTGATCGAATGATTTGGCATCATTTCTTACTTAATTTCAGTGCACTTAGTGTTGTTACACTTTCACATTTGTCACTCCTTGAGCACTCTTGAGAGTTGTGCTCTTAGGCCTAGTCAATGGACCATTGCATTGAGTATGCTTGTCTTGATCTTCATGCCTTAGTTTCTTAGCACAATGGCCACTGATTTGGGCATGATTGAGGTCTGTCCTTTTTGGTTTAAGTCCATTGAGCATGTTTGCTTTCATGTTATTTGCATGCTTACATTACATCATGTTGTTGCATGCTTATGTTGCCTTGCTTTGTGTATTCATGCATTAGCATTGTTTGGATGTCATTAGCTTTGTTAAGTTGATCATCTTACATCGTATTGTGTATGCTATGTTGTTGTTTGCATTGTGTATGCCATTTTGTTGCTTTGCATTGTATATGCATGCCATTAGTATTGGTAGTTTGATCATGTTGCATTGTATGTTGTTGCATGCTTGTCCCTTGCATTGCATGTTTACATGCTTAAGTTGCATTGCATGTGTGCATGCTTGAGTTGCTTGCATTGTGTTTGGATTAGGTGTTAGTCCAAACACGAGAAGCGAGGGACATTTCATACTTGAAGTGATGAAATGTGCCTCAATTCTCGGTCGCAGACCCTCTTGATCAAGCATGATAGAGGTCAAGGCTTTATGTGTTTATTTGTGCATTCATTTTACATTGAATTGTGCAATTTGGCTTCTCGGCCATCATGCATCGAGATGCGTGATTGGCGGCCCGAAGGTCGAGAACCACACTCCCTTGATCTTATGAAATGATAGGGAGGGTGGTTGTGCACACATATTTTGCAAATACATTGCCATGCCCTTTCTTGCTCTCTGTTGCAGCAAATTGGAGAAGTGCAGCAAACACTGGTCGGCCGACTAGTAACACTAGCTGGCTGACCACTTTTTCTGGTTTGCAACAAAGAAAAGTGGTCGGCAGGTGGTTTGCAATATCAACAGCTGGTCGGCCAGGTTCCTACAGGTTCCCATGGTGGAGTTGAAGCTTTGTGGACCTTGGTGCAAGGTTCTGAGAACAATTGCAAACAGAGGCAAGTTGGGGCATCGCGACGAATTTCCAAATGAGGCGACCGAGCATGCATACATTCCTCATCCTGAGGACCTCTCTTTATTGCTTTCCTTAGCTAGTTTATGCTTTGGTTTTGTATTTAAGTAGTTAATGCGTTTAGCTGCTTATTTGTTTTGTAATAGTTAGTTAACTAGGAATAGTTAATTAGCATTGTTTGTAATAATTAGTTTAATTAGCTTAGATTAGCTAGTTAGCTTATTATTCGGACCCTCTGTCGAGAGGGCCAATTGTTGTAATAAGCGTGCGTGTGTGCGATGCATGTCTTCTAACCCCCATTTCTTTCTCCCTTTTACTTAACCGCTTATGATGGTTAGTTTTAGGGCATGTTTCGATTAGCATACCTAATGCCTGTATGCGTGCACCCATTCATCTGTCTTGCATGCATCGGGCTCGGCGCATTATACTAACTGCATTGTATTTCAATTCCAATTTGAATACATGTACCAAGTTGCATTTCACATGACATCTTAGAAAAGCCGAGCCTATCTTAGTTGCATTTTTGCATGTGTTGCATTAGCCATCTTAACATGAACTAGGATCATGCATGATTTCTAACTAGTTCTCTGTTTTGGCTCGGAGTACACTGTGAGTGTTTACGCTTTAGCATCCCTGCATGAGATGTGTATGTTGCCATGATAGCATGCTTGCCATGAGGCTAACTGCTTTAACTGCTTGAATACCTGTGGATGAAGGTTGGATTGCTTGAATTGGAACAATTCATCAAAATCCTCGTCTTAGCCTACTTGCGAGTAGCAAACTTCTAACCATTTTCAAACAAACAAACATGAAATGTTTTGTTCCAACTTAGGCGATCTAGTCTATACTTGTATGCTGTGCACATCACATAGTAATTATAGGTTAATAACCGGAATAAGAACGCATGTGTTTTCAGAAAACAAAATATAATGTTAGTGAAGACCGATCTTTGATCGGGCGAGCGGGGGTGCTCATTGCATGACCTTCCCCTCTCGTACCCAAGTTCCCGACCCGAGGCAACTTTGGTGATGACAGACACGTGGCCTTAGGCACGAGTCAGGGTTTCCTAAATTTCTCAAAATAAAACATTTAGGTGGCGACTTTGTATCTGGCAAAGCAGTCTATATTTGGCACTTCTTTATTAAAATCAGTTTTCCAAAACGACTTGCCGGATTTAGACTCTTTGGTGATTTATCGGTCTTGCATTGCACTTTGCGAGATTAGATTCAGAACTGTGACACGAGTCCGAACTTGTAGTAGCTAAGAACAAACAAATTCGCGCCCTTGCGTGCGGAGCCGGAAGTTCTCAGGCGGTCTACAGTCGCCGGCCTCTACGCTTGAGTACCTGTGGAGATCGCCCCTTTGATCTAGCGTCCCTAACTTCTGCAACACAAGTTGCTGTCACTGCCCTCCAAAGTGCCTTTCGGGAGGCGTGGAAGTATGGCTCCTGGTACGACCTTAAGACTGGGGAGTTGCTCGAGGAGAGACCTAAGAGGGACAAAACCACCTATCTTTCCTAGCTGAAACATTTCTTCAAGGACCTGCAATCAGTTAAGGGCAACATCACAGAGGAGAGCCGCAACTTCGTAGTTGGGCCGGGCTACCGCGAGGACTTGTACCTGGCTGCCTTTGTCAGTTATTTTATCTCTTTCTTTGTTCTCCCTAGCAACCCCGCCGAGAGTATCAATCCTCTGGTGTTCCTTCTGGCTGTTAAACTTTGTAGCGGCAGTCAGATTCCTCTAGCCTCTCTCTTTCTGGAGAACTTATACTTTTGCCTTGACCTCATCCACTCGGACATGGAGTGATCCATCAGCCGCTATGATGTATGGAGCTTTGTACACATTCAGTTCCTAATCGCTTTCTTCAATGAGAGATTCCCTACTATGGGCCCCGTTCCTAAAGAACATCAGCTCTTCTTCACCGACGAAGTCCTTGATACAGAGGGTCGTCCTATTCTCGATGCAGAGGGTGGACCTGTCACGAGGCAAGTGCACCAATCCCTCCTTCGCATCTCTCGGTGGTCTGGTCTTGGCACGAACAGACCTTTTGCAGATTACGTCAACCGCATGGAGGAGTGTGTGTTCTGTCCTTTCACTTAGCTTCTTCTAGGCATTTCTGTGGTTCCATTTTATTTCTTTAAGGCTCGTCATATTGATTTCTCCGTCGACAGTGTCTAGGCCAACTCCCTTCTTATTGCTACTATGATACGCCCCGGATTTCTACCCATGTGTAACGAGGAGAGGATGTCCAGTGTTATCTATCGACTGGATAGGGTCTTTCAGCAGTTTGGCATGGATCAGGGTGTCCCACATGCCCCTCCGCCTCAGATTGATTTCCACCAGAACTTTCAGCGGTTTGCCCCGTGATTATACCACTCTACTTGTAGAGAGCTTAGGCTTCATGGAGCTTCTCTCACTTGGTAGAGATGGCACCTTTACTCCTAGTAATAGGCTGTTCTGGCACCGCAACCTCAATTCTTTCTTCAACTTTTGCAACAATGCTCCCATTGTTCCTGCAATGGAGCCCATTCTGCAGCCTGACTTATCCCTTCGTCTCCCTTCTGGTCGAGGGAAACAGACTAGTATATTTTGCTGTTTCAAGCTTTTATCCCTGCCTGCCGTGGAAAAGCCTCATCCGTCTGGGGCAATGTCCATTCAACCTTTGCAAATTGCTCCCCCTCAAGTTGGTACAACAGTACGCATGACCCGCTCCAGACTGAGGGCAGCCCAAGAGGCAGCGACATCAATTGCTGAGGTACGTGCCTCACCAAGTAGGAAGAGACTCCGAAAGGTACTCATACTTAGAAAATATTTTGCATTACTTCCTTGGGTCTTTTACTTTAGTAATCACATAATCTGTTTTTTTTTTTTTTTCTTTTCAGGGCCCACTGGTCATACCACTTTCGGGCCCTGGAGGTTCTTCTATTGCCGTCGGAATTTCCTCGATTTGGACGATGACGACGGCCTTCCCAGCTACAAGGGTCACAAGATTCAGGACTCGCAGGAGGGTACTTCCAGATGTTGAAGAAGAACCAAGTGCTGAGGCTGAGCCAGTTGCTGAAGCTGAGCCAGCTATGGAGGCTGCAGAAGATGAACAAGTCCCCCTTGGTGTGGAAGTTTCAACGGATGGTATAGTTGTTGAGGGTGCAGAGCCTCCAAACCCTGCTAATTTTGTTTACTCTGACCGTTCCTCTGTCGACGAAGATGATTTGTCTCTGAGACCCCAAGGGAAGATCACGGTGTAAAAGAGGCACTAAAAGTTGCACCACCTCCTTTTGGAGCTGTATCTGGTGGTTCTTCCCAGTCTACTGAGTCTCCATTGGTTCAACAGACTCCACTTTCAAATGTCCAAGTGGCTGAGGAAGGTGCAAGTGTAGCGGCTGCTTCTACCTATCTAGCTATGGTCCCCATAAATTTAGACCAATTTGCAGAGGTAGCTGTCACTTTAGCCACCCACACTGTTACTGCTGTCGCTGGGATCTTTGACCCAGTTGCTTCTGCAACCTCTAAACAACTGGAAGACTTATACCCCACTCACTTTCCGGAAGTGTCGGCTGACCTTAGGCCATGTTTGTTTAGGTGGACATGAGCTTGGGATTGGACTAATAGTCCAATAAAATTATTAATCCGATGTTTGGTTAAACAATTAAAGTACGGACTAATTATTTTAAACTTAACTATTAGTTAAGAAAGGATACATAATCCAACGAATTCGTAATCCTAGGACTATTAGTCATGGGAATGCTAATCCAGTCCGCCCAAACAAACATGGCCTTAGGGTGTTCCAAGATTTTTATACTGGGATGGATACCACTGTTGTACCAGATTTGAATGTTGGAGACTACCAGATAGGTGCAAGCAGCTTTGGTCTTTCTCGCGAGGCCAGTTCACCCAGTCGTCACCCAACATCTACCCACTTTAATGCTGCTAGGCAATCATCTTCAGGGGAAGTCCACCGCCCTTAGACCTTTGGTCGCTCTGCCAGTCTCCCTCCAGTGATTGAAGCTGGCGGAGGTATGAGCGAGTCCCCTCAGTCCTCAAAGAAAGTTTTTTTTCTCAGTTATTGGGTCTCCTCCGAAGCTGCTCCCACTCTTGCCCGCATCTAGGCGCTACAACCTAGTACCTTTATTGCTTTTAATGTTCCTAGATCTATGGTGCAAACAGCGCTGCTAGAGTCACTTTCCAACTTCATTAGTGACCTTGCTACCAAGAAGATTTTGACAACCCCCAGCAAGTTCGTGGAAAGTGCTAAGGCAAACCTGAACGACTTTGAGAGGAACGGTTTGGACCTATCTTAGATGAGGGATAGGCTTCAGGCAATCGATGGTTTCCTTGAGCATGGAGACAATCTGGTGATGAGTGCATCCTTGGAGGAGACTATCAAGGAGTGTAAGGGTGCCTTGGAGTAGCATCGGCAGAACTTGGCTCGGTTTAAAGAGAAAGACTCTGCGTTGGTTGCCCAGTTTCCTCGAGATGTGACCCTGATGGACTCCCTTTTGAAGGGTTTGATTTGATGTGCCTATGACTTTGTTATGATTTCCTCCATTTTTTTTTCTTTATTTGGTTGTTTCATTGTGCCTGTGGCGCCTTTTCTTTTCTGCTTCTCTATCATAACTTCTTTTCAAACATTGTAATCATGTTCTGAAAGTTTGACTTTAATGAAAATTGTGGATGTTTTGTAGTATTTTAAATCATTTCTTCACCCTTCTTACATTGCTTTTATACAGCTTCTAAAGATAGGCAAAACTCTTGCAATGAACAAAACTTCATCATGACTAAGCTTTTACAAGGATAAAATTTCACTAAGTATAGAAAACTTTTCTCACACTAAGTGTATATGAGAGTAACAGGTTTACTAAGTGTATGATACTTTCTTTACACTTTGCTTTGGAAGTATTAACAAAGAAACTTACAACTCTTTTTCCTGGAAAAAAAAAATTAAGAAAAATATTCTTTGACATACTTGGCGTTCATAGGGCCAGTTCTGAACCAATCATCTACTCTTGTTAACTTGTAGTACCCGCTGCTGCTTTCCTCAGCAACTTTGTGAAGGCCTTCCCATTTGGGTGAGAACTTGGGGATTGGTTGCCCCCGCATGATTGCGTCCACTGTCTTCCATACCAAGTCTCCCTCCTTGAACTCCTTGTGTTGAACAGACTGATTGTAGGCGCGAGCTATGGATTGATGATACTTTTTCATTGTCTGCGAGGCTTGATCCTTTCTTTCTTCGGCTGCCTCTATGTCATCCTTCCTGCTATTTGGAACTAAGTGTGCTGACATAGCAATTCTTGCAGAGGGTACTGTCAACTTAACTGGTAACACAGCTTCAGACCTATATACTAGGGAAAATGGGGTTGCCTGAGTTGGCTTCCTCTTTGATGTTCTGTATGCCCAGAGTGCCACGGGGAGTTATTTGGGACATGTGCCCCATGCCTCATCCATCATTTTACTCAATATTCGGAGGAGGGTTTTGTTAGTTGCCTCAGCTTGTCTGTTCCCTTGAGGGTAGTATGGACTAGACTTGTGGTGCTTGATCTGGTACGCGTCCAGCAGTCTTCCCACATGATAATTTACAAAGGGAGTTCCATTGTCAGACAGTATTACTTTGGGTATGCCAAACCTACAGATTATGTTTTCTTTGATAAAGTTGGCTACTCCTGCCCCATCTACCTTCCTCATTGATATAGCCTCTACCCACTTGGTGCTAACTTCAGTCGCTGTAAGTATCTATCTGTGGCCTTTGGATTATTGCACTATAGGACCCACTAGGTCAAATGCCCAAGTATGAAATGGGTAAGGAGTCTTGATGTTGTGTAGTTCAATTGCCGGTGCATGTATTAAGTTCCCAAACTTCTGGTAGGATTGGCATCTCCTCACAAAGTTTTTAGCATCTTGTTCCATTGTCGGCCAGTAGTAGTCGAGGTAAATGAGATGTCCATATAATTGTTGCCCTCATTGATGCTCTGTCTTGTGGGCTTTCCTCAGCACCTCATTTGCCTCATTTATTGATAAACACACCAAAGGTTCCCCTTCGAAGCTTCTTCGGTACAGCTTGCCTTAGTCAAGGAAGAAACGGAGGGCTCGCCTCTTAACTCTGATTGCATCGACTTTGTTCTCAGGTAGTGTGCCATTTCCAAGGTAGTCAATATATGGTTGCCTCCATTCTTCACTGCTTAAGAAATAGGCTTCCTCTTCCTTGGGATAGGACTGACACTTTGCACATTGCCTCTGCAACTCAGTATTTTCCTTTTCTATCTTTAGCTAGTAATACCATTGCCTCTGTATCCGTCAGTATAGATTGATATCTCCATCTCCACAGGACTTAGCATGGATCTGCTTAAGTCTATAAGTTGCTTCTTGTCTACCGACGCACCTTGTCAGTAGGTTATTGGGATCGTGAAGATACAACTCTCCTCTAAGGAGCAGAAATGATGCAAGTTCTGCTAGTCTGATTATTCCCTGGCCTGTTTTTAACTATTGGATTATATCTGCTTTCCACCCCTCAACATCTTGCTCTGTATGTTCTTCGGTGAATACTACTAGTGTTGTCCTTTTCTGGATGACGATGGCTATACTATCATCTGGTATATCCATCTTTGCCCCCAGTGTAGCCAAGGCATCGGGGAAATGGTTGTGTCTTCGAGGAGTATGCTGGATTTGGACATCATCAAACTGAGTGAGCAACCTTTGAACTATGGTATGATACGGGGCCAACAGAGGCTCCTTCAAGGCGAAATCACCTATTGTTTGCTTGACAACTAGCTTGGATCACCCCAAATTTTCAACTTGCAGAGGCCCTTCTTTTGGCAGCAGTTAGGCCCAATATCAACGCCTCATATTCAGCCTCGTTGTTTGAACATTCAAAGTCAACTTATATGATAGATGAAACTTTTTTCCTTCTTGACTGGTTAGTGTTATGCCAACTCCAGAAGCTCCATCAAATTTTAAGTCCCAATAAGTCTCAACTGTAGCTGCTGAGACATGGAGCTGACCTGGTAGAGGTACCTCTGCAGGTTCATGTTCACTAGATGGGAATTGGGCCAATAAGTCTGCAAGTGCTTGGCTCTTAATAGCCTTGGGAGTAACACAAGTGATGTCATATTCTACTAGAGCCAAAATCCATCTTACCATTCTTCCAGTCAGAGCAGGCTTGCTCAGCAAGTAGCAGACTAGATCACTCCGGGTGACAACGTAGATCAGGTGTGCCAAAAAATAGTGGCGCAACTTCTGCGCTGTGAAGATTAAGGCTAAACAATGCCTCTCAATTAGGGTATATCGTGAGTTGGCACCATTAACTTTGCAACTGATGTAATAGACTGGCTTCTTAATGCCATCTATGTCTGGACAAGTAGAGCTCCAATAGACAGAGGTGTAGAGGTCAGGTACAGCAGTAGAAGCTTTTCGGGTTATGGGGCAATCATTGTAAGTGGAGACGTAAGTGCTTTTTTCACCATATTAAATGCATGTTGGTGTTCTTGCAACCATTCAAACTTGTGATTCCATTTCAGCAGTGTCCCAAAGGAAAGGTTATCTCAGCAAGGGCTGGAATGAACCTCCTGAGGTATGACACTTTGCCTAGGAATTTCTTCAAGGCCTTTTGTGAGTGTGGTGGTGACATCTCCATGATTGACTTGATCTTATCCCCATCTACTTCGATCCCCCGTTGGTGTACAAGAAAGCCAAGGAACTTGCCGGTTGTCACGACCCAAACCCGCCCCTAAGGGTTTAGCATCGTAACCGGCCAGTAATCTGTGATTACCAAAGGCCTACTTAATAGTAATGACAATAATACAGTATAAAGGGACTGGCATAAGCCAATCAGTAATAAAAAGATGTCCAATGAGCAGTGAAATCCTGAATGGAAAAAGACTTTCATGGACAAAACCATATTCATAACCATATACCAAAAATACATGTACAAGGTAGTATACAGGTTAGGGACCTAATCCCCTCAGCATAATCGTACAATCAAAGTCTTCAACATTCTTTACATTAACAGGGACAAAAAGGGTGAATCTGAAACACCCCAAAACAGCCTTGACACGTGTAGGTTTGGAACCTCGATATGAGGCACAATGGCTGGCTTGACAAAATGGGAGCTTAAGTCGGCGCCCTTAGCTCTGCTCCGGTGCTTGGCCACCTACATATATATATACAAACTGTGAGCTGAAGCTCAGTGAATAACAAATGTGTAAAGAGGTTAAGAATGAATGTCCTTTCGGTAATTGAAACAGTCATTTGCATCAGTAAATCAGTTATTCAATCAGTGACTCATATTTCAAGTCATAACATTTGGTTGGAAACCGTAGCAATCATACGTGGTACATCCCATAACAGAACAGTACAGTAGGTCTAAATAGACCGAACAGTCAGTTGATGGCCATCAAAACAGTAAACAGTAGTAGTTCCAAATATTGGAACTGACAGAGATCTCTGCAACAGTAGCAGTAGCAGTAGCAGTAACAGTAACAGTAACAGTAACAGTAACAGTAACAGTCAGTTGCTATGGATGCCACGAGTACAGTTCATAAAATTGGACAAACATTATTTCGGTAAACAATGTCATTTCAGAAAACAGTACAGTCAATCGTTCAGAAAATAATTATAATTGAACATAGCTTTACAACATTGTTACTCACAGATTACTGGGCTACGGGCAGGCTAATCAACGTCCTTGGGTGCCAAACCTACACAGTTGCAGAACGAACACAAACTAAATTACACACCCTGAATTAATAACTTAGCCCCTTGCTTGTTTTGGTGTGGTTCTAAATCATTATCCTTATTATGATGCCTTAAACATGGCCTAGGAATGCCTAGGATAGAATGAGGATGTAAAAATGTACTTAAAAATATTTTTCAAAACTTGCTGAAAACAGGGGTCTCGCTCGAGCGTGGCTTCCTTCGCTTGAGCGGACATGTAGAATGTGCTTGGTTGCTCAAGTGTAGACTCCTTCGCTCGAGCGATCTGCAAAAATGTGAAAAGTACTGGTTGTTAAAAATCTCATCTCGATGCTCCCTCGAGCGTGAGACACAGTTCTTCCCTCGAGCGCAAGTCTTGTCGCTCGAGCGCGCTTCTGCACACGCAAAAATCCTAAGAGCTAGCAATTTACGCTCGAGCCAGCATTCTGTTGCCCGAGCGAAAGTATGAAAACAAAGGTGGTCGCTCGAGTGAGGAAGCCAAATTCTGGGTTTTCCAGATTTGCTTCCAAACTTCAAATCATGAATTCAACATTTCAAAACTCATCCTTTTGGGCCAAAATTCTGGAAAACACTTAGAAACTCATAACACAACATGTTTTGAAGATCATTTCATAAAATCAAAGCCCAAAAGTATGCCAATTGTACACGAAATCAACTTGAAATGGAAGAACATGGTGTGATTATGTCATGCATGTACTTATTTGAATTCATGACTTCCAACACATGATCATATGAGCTATTCTTTCCAAAAACATGATGAATCTTACGTTACAACTATAATATGAACATGCATGTGAGAATTTCATGAAAACAACTTCAAAATTCCATGATATGTGCATGCATGCATGAATTAATATTTCTTCTTACTTCCCAAGCTCAAATCTCCTATCTCATAGTTCAATTCACTTGAATCCATAGATGATTCAACTTAAATTCAAGACTAGGGACTTGACTTCTTACCTTAGATGTTCAATTGGGCTTTAGGTGCTAAATTCATGAGCTAGATGGACAAATCTTCAAAGTTGCTTCTTTTCTCCTAACAATCCCCTTTATTTTGAGTTCAATTTTTGAGCCTAGGATTCAATCTCCCTATTCTCTCCCTATCTCACGTTTGAGCATCATATAAGAAGGAATGAGGTATAAGGCTCTACTTAGTGGGGTAAAAAATGGCCTTATTAGTGGCAATTTATCAAGATAAATCAAATGGCATTAATTTAATCTAGTTTAATCGTTCCAAACCGAAATTTAATTAAACTTACCATAAAATCATATAATTCCTAATTAGCATGTAACACAAGTCAATTTCTGAATTAGTCGCCGATAAGGCTTTCAATTCGCAACTCGAAATTAAAACGTGAATAGATCGTTCTATATCAAACAGATAGAAATGCAATTAAAACAACACACTCACATAATCAATTTGGGATTTCATCTTAATCATTTACTTAGCATGCTTAATCATGAATTAATGCTAAACATAGGTCAGGGTTGTTACACCGGCAGTAACTCTAAAGGCACACTTGAGAGGGTTCATCTTTAGGCAGAATTTGCGACAACGCAGAAAAACTTTTTCCAAGTCATAGAGGTGTTGGTTTGCCTTAGTAGACTTGACCACTAGATCATCCACATATATTTCCACTTCATGATGCAACATGTCATGGAACACTGCAGTCATAGCCCGTTGGTAGGTTGCCCCGCGTTTTTTAAACCGAAGGGCATCACCGTATAGAAAAAATTTCCTAAAGGCATTCTGAAAGCTGTCTTTTCTGCATCTTTTGGTGCCATTTTGATTTGGTTATAACCACTAAACCCATCCATAAAGGAGAACACCTGATGGCCCGCAATAGAATCAACAAGTGTGTCAACATGGGGTAATGGAAACTCATCTTTTGGGTAGGCCTTATTCAGGTCGCGAAAGTCTACCCAGACCCTAATCTGACTGTTCTTCTTCTGCACAGGAACAATATTTGCTAGCCGGGTTGGGTACTGTATAGGCTCAGTGAACTTGGCCCTCTGCAACTTTTCTACCTCCGCCTTAATCTTTGTTTCAAGATCAGGGTGATACTTTCGAGCATGCTGCTTGATTGGCTTAGAGTTGGGGAAAGTGTCCAGATGATGAGTGACAAAGGATGGGTTAAGACTAGGTATCTCGTTGTATGTCCAAGCAAAAACGTCACTGTACTGTTTTAGTAGTGTTATCAATTCTGCTTAGCTGTTGGAGCCATTGTATCACTGATAAACATGGGCTTGCTCTACCATGGTAAGTCGCTGAGGTTGACCTCAGCAAGTACCTCTTACTACGGTTTGGGTCTGTGGAGAAGTGGTTTTGGAAATACTCTTCAAATCCTGGGAGACGCTAGTGATCCTCAACTAGTCACCTGAAAAGACACAAACACTTCGGTCGGGGGTGCCGGAATTAGCACTCCGACGGACAAGTCAGTTCTTGTACTCAAAATAGCTTGTCTTCTAAGTTTAGCAAAAAGTGATTGTTACATACCTTTCTAAATCTGTAGTTCTTGTATTTATACTCACTTTCTGGGCCTCAGGGTCTGAGCCTACTTTTGTTCATTGTCCTTACCTTTAATCGGATCCACGCGTCTCCTTCTATTCGGCCTTCATAATGTATTCGGCATCCTAATCACGCAGGATGGAGCCGAATAATACCCGATTTCTGAGGTACGTATATTCCGATTATTCTATTTATTTGGCTTCCACAATTGCCCCCCAAGCACTTTACCAATGACAGTTGGCTGTAGTGCTTGGTTCCGAGTCTCTAAAGGTCTGAGCCAAGATTTGGCGATTGGCCTTTCCCTCGTGCGGATGTCTAGGCGCACCGCTTCTAGTTGTCGTCTTGACTTCCCGCCCCTTCATATGTGTCTATTCATTGCGATTTAAAATTTTGACGTCCTTTCGAATATGTATTTTATGACGCTCATCGCTAGATTGCCTTTCGAATCGTTCTTGCAACTTTCTCTTCTTCGATATTCTCTGCGTTCTTTGTTAGTTCTCTCTTTCTTTGCTTCGAAAACTCTTTCTAGTTAATTTCTTCCTTGGCATATTCCTATAAACTGCAGGGTATGGCGAAACATTTAAAAGACCTCATCTCGTCAGATCGAATTGTTGGCTTTAGACACCATTTCTCTATTCCTGATGATGCCTGTCTGTCATTTGTGGCAGACGGCACTCTTGATATGGAGAGGGAGGACAAAACCACGATTGTCTTTCCTCTCTTGTCAATTGCAGAGGGTGGAGTCCGTTTTCCCCTTCACCCGTTTCTAAGGGCTGTGCTTCGCCATTGGGGTTTAATCCCCTCCCAACCCAATGTGAATTTCTTTAGAATTATAATGGGGGTTATAGCGCTGAACTGTCGCCTTGGAATTAACCTTGGCATTCCAGCCATCCAGCATTGCTATGCCCTGGCTAAGTCTTCTGGTCGGCACGGGCGCTACTTCCTCAGGTCCAAAGACACCGACCATCAGCTAATCACTATGCTTTCCAGTTCTGGGAAACGAGTTGATGATGTTATGGTCATTGTCCAGGGTAACTGGGAATTTGGTGAAGGGGAGGATCACGTCGACCCTATTCCTAGACGGAGGGGCGAGCCAGGTGGCCGATTACCTTCTTGCTTTTATTATTTGTTCATTTTTGTTGTGAAGCCTCTTCTTTGAAATCTTACGGCTTGGCTTGTGCAAGGAACAATTTGAAAAAAGTATTATCTTCAACCGACAACGCCGTTCTTTCGGATATCAAAGTCGCTCTCAAGTATTTCAGCCGCCGAAGTCTTCAGAAACAGGGGAGGGCAGCCCACGTTCTGCTTTGTTACGAGCCGACATATACGACCTTCTCGGCGGCGGAAAATATCCCAGTTCCAAAGGGTGAAGATTCTCTTATCGCTCTTATTTTGTCCGACTTCAAGAACTTGAGGCAGGTTGGTTTTGAAGTGTCGGATTTGGAGCGGGATGAAGTAGCTGATGTTGCCGGATCAGATCAGTCTGAAACCGAATCTGACGAGGTATTGAATTCGGCCGATCCTCCATTCACTTCGGGCCGAGAGGATCTTTCACCTGACGGCGTTTTTCACGGCTTAGAGGATCTTCCCGCCGCAGGTCCCCTAGACATGGCTGGGTTAAGCCTGACAAAACTTGCCAGGAAGGCGAATGCGGAAAGGTTGGCCGCACGGCGAAGAGCGGAGGCCCTTCCGTCTGAACTACCTCCCGCCGTCGAACCTCAACTCTTCCTGCCTGTTACGGAATCAGAGCCCTTGCGCGTTGAGGAGGAGATGGCAAAAAATAAGAATGCCGAATCTCCTTTGGTCGTGCAGGCCGGTCAAGAGGTTGAGGAAAAGGTAGAGAAACGCCCTGCTGAGTTTGAGGCCGGTTCAAAAGAACAAGGCGGTGAACGTCCCCGAATGGAGGGATCGAATGCGATTGTTCCTTTTGTTATTCAGCCGATGATAAAAAAATAAGCTGGTTTCTTCTGATGCTTCGGCGCTTAAAGACCCACAAGTCGCATTCAGCATGGCTGCGTCCGTGTCGTTGCCGTTTGACAAGGAGGCTTTCCGGGTTGAACCAGATCTGAACGCGACATCACTAGCCGCCCAATCGGCACTTTTGGTACATATTCAGACTTTTCTTCACTTTATCCAAGTACTGTTAATTTTATGGTCTTAAATTTTTGTTTTGCAGACCGTCAGATAGATAGCTGATATGGGCCATCGCCATCGCGACGCCGTCAAACAGATTGGTCGCTTACGAAAGGAAGTTGAGGGCCAGAGGAAAATGGCCAAGGTCGAAGTTTTGAGGGCGGATAAGGAAGCCTCACGGGCTAAGGCCGAGGTGGAGAGGGCTCGTAGTGCGGATCAGTTGAGATCGGATGCCGAGAAAAAGGCGGACGAGAGCGAAGGTGCGCTCAAGTTAGCCCAGAAGGCGGTCTCCAAACTGGAGGTTGAGTTGGCTGAAATGAGGGCGGTGAAGGAAATAGCCGACCTGGGAGCTTCCAGAGTATTCGAGGCTGGGAAAAATGCTGGACTCGCCGAGTATTTGGACCAAGTCCCCAAGTTTGAAAATCGGGGATTCAAATATGGCTGGCACAAAGCCCTTGCTGCTGCTAAAGTGTGATTGACTATGCCAATACCGTATGAGCAAGTGGATGTTGGGCCATTGGAGTCTGATTCCGAGGACTGATCTGGGCGACTGACATAGTGTTTAGGATTTCGAATGTATTTTTACAGTTTTTGGTTTGGTAATTTTCATGTATTGCTACAGTCATAGTTTTGTTTAATAATTTGCATATATAAAAGTTCATGAGTTGTGCTCAACTTGCTAATGAAAATTTTGTTGATGAATGATATTGTTTTCAGTTATGTTTAGATCGGCTGCTTAGCTTAGGTACTTGGCCGACTAGGTTAATGAATCTGCCCTTGCCTTAGCCAGGGCGCGAGCTTGAGAGGCCGAATGGGTCTAACTCGTGGGCTGGTTGAGGCATAGATTGATCGGCGCTTGCGCTTGAAAACATGGCTGACCAGATTGATGAATTTGCCCTTGCCTTAGCCAGGGCGCGAGCTTGAGAGGCCGAATGGGCACTAACTCATGGGCTGGCTGAGGCATAGACTGATCGGCGCTTGCGCTTGAAAACATGGCCGACCAGATTAATGAATCTGCCCTTGCCTTAGCCAGGGCGCGAGCTTGAGAGGTCGAATGGGCACTAACTCGTGGGCTAGCTGAGGCACAGATTGATCGGCGCTTGCACTTGAAAACATGGCCGACCAGATTAAGGAATCTGCCCTTGCCTTAGCCAGGGCGCGAGCTTGAGAAGCCGAATGAGTCTAACTCGTGGGCTGGCTGAGGCATAGATTGATCGGCGCTTGCGCTTGAAAAAATGGCCGACCAGATTAAGGAATCTGCCCTTGCCTTGGCCAGGGCGCCAGCTTGAGAAGCCGAATGAGTCTAACTCGTGGGCTGGCTAAGGCATAGATTGATCGGCGCTTGCGCTTGAAAACATGGCCGACCAGATTAATGAATCTGCCATTGCCTTAGCCAGGACGTGAGCTTGAGAGGTCGAATGGGCACTAACTCGTGGGCTGGCTGAGGCATAGATTGATCGGCGCTTGCGCTTGAAAACATGGCCGACCAGATTAAGGAATCTGCCCTTGCCTTAGCCAGGGCGTGAGCTTGAGAAGCCGAATGAGTCTAACTCGTGGGCTGGCTGAGGCATAGATTGATCGGCGCTTGCGCTTGAAAAAATGGCCGACCAGATTAAGGAATCTGCCCTTGCCTTGGCCAGGGCGCCAGCTTGAGAAGCTGAATGAGTCTAACTCGTGGGCTGGCTGAGGCATAGATTGATCGGCGCTTGCGCTTGAAAACATGGCCAACCAGATTAAGGAATCTGCCCTTGCCTTGGCGCAAGCTTGAGAAGCCGAATGAGTGTAACTCGTGGGCTGGCTGAGGCATAGATTGATCGGCGCTTGCACTTGAAAACATGGCTGACCAGATTAATAAATCTGCCCTTGCCTTAGCCAGGGCGCGAGCTTGAGAAGCCGAATGGGCACTAACTCGTGGGCTGGCTGAGGCATAGATTGATCGACGCTTGCGCTTGAAAACATGGCCAACCAGATTAATGAATCTGCCCTTGCCTTAGCTAGGGTGCAAGCTTGAGAGGCCGAATGGGCACTAGCTCGTGGGCTGGCCGAGGCATAGATTGATCGGCGCTTGCGCTTGAAAACATGGCCGACCAGATTAATGAATCTGCCCTTGCCCCAGCCAGGGCGCGAGCTTGAGAAGCCGAGCCGACCGGATTAATGAATAAATAGACCGTGTAGCATGAGAAGACTTCGTGCCGAATAAATAGAATTTAATTTTCAATGTCCGTATGCGGTTTTGAAATGTTATGTGTTTAATTAAACGCCTCATTTGAACCTATTGGCAAGTTTTGTGTTGCGTGGTACAAATGTGAAAACATGCATGGACCGGCTCGAATTAAGAACAGTCCTTATTGAATATTTACTCAGTCAATCAAGTGGTCCGAATGTGTCCCGCACAAAGGCTCCGAATCCGAAGACTGGCGGCCTAATCCGGAGACTTAATTGGCCCTAAAGTGTCACGCACCAAAAGGCACTCCGAATCCGAAGACTTTATTTGGCCAGTCATGATATCCACGAAGGGCGCTCCGAATCTGGAGACTTTGGCCAATCGTAATGTCCACGAAAGGCGCTTCGAATCCGGAGACTTTATTTGGCCAATCGTGATATCCACGAAGGGCGCTCCAAATAAGGAGGCTTAATTCGGCCAATCGTGATATCCACGAAGGGCGCTTCGAATCCGGAGGCTTAATTCGGCCAATCGTGATATCCACGAAGGGTGCTCCGAATCCGGAGACTTTATTCGGCCAATCATGATATCCATGAAGGGCGCTCCATATCCGGAGACTTTATTCGGCCAATCGTGATCTCCACGAAGGGCGCTCCGAATCCGAAGGTTTAATTCGGCCAATCATGATATACACGAAGGGTGCTCCGAATCCGGAGCCTTTATTCGGCCAATCGTGATATCCACGAAGGGCGCTCCGAATCCGGAGGCTTTATTCGGCCAATCGTGATATCCACGAAGGGCGTTCCGAATCCGGAGGCTTAATTCGGTCAATCGTGATATATACGAAGGGCGCTTCGAATCCGGAGACTTTATTCGGCCAATCGTGATATCCATGAAGGGCGCTCCGAATTCGGAGACTTTATTCGGCCAATCATGATATACACGAAGGGCGCTCTGAATCCGAAGACTTTATTCGGCCAATCGTGGTATCCACGAAGGGTGCTCCGAATCCGGAGACTTTATTCGGCCAATCGTGATATCCACGAAGGGCGCTTCGAATCCGGAGGCTTAATTCGGCCAATCGTGATATACACGAAGGGCGCTCTGAATCCGAAGACTTTATTCGGCCAATCGTGATATCCACGAAGGGCGCTCCGAATCCGGAGGCTTTATTCAGCCAATCGTGATATCTACGAAGGGCACTCCGAATCCGGAGGCTTAATTCGGCCAATCGTGATATACACGAAGGGCGCTCCGAATCCGGAGACTTTATTCGGCCAATCGTGATATCCATGAAGGGCGCTCCGAATCCGGAGACTTTATTCGGCCAATCGTGATATCCATGAAGGGCGCTCCGAATCCGGAGGCTTAATCGGCCCTTAAGGGCTTGGAAGTTGAAGTATGAGAACACGAGAAACTTTGTATTGCAACGGTGGAATATGTACAAGTATCAAGCCCACAAGTCGGGTCAATGATAGAATTTACGTAGATGTGTTGAATTCCAAGGCTGTGGCAGGCTTCTTCTCGACATGTCTGAGAGCCGATATGCCCCTGTTCCCGCGATGGAATCTATCTGATAGGGGCCATCCCAGTTCGGACCCAATTTTCTGTCGGCCGGTCTCCGGTCGGCTGGAAGTACCTTCTTGAGGACCAACTCTCCTGGCGTGTAGCGGCGCAACTAAACTCGTTGATTATATGATTTAGCGAGCTGCTGCTGATACCGTGCCATGGATGCCAGGGCGCGGTCTCTTCGTTCTTCGACTAGAATCAGATCTAGGGCGAGCATCATGTCGTTTCGGCCCGTATCAAAAACTTGCGACTTCAGGGTTGGCAGACCGATTTCCAGGGGTAAGATTGCCTGCGTTCCGAAGCATAGAGCAAACGGCGTTTCTCCAGTGGATCTCCTTGGTGTAGTACGATAAGCCCATAGTACACTCGGCAGTTCTTCGACCCATTTGCCTTTAGCTTTCTCCAGCCTCTTTTTGATGCCGTTCAAGATAGATTTGTTAGAGGCTTCGGCTTAACCGTTGCTTTGGGGGTACGCCGGTGTAGAGAAGTAAGGCCGAATACCATATTTGCTGCATAACTCTCGATACATGCCACAATCGAACTGGGTGCCATTGTCTGAGATGAGAGCTCTTGGAACGCCGAATCGTGTTATGATGTTTCTCCATAGAAAGCGTTTAATGTCAGCATCTCGTATATGAGTTAAAGCCTCCGCTTCGACCCACTTTGTAAAGTAATCTGTCGCGACAATTAAGAATCGCTTGTTCCCTGGGGCCCTCGGCAACGGTCCTACAATATTAAGTCCCCACTGAGCAAACGGCCAGGGACTGGTGATAGAGTTCAACCCTTCGGCAGGCAGATGGTTTAATGGGGAGAACTTTTGGCACTGTTCGCATGTTTTTACATAACTCTCCGCGTCAGCTCTCATTGTCGGCCAGTAATACCCCTGTGTTATAGTTCGATGGGCTAGGGAGCGTCCGCCAGAATGGGCGCTACAACTGCCCTCATGTATCTCAGTCAGAAGCTCTTCCACTTTGTCTGGGTGCACGCATTCCAAATATGGACCAGAGAAGGACTTTTTATAAAGCCCTCCTTGCGGATCCAGATAGTATCGCAGGGCTTTATTTCGCAGCTTGTGTGCTTCTTTTTTATCCTCTGGGAGTTGTTCAGAAGAAAGGAATGCGGCAATGGGGTCCATCCAGCTTGGTGCGGATTCTATAACGTTGACACGGGCTTCCTCCGAAGGGCCAATGCTCGGCTCCGGGATGAAACCTACTTCGATGGTCCGTTTGATCTCAGAGTTGATGGCGGAGGCTAGGCACGCCAGGGCATCTGCGTGGGTGTTCTGGTCACGTGTTATTTGGTTCAATTCGTGATGGTCAAACTTTGCCAGCAGGGAATTGGCCGTTGTCATGTAGGCCGCGATACAGTCGTTTCTTGCCGCGTACTCCCTCTTTAGCTGATTGATTACCAATTTTGAATCACAAAACACAAGCAAACGCCGAGCGCCGAGAAGGTGCGCATTCCGCAGACCGGCTAGAAGGGCTTCGTATTCGGCTTCGTTATTTGATGCTTCGAAGCCAAGTTTGACGGCCTGCTCAATTACTGCGCCGTCCGGAGACATGATTACAACTCCGGCGCTGCTGCCCCGTTGATTAGATGATCCATCACAGTATAATTGCCAAATATCCCCGACATAAATTCTCCAGTTCGGCTTTGGTCGAACTTCAGCATTTGGTCGAACTTCGTCAGGTTTGAGGTCGGCAAGCCCTCCGGTGAATTCGGCAACAAAGTCGGCTAGCACCTGCCCCTTGATTGCAGTTTTAAGTAAAAACTGAATGTCGTACTGGCCGAGTTCAAGAGCCCATTTTGAAACACGTCCTGATGCTTCTGCACTCTGTAATACTGATCTGAGGGGATAATCCGTTAGCACCCCAATACTATGTCCCTGGAAGTAATGCATCAATTTTCTCGCCGCCATGACTAGGGCTAAGATGAGTTTTTCCAGCGGAAGGTAGCGTGTTTCTGCGTCAACCATTGCTTTGCTCACATAATACACTGGCCGTTGCTCCTCCTCGTTCTCTTTTAACAGTACGGCGCTGACGGCCCTATCGGAAACTGCCAGATACAGAATGAGAGGGTCACCAGTGGCGGGTGTTGTCAAGAGAGGTACTAAGCGGAGGTAGGTCTTGAGTCCGTTGAAAGTCGTTTCGCATTTGGCGGACCATTCAAAAGCCTTGCCCTGCCGTAGTGTCTGGAAGAATTGTCGGCAGCGATCTGTAGACCGGCTGATGAACCTGTTGAGTGCAGCGGCCATCCCCATCAACTTTTGGACTTCTTTTACTGAATAGGGGGAGCCGAGTTCCAAGATTGCGGTGACTTGCCTTGGGTTGGCTTCGATTCCTCGGTGGTTGACGATGTAACCTAGGAATTTGCCAGAGCCGATTCTGAACGCACACTTTGAAGCGTTTAGTTTCATTATGTATTTGCGTAAGATGCTGAATGTCTTTTCTAGATCGGCTATATGATTCTGTTCTTCTTTGGACTTGACCACCATATCGTCGATGTATACTTCCATAGTGTGGCTGAGTTGTTCTTTGAACATGGCGGTGACCAGTCTTTGGTAGGTTGCCCCTGCATTTTTCAGCCCAAAAGGCATAACTTTATAGCAGTAGGTTCCTCTTGGGGTGAGGAATGTAGTCTTGTCCTGGTCATCTGGATGCATGGCGATTTGATGGTAGCCTCTATAAGCATCGAGGAAGCTCATGCGTTGATGGCGTGCCGTCGCATCGACAAGTTGGTCGATTCTGGGTAGAGGAAAGCAGTCTTTGGGGCAAGCTTTGTTCAGATCTGTGAAATCGACGCACACTCGCCAAGTCCCATTTTTCTTCTTCACCACCACCGTATTGGAGAGCCATGTAGGGTAGGTGACTTCTCTAATTGCCCCGGCGTCAAGCAGTCTGTCAACTTCCTCAATAACGGCGACAGTGTGTTCTGCGGCTGACCGCCGGCCTTTCTGAATGATCGGCTTATATTTAGGATCGACATTCAGTTGGTGCTGTGAAACTAATGGGTCTATACCCGGCTTTTTGTACAGAGTCCACGCGAAGACGTCGAGGTTACTGAGCAGGAAAGAGATCAGCTGTTGCCTGTCGGCCTGATTCAGAGAGGCGTCGACCATGAAGAACTTTTCCGGGCTTCCATCGATGTCGACTCGGTCTAAACCTTCCGTGGCCTTTTCATTTGGATGCCGCCCAACATCATCCAGGATCTCTCGATCCGGCACCTTGATGGAGTTTACTTGCAGTTCCTTTGTCATTTTGGCGGCAAGGAGATAACATGCTTGTGCCGATTTCTGGGAGCCCCGGATTTACTCAATGTCGTGTTCTGTTGGGAAACGTAGCAGTTGATGATAGGTGCTTGGGACGGCCTGCAAGGTGTGCAACCACGATCGGCCCATAATGAGATTGTACGGCGATGGCAATCTGACGACCAAGAATTCCACATCCACCGTTCTGGAACCCGCTCGAATAGGTAGGCTGATCTTTCCCAATGGGTACTCTGGGTTGGCATTGAAGCCGAATAGCGGGTAAGGAGCCGGAGTCAGGTTTGATTCATTGAACCCGAGTTTGGTGAAGGTTTTATAGTACATAACCTCCGAAAGTACTGCCCTGGTCTATAAGAACGCGTTCGACGGTGAACCGGTTTACGCATAGCTCAACAACCAATGGATCGATGTGAGGGAGTGTGACGCCGATCAAATCGGAGTCGTTAAAGGTAATACTCTGCGCTTCTCGGAGCCGCTTTGCCGGTGTGAGTTGCTGTTAGGGGCCTGGAAGTGATTGGATTGCATGCACGGCCGGGGCTGCTAGCAGGCCGTATATCATGTGGACGGTGTCAAGCGGAAGTGAATCCTTCGGAAGGGCAGGCGTTTTGATCGCATTCTTCCGGACGCATTGTTGGAGACGTTCGTCCTTTGCCAACTCCTTAAGGTGGTCTATTGAAGCATTGCGATCATCAGTGTTCTGCTGTCGGGCTCGAGATCGTCGATCATCTGCCCTCGGGGGTCGCTCTGAAGTCTGGCGCACTGTTTGTTTGGACTTTGCTATTTCAAGGGCCAGATCGCGACAAAGGCGTTTGTTCTCAGCGATGATGTCGTCCAAGCTCTGTTTGGTCTGCCTAGCTTGTTCCATGGTCGCTTGTATTGTCTCTTGCGTTGGAGTGGAAGATGAGCAAAGGTTCAAGGCAAATCTTGCTGCGATGGTTTTTGGTCCAAGCTTGTTTGCTGGAGTGAGGTCATCTCTCTGTGTGGTCTCATCGGTGGCTATTGGAGGATCTTCAGTCACGTCTGCCATGGATGTATTTGAGTATTCCCACAGACGGCGCCAATTGTGGAGAAGTGGTTTTGGAAATACTCTTCAAATCCTGGGAGACGCTAGTGATCCTCAGCTAGTCACCTGAAAAGACACAAACACTCCGGTCGGGGGTGCCGGAATTAGCACTCCAACGGACAAGTCAGCTCTTGTATTCAAAATAGCTTGTCTTCTAAGTTTAGCAAAAAGTGATTGTTACATACCTTTCTAAATCTGTAGTTCTTGTATTTATACTCGCTTTCTGGGCCTCGGGGTCTGAGCCTACTTTTGTTCATTGTCCTTACCTTTAATCGGATCCACGCATCTCCTTCTATTCGGCCTTCATAATGTATTCGGCATCCTAATCACGCAGGATGGAGCCGAATAATACTCGATTTCTGAGGTACGTATATTCCGATTCTTCCATTTATTCGGCTCCCACAGGGTCTATCTTGCATGTATTCAGGGGCGGGCTCAAGTGTCTCCACCAACCTTTCTTGGGACTTATCACCATCACACTTATTCGTCTCGGGGGCCATCCTCCCAAGGTATGAAGTCTGGCCCCCTAAGACCATCTTAAGTAGTAAACTATCTTGCCGCCCTTGCGCACCTTAACAATCTTGGGCGGAGGACTTGTGGACTTGCTGCTCCTCTTCTGCCCACTACTTTCTAGGGCAACCTCTGTATCTCGAATGTCTTCCTACTTCGGTAACTTTACCCTTGCAACCTTACCAGTCCTTGGAGTTTCATCTGTTGACAGCTCAGTAAAGAAAACTGCATCAGAATAGTGTGCCTCTTATACTCCAAATGGCTTTTCAGACGCATTTATGGTTACTGTGTGTTTTCCCAACTTTGTCTTCACGCATTGGTGATAACTTGACAGGATAGCCCCATATCGTACATCCAAGCTCTGCCAAGTATCATATGGTAATTTGTGTCCGCTTTAATCACATGGAATTTAGTTGCAGAACGAATCTCACCATCTGCTAAGTCCACGACAACGTGAACCCTAGTAACTTTTTTCTCACCATCAAAACCCGTCACAGTGATGGGTTGACGAACCATCCTGGACTCTGGAATACCAGCCTTTTGCAAAGGTGTCAGTAGTAATGATGTTTATGGACGCCCCACCATCAAGAAAAGCACGCTTGAACTCTACATCATTGATGTAAGCTGTGACAAAAAGAGAATGGTTATGAGGAAATGGGTATGCTCTGTCTACTTTTGAAAAAGTAATGGCCTCATAATCTTCTTGGATACGCCGAGGCATATACTCCTTAGCCTCAACAACTTTAGCATGGTGCACTTTAGAAATGTTAATGAGGGCCTTTGTTGCTTCTAACCTAGCGGCTTGGCTCAGCCCCAGTTGGTCAAAGAAAGTGCGAAACTTAATAGAGTTTTGCAAGGCCGGAGCATGAGTATCCTCTCCGAATTTTGCTTCTGCAGGTACTGTCTTAGGGAATTGGCTGCTAGTG
>CM069912.1:15752573-15857573 GCA_036172215.1 Camellia granthamiana
GTAGGCAGATTATGGTTCACCAAGAAAATATTGTAGTCGCGTATGGCACCCTTCATACATATGCTGACTAAATAGGCCTCATCCACTGGTTCATGACAGTCAATAGCCTTATCTTGGAACCACTTAACATAGTCTAGTATATCTTCACCTTCTTTTTGGACACCTCGCCCAAGTATGAGGGTCGTGACTTTCTCTTGGGACTTGGAAGAACTTCGTGTGGAACTTGTTCACTATCTCCTCCCAACTCTTGATCGAGTTGGGAGCCAAGTTCACATACCAGCTGTAAGCCCTTTCAATAAGTGGTTTTGGGAGAACTCCCGAAGGCGCAGAGAGTGGTCACTGCCATGGATACCAAGAGTTTCAATGAACCTCACCACGTGTTCTCTGGCATTGGCTTGTTTTCTATCAAACTTAATAAACTTGGGCACTGTATACCCAGTTTGGGTATGGCATGGTCAATTTCTCCTAAGAGTATGGGGGTTTCACATCTGGGTCAGGGAGAGATGGTAGTTGTTTCTTGCTACGCTCTTACTCGAGCATAGCTTGTACATCGGCTAAAGTAACGAAGTGAGTGGGCTAGAATAGTCCAGTTTACTCCTGGGTAGCTGAACTAACAGCCATACCATTCACCTTGAGGTACCACCAGAGGCACCTGGATCGGAGCCCGCACTGGGTTTAGGACTGCTACAAGCGAAGGTGCTTACACTGGAGCTGGTCCAGAAGCCATGGCCATAATAGCCTCGGTGAGAGTTTACCAAGCTGCCAAGATCTCCCTCTGCATATCCTGGAGTGACTGAACTGCCTCAATCACAACACTGTGGTCACGGTCCTCCACATGTGCTGCTCCGCCATTAGAAGAGCCTTGCTGCCGTGGGGGTTGCTGAACTTCATCCTCTGTAATCTTTTCCAAGGAAGTGTGTAATCCACTGCAGGTATGAACCATCAACAAAGCAGTCTCCTCAGCGGAGTCACTAGAAATGTAGGGGGGTTCAAGGTTAGAGAGGTGATTAGAGAGGCAAAACTATGTTAATGGTCCAACAACGGTGGAAGTGGCTGGAGAATGAGTAACAGTGACTATCTGGGAGTTGGAGAGTTTGTAGCTGGGTGAGGGTGAAGCAAGTGGTTGAAGAAGAAATATGTGGCAGTACCAAACATGGGCAGCATCACCCCCCAAATTCTTCTCTTTTTGGACCTTGGGAAATGGGTCCTATTTATAGGATTTTCCTGGGTTCCAAGAGGACACCAAGTGTGTCCCAGAGGATCACATGGAATATTTTGCCTTGAGCCACCAAGCTGAAGGTGCCACGTATCCCTCTGCATGTACTGTGTACTATTTGTTTGCCTCTGCAACTACCTTTTTTAAACCTCAGCAAGTGTAGTTGCGATAGGAGTGTTTGGCGCTGTAACTCCATTTTGAGCCTCAACAAGTGCAGTTACAACGGGAATGTTTGCTTCTGCACTTGCCTTCTCAGCCTGAACCTCAGCAAGTGCACTTGTAGCGGTAAACCTTACTGCTGCACTTGTATTCTCAGTTCTACTTGGCCAGTACAATGTATTCTCAGGACTCCATTAGCTTGCTATTGGCTATGTTTGTGTTTACCTCGGCGAAGCCTCCACCCTTAGCCACCTAACCATAAACCTCCCAACTTCCTAGGGCGAAGGCCACAACCAAGCCTATTATCAGCCATGTTGTGCCTTAGTACCAAGCCCAAGGGGGCTTCCTTAGTCCTACCTGTGCGACTTAAGTCAGGTCCATGACCTGGGTAATGGAAAGAGAGTCCCTTATGCTCGGGCTACCTACTCCCATCTTTGCGGGATCGCTGCGGTAAACTGGTATCACGGGGCCTGCTATCAGCTGCAACCAGTAAGTCTTACGGCCTGCTATTAGCGCCAAGTTAAATGAACTTTGGAGAGGGGGCCTGCTATCAGACCTAGGCTAGTAATGCCTTGGGGCTTGCTATCAGCGCCAAACATTAGCCTCTAGTTGTAGCGGTTGTAGTTGTTGTGGTAACCATTTTCCGCGGCGAGTTCAAACGGCAGGACCGACAATATTTGAGATGGAGGAGCCGACGGAATGCGTCCGTAACTTAGGTGCTACAAGTATTGCCTCTATAACTTAGTTACTTCGATTTTGTCCTTTCCTCAGCAACTCCAGATGGCTGTGGTATCGACATTACTTGGAATGGCGGCAGCACCGACGTTACTTGAAATGGCAACGCTGGGATGAAGTGCCTCCGCAACTAGGCCGTTGCAAGTGTTTGCCTCAGTAACTTAGTTGTGTCAGCTTTTTCTTTCCCTCAGTAACTTTGGATGGTGGCGAAACTGAGGATATTAGGAATGGCGGTGCTGAGGTAAAGTGCCTCAGCAACTTTCCCGCTGCATGTGTTGCCTCTACAACTTGACTTGGTCATTTTCCTTCGTGGAGTCTATTTGGACCTTGGCAGGTCGGACCTGCTTCGGTCCTCTGTTGGCCCACTTCCCTTAGGCTTTAGCCCATGCTCCTTTTTTCAATCCTGGTCACCTCTTTGGGGCGACCTCAGTACTTAGACCCATACTTAATTTGGGGCTAATTTCTGACCCTTTACACATATGATGAAGGGTGTTGGATAACTTCATATATATTGTTGAACTCATTTCCTAACAATTTAATCTTTCGGGACAATTGTTGACTTTAAGAGGCATATTCTTATAAATGGTTAGCCCTAGAATGTCTAGGAAACCTAAGGGACTGAAGAAATCATACCCAACAATGTGTGCATGTTTTAGTACCCAATTTTGAAATAGACTTGTGTGAACATGTTAACAGAACCTAATGTGTAGATAATATAGGAATAAGTAGAAATGTAATACCATGTAGATTCAAAGCCTTGTGCGCAATCTCGCGGTATTCAAAGCTGCAGCCACATAGAGCCAATCTATTATGTTCATCAAAAATTTGAAATAAGCATGTCTCCAAGTTCTGTTGAGTATTATGCTGCCAAAGACTTTTCAGAACCCAAAAGTAAATACAAGCCCCATGATGACATAAAATCTTGTGGTTATGAATGTGTCCTCATCCTCTTGATTATCTAGGCCATAAGTGCCACCTAGTCTTTTTGGATTCTGACGTGCTTCATCTTGTGGGCACACTTTCGTAAGTGGTGCCCCACAAAGTTCAGGATTTCCAACAAATGTTGAATTATCCAAGATGTGCAGTTGAGTGCTTAACGAGATTTTTCCTGACACGTTGTTGTCCGAGAAGTCCAAGTGACTAAGAAAATTTAAATTTGAAAGGATTATAGGAATTCCCCCAAAAACCTGGTTTCTGGACAAATCAAGAGATTCTAACAATTTCAAGTCACCAATTTCTGCAGGCATTGGTCCAGTTATAGCCTGTTTCTTGAGAAGTTCATGGCAACCAGAACAACAAGACGCGTAATGTTACTGGGAATTTCTCCGGTTAACTTATTGCTTGAAAGATCAATGCTCTTCACAAGTCCCAAAGTATTTTTGTACTCATATTCCCTATCTTTCCATACCAACAATGCACTGAGGACATAATGGGGGCTGTAATAACCTTCTTCACCATCTCGGATGGTTTAAGTTTAATCATAAATAACATAAATGGTTGGATCAAATCTCTGAGTCTGAGTCATTGCCAAAAGTTGTCAAGGCACATTGGTATGGTCCCTAAAATATTATTTAGAGATAGATCCAAGATTTAGATATTGTAAAACTGACAAAAACTAGTAGGTATGCTTCCATGGAACTCATTTGATCGCAGACTGAAAACAACCAACATAGATAGACTTTCCCCTATCCAAGTTGGTATTGTACCAGATATTCTGTTATCTCTCAAATCAATAATTATTAAGTTTATGCAGTTTCTCAAAGGCAAAGGCAATTCCCTAGTGAAACTATTATTACGTAACTGCAATACCTTAAGCTTCGATATGGAGCCCAGAGACCTAGAAATTTTCCAATTAAGTTGTTGTTGGCAAAGTTTAAAACATCCAAAACATCTGAATTGCATCCAACAATCAGGGAGTTCTCCACCTATTATGTTGTTAGAAAGGTCAAGACGAGTCAATTGCTCAAATTTAATTGTGCATAAGAAAGAAACTGACCCTGAAAACTTATTTTTGAGAGATTTAGTGATGTTGCAGTACGGGGAAGGAATGGTATTGGACCTGCAAAGTGATTAGAACTCAAGTCTATTACAGGAAATGCTGGAAACTTCAATGACAAATCAGGCGTGATGCCATTGATCTGGTTATAAGAGATATTTAACAAACACATTCTTGGAGACAGGTCCCAGAACTAACTGGGGATAGTAGCTAAAATTCCAGCAGCAGAGATGTCAAGCACAGAAAAAAATTTGAGTTTGAAGCCATTTTGGAAAATGAGGGCCCAACTTGCAAGATCTCAACCTTATGGTAAAATGTGGAATCCACCTTGAGTTGAACTTTAAAACCAAAGAATTAAGAGACAAGTCTAAGAATTGCAATCGGGAGAGATTCGACAAATGGGCTTCAAAGACGAGACCTTCTAGATGGTTTGAATTAACATCCAAAACTTCGAGCTTGGAAGCTGCCCGATACTTCTAGATAGAGTCCCTTTGAATTGATTTTTCCAGAGATATAACCCTCTCAATGATGAACATAAGGTAAGATCAAGCAATGAACCCGTAATCTGGTTTTGGGACAAATTTAGAACAAGAAGATTATATAATGGTTGTCCAAAAGTTTCTGGAAAAGACGCATCCAATAGATTGTGATCAGCTATAAATCTGTCAGGTCTTAGAAAACTTATGTTGTTAGGCAACGAGCCTTTAAGTTGATTCCTACTTAATTGTAGAAACTCTAATGATGAGTTTTCCATGCTCCCAAACTAGACTTGAATAATAGTAGAAAGGCTATCATTTAGTTTGTTGAAATACAGATCCAATGATTGCAATTTGCTTAAATTACTAAAAGATTTCGGAATTCCACCTTCAAGCTGATTGGAAGAGAGATCAAGGTGTGCAAGGGAAATCATGTTCCCAAAAGCATAGGGAATCACACCTTGTAAGCGGTTATTACAGAGATCAACCTCAATGAGGGCATTGCTAAAGCTGAACAACCAATCGAAACTAGAAGAAGTGAGACCATTTCTAGAGAGATCAAGGATAGCAAAAGTGGTAGAAAGGTTGAGGTATGAAGGCACAACAATCTTAGGAAGTCGATAGAAACCTAAGTGCAAGCTAGTCAGCAAAGGGAGATTATTAACTGATTAAAACCACTCCTTAGCATTGCTGAGGTCCACATTTTGCAGGTTAAGGTGTCTTAAAGATGAAAGTTGAGAAAGCCACTCAAGGTTTTGGACATTCATACCACCATAAGGGCTAAGATCAAGAGACTGTAACTTGGAAAGGTTCCCAAGTTGAGAGGGGACTGTTCCACCAAATCTAGCATAAGATAGATTGAGGCGACGTAAATTGTTGAGAGAACCAATGAACTCGGGTATGCGACTGCCTCCAAAATTATTGTTACGAAGGTCCAAATAATTCAAATGCTGCAATTCAACTAGGGAAAGGCAAATGTTTCCTCTCAAAGGAATGGCAATAGGCAAGCTGCCAAGACTAAGCATGGTTACGAGACCTGTTCGGTTGCTGCAATGGACTCCTCTCCATCTGCAACAATCTTCTTTTTCTTTTTCACTCCCCCAAGAAGAGAGACGGCCGTAATCATCCACAAGGCCTTGTTTAAGGATGAGTAGTGTCTGTCTCTTCTTCTTTATGCACCAAATTTTAGCATCTTTAACTCCTGAACTGGATGCGGGACGAGAATTCACAAATAGTAAAAAGACTACAACAAAGACATCAACAAATTGTTGAGAGCTTCCTTCCTTAATTGTCATCATGAACATGTTGATTTGATCAAGCTGAAGAAAATTCAAAATGAAACCCATAAGGGTTTTCAAGTGTTTTATGTTTTTGAATTCTCTATGTACATTTTAATAATGTCTGCTTGGTATGCTGTCAAAGACTTTTGTCGACTGAAGATTTCGCTCAACTTTGATTTTGTGGCTGCCTGACAGGTCAAATCTGGCCACCGACAAAAATGTTAAAGGCCTGACCTGACCCACAATTCCGCAAGTCAAGCACCATGAAAGGTGGATGTGTTGTTAAAAAAGAAAATGAAACTGGACTTTTGGCTTTGTATTCAAAAGTCAATAATTAAGGTGGCTTGTCAGGAGACATAAAACATAAAACAAGTTTTTTTTTTTTTTTACTTTTAAAAAGGATAGGGAAAAAAAAAAAAAAAACTCGTTTAGTGAACGTTTTGATAACAAAAATAAGGAAACATGCTTGGTGAGTTGACAGAGATGGTGGCAGTGGAAAAATAAAACTAATTTTGGTTAGTGTTATAAAAACAAAAATAAGGAAATATACTTGGTGAATTGATGGAGGTGCTGGCCAGAGGTGGGCACCAAAGATCAACCAGCCGTGGTTTTCAACCACTATTAAGTATTCTGAAAATTATCTTGAAAATGAAATGAGTGGACAAAATTTATTGTTGTTTGATGCTGCACAATAAACTTCATCTTCGGAGTACATAGCGCTTTGTTCATTTTGGTGAAAAAAGTTTTCCATGGTTTCTAGCTTTTGGTACAATAGAAAATGAAAGTGTAGCCAATTTTGATAGAAAATATTTTTCACTTTTAAAAGGAAAAAATGTTTTTTGGACCTAACAAGACATTAGAGTCTTATAAATAGTACCACCATTTTCACCACCACCACTGCTAACACATAGCAACCTCTACCACCACCCTGTTAACATCACTCTACCAACACCACCATCACCATCTTGTCACTACCACCACACAATGACAATCTCCACACTTGTCACTTCTGCCACATTACCACCACCACCACCACCACCCTACTACCACCAACACCTCCAAACAAGGATAACTATTTAAAACAACGATAGTTGTCCCTTTTGTTAAATATTATTATCTAGTCTGCTGTATCTATTAACCGGTGATGGTTCTGTTCATGAGGATTAATTTGTGCATTTATATTATGAATGAAAGGGGGATGATTTCTATTGGACATACAACTCACCTCAAATCTTAAAACTTGTTATATGTTTTCACTAATTAATATACTAAGAGATGGCTTGTGGCATAGAAGAGTTGTTTTTCTTTTATTAATATTTTTCAATTTCAATGCTTTATTCTTAATATTGTACTTATTTACCTGAACCTAATTAGCTTTCTTATTTTATTCATATTGTTGCAGGAAATGAATATGATTTTGACATTTGAGAATATTATTGGTTTCTGTGTTGAACAGTTGTTCCAAAGCTTAATCAAACCATTTCCCACAGGTTTGGTGTAGTTTTATTCCATAATTTATGTAATTTGATTTTATTCCAAAATTCTAGGAACAGTTGGTAGTGTTTGGTCCTTGGTTCCCCTCTAAACCTCACAAAACCAATATGTGCTCACCCCTAGTGTCTGATGATAGATATCATGACAATCATTCAACAGATAAATGATCTTCATAGGGTTGTACGATTTGATTTTACATTGTCATTGTTTGATATGATTTGGAGGAAATTTGTCATTTTAGAAGTCGTTGCACTTTAAATTGCATCAACTCAACAAATATATGGTGAATGAACTTTATGTCACGAGAAGAATGAGTATTATTGAAACTTGCATACATTTGTTTATATCAATCAATATAAAAATTCAAGCAATCTTAGTACATGTAACGCCCAAGTAACCTGTGGGTCGACCAACAATACCCAAAAGCTTAAGTCCAAGTAACTTAGGTGTTACAAACTCCCTTACTTATAAATCCTCGCACCCTCGCGAGGGTCTATAATCAATTAGAATACCACGACAAGCTCGTGGCTAGCCCAAAATAAGTAGCCTACATGGTTGTGTGCATGGGTTAGCTTTGATACCATTTGTAACGCCCCACTACTTGCTAGCCCAAGTAACCTGTGGGTCGACCAACAATACCCAAAAGCTTAAGTCCAAGTTACTTAGTAGCAAGGTAGTGGTGCTTTATATGCCTAAGATCACCCATGCAAACTTCCGATGTGGGACAGGGTGTTACAGTACAAGTCATTGTGTCACAAATTTAAGATAGCCACATTTAGATATTCTTGCATATATATACAAATAAAGCAGACAGATTATACATTTCCTGACCTTTATAGGAGAGTGAACCAATCACAAAGAACATGTAATAAAAGGTCAGGTATAATGTGTCTATGTAACCTAGGGCCATCATAACACTGATAGGCCACATATAAGAATCCACATTAAAATCTATGCGATCAAGAAAATAGGCTTGCAAAATTTTGATACATATCAACTTATACGATTTGGTATCTACCGGTACTTAATGCTAACATTGTCCTTCCAATTTACTCAAATAGTTGCAGATACAATTCACTATAGCAATATATTAACTTACGGTAAATGCCAACAAGTGTCCCTTGAACATTGTTTGATGTTGGGATTCGCATATACAAGTATTTTGGAAATGGTGAAAAGGTTAAAAAAAAATTTAAAATCAATGAAAAATGTATGAAATTAGTGAAAGTGTCTTGAGTTCCATACTTTTATTTTTATGGTCATTTTCTTATGCCTTGAAGCACTTGTTATTGAGACTCAATTTATTTCTAATTTTGAGAATGCATGGAAGAGTGCAAAGATGAGTGCACTTTCACTGAGTTTCCATTGTCATCATCATGTACAAGTATTGAAAATTAAGTAAGTTTTCATTCTTATTTATTATTCATATTTTATCCCAGAAGTGTAGCTCCTTTAAGAGAATTCATGATTCATAGTGCAAGGGTCTAATGGAGGGGTTTTGGCTAAATTTTCCTTAAAAAAAATTAAAATTTTCATTACACCCTTTATAATACCAAAACTAACCCTAAATTAAAACCCTTTTTAAAATCTCTACATATTTTTCTTATTACACCTATTCTTTTTGAATTACTTCAGTGTCATGTTACCTAACAAACTATATTTGTCTAGTCATCTATTGTCACGCGTTTATAGATTCACTTTTCTTAAAGCATCATTTTAAAAAAAACAAAAAATAAAATGGGCTTGTTTGGGTATACATTGCCAAGCAAACCAAATTTGTCCAACCATCTGTTGCTGTACGTTTACATATTCACTTTCCTTAAAAACTCTAGCATCCATAAAAATATGAAGTGTACAAACATCTATAGTCCATTAACAATGTATTACTAGCCTTACTGTAACGAGTAGAAGCATAATCCTTCAAAACAAAAAACAAAAAATGTCAAAAAAATAAAACTGAAAATATTTGACAGTGAGTTACTAGACATGTACTTTTTATTCGATAGTAGGTTATTGAACAAGTATTTTATGTTTGGTATTGGGTTACCGGATATATATTTTTTGTTTGGCAGTGTGATTCCGAACTATTTGATTTTGTTCAGTTCTAGTACTCTAAACAAAAGTCGAACAACTATCTTAAAAAACGAAACGAAAACATAAGAACTCACAATTTCACTTTTTTGTTGGTCCTTTACCACCATTACTTTGTACATTAGTTTTTTTTGTTTATGATCAAAACACTATGATTCTTACATTTTGAAAGTAGATGTATAACAAAGAAGAAGAAATGAGAAAGGAAGAAAAGAAGTAGTGATTGAAGTGTAATGGGTGTAAAGTGATAATCAAATCTATTTAATTTTTGTCTGTTGTCCTTAAAAGTAATTCCACACAATTTCAAATTGCGGTGATGGTGAAGATCTCAGATAAGTAGTTTCTAAAGGTTTGTAACTTTTCAGTTTGTCAATATTTACTATTTTTTTTTTTTTTAATGAAGGGAAAAAAACTAGAGTCATAGAGGGTAGCATAAACGTATCTTCAACTGTACAATTTTCTACTTTTCACGGCTTGTGACTAAAATTGAAAAAATATTTGTTCTGAGCTTGAAATTTTTTCCCACTAAAAAAGAAAAAAAAAAAAAAAAGTGTGCAGTAGAGAAAAATAAGAAAAAGGGAGATCAAATAAAGGAAACAGACATAGACAGAGAAATGTACTCTGAAGACCATTTTTTGTTTAGATTTGGCCGGATCTAATGTAGATCTAGTCAGATTTGGTCTAAATTTGACAGAGAACGATGATGATGGAGCTCCAATTGACAATGGCAGTAAAGAAAGACGGAGGGAATATAAGAGGACATAGAGAGGGGTTTGCTGATGACAAAGCAAGTGAGGGCAAAGCCAGTGAGGTGGAGGAGTGGCTGTGGCAAGCTATCAGTGGTTTGTGGTTGTTGTTTGTTTCCCTATCAAAAATGAGAAAAAGAAAGAGAAAAAGGAAGAAGTCCTTTAATATGCAAAAAGTATTTTTGGTTCACACAAACACTTGTATGACTTAATGGTTCATAGGTCTTCATAACAGAATAAGTGAGTAATTAACCAAATTTCTTATTATTTTTTTTTTATGTAAATTAACATCAAAGTAATAATAATGGGCCTAATTGGATTTTTGTCAAATACAAAAAGGAAAAATTACTCGAAAGTCCTATTTGAAAGAAGAGAAGTCAATTTAGTCCCACAACCTTTTGGATACTCTCAAAAGTCCACTACACATTTTTCTTCTTTGTTCTTCTCCACGCGTTCGTTCTTCTTTGCCTCTTTCTCTTCTTGATTTTTGGTGACTGGCAACTAGCGATCACGCATTGCTTCTTCTTTTTCTTTTTCTGATATATAGTCACCGGCGATCGACAACCACCATTAATTAGGGTTCACCAGCAACCATTGACCATCGACTCCTTACTTCACCCTCACCAACGATGAAGGAGACGAGTTTCCAGCAAAGAAGATAAGTAGATCTACAGATCTAAACCAAAAATAATTGCCGGAGTACAATCTTTTATCTATATCTGTTTCTCTTCTTTGATCTCTCAATTTTTCTATATTTTCTCTTCTACGCACTTCTATTTTCTTGCTTTAATGGAGAAAAATTTCAAATTCTAAACAAGTTATTTTTGTGTTTTAATTACAGGCGGTGAAAATTGTAAAAATTCACAATTTTAGTTTTTTGGTGCTGAAATGAATAATACTTTAAAATTACAAAATTTTACAGTTTCATAACATTCTATAGAATTGTAAAATTTTACAATTTCATAACATTATTTTCAATTTGATTAATAAGGATAAATGCTTGATAAAATCATATTTTGAAATTGTAACATTTTACAAATATTTTATAGTTTCAAAACTTGCTTTTCAATTTGATCAATATTATAGATTATTTGCTTAAATCCTACAAAAATTAAAAAATAACATTTTTTTCCCATTATTGCTATTTGTTATTGTTATTTTTTTTTTCTAGTTTATTAATATTTAGCACATTTTGTTATATTTTTTTGCTCTAATTTCACCATTTATTTTATTTTTTTCTTTTTCCCGACAAATTCTAGACATTCCAAAGAGTCTTTGGCGATGTTCTGGACATTCCAGTGACTTTTAGTAACATTCAGAACACTCTGATGATACTCCGGCGATACTTCAACGACATCCTGGTGATATTGAAGATTCCAACGAGTTTCCAGTAATCGTCTGACAGAAGTCTGATAGTGGTGGGATGTAGCATCATTTTTAAATTTAAAAAAAAATAAGATTTTTTGGTAACAATTAAAAATATATAGGACTAATTGGTGCAAATATTTTGTTTTGAAACTAAATGGATTTTGATCTTTATTTATAAGATTTACTAATAAGTGCCCCAATACAAAAGAGTTTGCCTAAAATGTGTTCTTCTAATTTAAAAGACTAGACCAAGAATCGAATAATGGAGAAATTACAATATTTTTTTGAGTTTTTTTTTTTTATAAAGGTTTGAGCCTTATAAAATAATTTTTAATTTTTAATTTTGTCAATTTGAATCACGATCTTTTGGTTTGTTTTAAATCGAAACCATCTATTTATTTTTGTTAAATACAGTTATCGAAAAAATTATATTTTAATCATTAAATTTAATGTAAATGTACAGAAAATATCTAAAATATCCATTTTTATTGATTTACATGATAAAAATGCACTTTTTTTTTCCTACAATTTTACTTAATAAAAATAGATAAATAGTTTAGATTGAAAATAAATCAAAAGAATAAAGTTTAAATTAACAAAATAAAAAATTTAGAATTATTTTGTTACAAGGTTCAAATTATGATTTTTTTTTTTAATTATAATTTCCCCTTAATTAATTCAAGTCATGGTTCCAACGCTTAAGGGTTTGTTTGACAATTGCATATTTTAGTTAAAACAATCTCTAAAAAAACAATTAAAAAGTCAACAAATTTTCAACTCACAAATTAATGAATAAGCATAAGGCTGTCTATTATTTGATTTAAGTTTGATCTTTCTTTGGTGATAAACGAAATTTAAATTTCTCCTTTTCAATTGTACCTTCACCACTGGACAATTTATATGTTCATGTTACCTATTTGTCTGCGTGCCATTCCTTCCACTATTTGTTCATATATCACTTGTTTGTTTACATTGTTCATGTGTCATCCTACTATAATTTACCTATCTGTCCATATCATTATCACTACTGCTGTGGCTGTCGACCATCACTAGAAAGATCACTGGAAAAATCATCGAAAAATTCGTCAACAATTGCAGGTGATGAGCCCTATCAACGATTTAAATTACCGAAATGAAAATCATGATGAGGCCGTGAATCTAAATATAATGATCAAATTCATATTTAAGAGCAACCTCAGTTCAAATAATGACTTCTTAACTTTTTTAGGTCACACCTCTCTCTACTCTTTTACACATTATTAAAAAAAAAAAATTAAAAATCAAAAAAATTAACTTTTAACCTTCTTTCTAAAATAGCCTAAGTGCAATACATTTAGGCAGTGTTTGGGAAGTAGGTTGATGAGGCTATTTTAGCCTCGCAACGGAAATAGCAGAAAAGCGTATACAAAAAAAAAAAAAAAACAGAAAAAAGAAAAAAAAAAAAAAAAAAGACTATGTGCCTTGATAATACTGTTAGCTCAGGTTGTCAAATGTCTAAATTGTCCCTTGTGAACATTGGGATTCACACTAATGGATGGAACCCAAATAGATTTCTCAAGTGGCAATGCCATGTCATTCAACAAGGTCATGCTCTTCTTAGAACATCTTCTATGGTGTTTGCTAAAATAGCATTACCATTGCTATAATTTGACAATGAATAATATTATTTTGCTAAATTATAGCAATGGTACTCCAATGACCACATGTTATTTTGCCAAATCTCAACTACTTTCCCTCTAAGTTTGTAGGTTTTGTTTGGATATAGGTTTTTTAGTGTTTTTTTTTTTTTTTTGTCAATTCATTGTTTAACATCATTTCAAATATATTTTCCAATACAACAATCTAACAAAAATTAAATCAATCTTCCTAAACACAAAAACTAAAATAGTTTATTAAAATAATCAAAAAATCTAAAACGTAACCACCTCCCAAACAGGCCTTAAAAATTTTTGAGAAAACAATTTCATAACTTAACCATGCAAGCTGTCTCTCTGTGCTTCCACTATTTCAGTCCATCCTTCTCTTCTGTCATTCTCCTCCCACACCACACCATGGTCTTCTAGCTTCAAACTAGTGGCTGCTCAGCAACTCTCTGCTTTGCTTGGTTCCTTTCTTCCTATATTGCTGGTGAAAACATTCCCTTTCTCTCTCCAAACTCATAACTGCTCAACATTCTGCTCTGTTTTGTTCCTATATGCTTGATATATTACATCTGTTCCTTTTGATCTTCCTCTATAGATTTTCCCTTGAAAAAAAATTTAAAAAATGTGAATTGTGTTCTTTTCAACCCATTATGTTTGATTTCCATACACTATTTACTTTGATTTGTTGCTCTCTATTAGATTCTTCAATAAATTTAACTGAATTGTTTTCTTCCCTAATTCCACTTTGATTTGTTGCTCTCTGTGTGTGGTGATGTTTAAGTGTTTTCATCTCTAAACTTTGTGTTTGATTCCAATATAATTACTAGTTTGATTTGTTTCTGTCTTTGGCATTTCATCTTTGTATTGCTTCTTGATTATTTTGTTTACTTATCTTCCCAACTGGGCGGTGTTTTTTTTTATTATTTTGTTTTTCTTCTTGATTATTTTGTTTACTATATTTCAATATAATTACTTATCTTCCAATATAATTACTAGGTATTGCTTCTTTGATTTGCTTCTTGCCATTTAGCGATGAAGCTTTTTCTTTAATTCGTATTATCTTGATATATTCCTCTTTTTCGATTTGATTAAAGGTCAACCTAGTTAGCTATGCCATTTAACGATGAAGCTTTTTCTTTAATTCCTATTACCTCGATGTATTCCTCTTTTTCTTTAAAAGAAATTGCACTACAACCAATCAAAAGGATATCGAGTTGAGACTGGTTCCCTGGTTCCTCCGAGAGCAGATGGGGGCAATATTGTGCCTGAAACTAAATAGATTTCGATTCCCTGCCCTATGTCATTTAGCAATGAAGCTTTTTCTTTAATTCCTATTACCTCGATGTATTCCTCTTTTTTGAGTTGAGTCCACCAAGTTAGATGTGCCTTTTAGCGATAAAGTTCTTTTTTTAATTCTTATTACCTCAATGTATTCCTCTTTTTTGAGTTGAGTCCACCAAGTTAGATGAGCCTTTTAGTGATGAAGTTCTTTTTTTAATTCTTATTACCTCGATGTATTCCTCTTTTCTCGAGTTGATCAAAGGTCAACCTAGTTAGATGTGCCATGTAGTGATGAAGCTTTTTCCTTAAATGCTATTACCTCGATATATTCCTCTTTTTTGAGTAAACAAAACTTTTTTTGCCGATTGAAAAAGAAAAAAAAATTATGTAAAAAAGGTCTGACACGGCGGAGAATATTGCTTATGCCATTTTGGGGAGAATTGGAAAATATTTGGTTTATACAGTTGGGATATCTATTTTGCTTCAACAACAACATTGAGAATTTGAAAGATCAAGTGCAGAAGCTTGAAACTATGCGAGATGGGGTGCAACTACAGGTGGATGCTGCCAGGAGAAACGTAGAGATTGTTGGAAATGATGTTGAAGAGTGGTTGACTAGTGTGGATAACATCAGGGAAGTGGCAGACAGAATTATTTCAGAAAAAGCAGAAATTCAGAAGGGATGTTTGAATTTGAAGTCACGTTATGCGCTGAGCAGGAAAGCAACAAAGTGGACTCAAGTTGCTGTTGAGCTAAGACGAGATGGAAAATTCGAGAAAGTATCATGCTCTGTACTTCCAATGGGGATAGAATCTCTATCCTTGAGGAGTTTTGAGGAATTTGAGTCCCGAGTGTCAACTATGAATGAGATCATTGAGACTCTAAAGAATGATCAGATCAGCATGATTGGGATATGCGGGATGCCGGGCGTGGGCAAGGAAGTTGCCAAAAAAGTGAAAGAAGACATTCTGTTTGATGAGATTGTGATGTCAGTTGTAAGCCAAAAGGCAGGGTTGAGTAAGATTCAGAGGGATATTGCAGAAATGTTGGATCTGCAACTTGAAGAGCAAAATCCCATTGTTAGAGCTGGCCGCCTATGCAAGAGACTAGAAAACAATAAGAAAATTCTTGTGATATTGGACGATGTTTGGGCAGAATTTAATGTGGAGGCTCTAGGATTTCCTCCGGGAGGTGGCAGTAAAGGTTTCAAGATACTTTTCATATCCCGAAATCGATATCTGTGGAGCAGAGTACAAATGAAAATAGATATCTCACTTGATGTCTTACACGAGGAGGAAGCATGAAATTTGTTTAGGGACAAGGTAGGAAATTCTGCTACAACTCCTGATCCGCAACCAATATCGAAAGAAATTGTGGAGGAATGCGGACGTTTACCTCTTGCACTGGTGACTATAGGAAGTGCACTCCTAGCAAAAGCAAGCATGTATGGAGTGATGCACTTCTTCAACTAAGAATGCCTTGTTCCAAAAGCATTTTGTCAGGAGTGCCTGCAAATGTGTACCGGTCTATAGAGTTATGACACTTATTTATAGGATGAGGAAGCCAAGCCATTGTTTCTGCTTTGTTGCTTATTTGAAGAGAATTATTATATTCCCATCGAAGATTTGGTTAGATATGGAATGGGGCTACGGTTGTTTGAAGGCATCAATGAACTAGGAGAAGCAAGAGATCGAGTATTTGTGTTGGTTGATCAACTAAAGAGCTGCAATTTACTGTTAGAAAGTGACATTAGACAATTTCATTGATAGTGTACAAGGTGAGCATGTTAAAATGTCTGAAGTAGTTTGTGATGTTGCCATAGCCATTGGGTCCAGGGATAAGCGTGTACTTGTGATAAGTGATGGCCTCAAACTGAGAGAGGGACCAAAGAAGGACATGCATGAGCACTACAATTGCATTTCAGTGATATTGGAGAACACTAGGGAGCTTCCGGTAGGGTTTAGAAGCTCAAAACTTGAGTTGTTACAGTGCACAAGTCTTTCTTCAAGAATGCTGGACAGTTTCTTTGAGGGGATAAGAGAACTCAAAGTTTTAGATGTGCGATGCATGATGTCTCGATGGACACCTTTATCACTTTGATTCTTGAGGAACCTTCGAACATTGTGTCTCAATTATCACCTGGTGGGAGACATATCTGCAATTGGAGAGTTATTGAACCTAGAAATGCTCAGCTTTTGTGGTTCCCTCATCCAGGGTTTACCAGAAGAAATAGGAAAATTGATTAATCTAAGGTTGTTGGATTTGAGGAAATGTATATATCTCAGTAGAAGATCACTGGATGTCATATCAGGCCTAGCCAGATTACAAGAACTGTACATGAGAGACAGCTTGTTTGGTAATTGGGATGGTGAGGAAGATATAGGAGGCAAAACAAAAATGAGAAATGCTAGCCTCAGAGAGCTTGAGTCATTGTCCAATTTGAATACTATAGAGATCACAATAAGAGATGCAAAAGCTCTTTTGCGAAGAAATTCCAGAGCCCTCTTTGGGAACCTGACGAAATACACAATTTTAATAGGTAACGATTGCGACTGGCCAGTGGGATGCCAACTCCAAAAGCAACTGGTACTCAATCTTGGCACTTGTGTTCCTTTAGAGTACGGGATCAACTGGCTGTTAAAGAATACCGAACTTCTATGTTTACAAGGGGAGGGTTCAAAGGACATGGTAGATGAGTTAGTTCGAGATGGAGTTGAAGGACTGCAATACTTGAAGTCTCCCTCAATTTGTGATTGTGATAGACTGGAATGTGTGGCTGATACAATGAATTGGATTACGCCTACTAATACAAGCATGTGCCAAGATGCACTGAATAATAATAATTATTTTTCAGTTTTTTATTTGAATTGAACAAGTATGTTACAGTTTGCATCTCCTCTGGTTCTATAAAATGCTAGGATCCTTGACATTTTAATATATCTTCTTCTCTTCCTTATTTATTATTTATTTTGTCAGTTACAGTTTGAGTATAAATTCTACAGAAAACCTCCAAAGTTGCTATCTGTAGGTTTTGGCTTTGTTGTATCGTGGAGGCAATTTGCTAGGAACCTTTTAGCAAACTCTAAACGAGTGGGTGCAAATTTCTCTTTAAAGAAAACGATTCATTGTGCCTCGAATCCGCTGTTTTTTCCATTCTGTTTTTCTTTTTATTGTTCTTAATTTCTAACAACCACTGCCAACAAGACTGTGTTCCCCAAGTCAGAAGAAATGCAGCTTGATAGACTTCAAAGCTCGCTGGTTTCTGTAGAGAGATTGATGAGATCGAGTTCCCTCAATTGAAGAAATTGCACGTTGAAGGTCTACCACAAATCAAATGCCCCTTCCCCAATAACAGCCATATGTCGTCAGATTCAGAAGGAAACCACAATGCTTTTATGCAATCTATTTTCCCCCCAAAGGTATGTGTTTAGGTTTTTCTTTTGCTATTATTTTGCTTTGCTTTTCTTTTTTTCCTTTTTTTTTTTTTTTTTTTGTAGTGTGAATAAAGAAAGTACTCACTCTATTCTTAGGAGAACAAGAATCTGCAATGCTGATCTAATGGAAGTGTCTTGGCTGATTCTCACATAAAAATTGACCGATCTATTCTAGCATCTCTGCATTGTTGTAATGTAAATTTTTTTGCTATAAAAAAGCCCAAAGGACCTTTTTAAAGGAAAAAAATAAAAAATAAAATCCAAATCTATTTGAGGGAAGAAATTCCAAATTTAGAAGTAAATCAACTTACTACTGTGTTGTAAATATTTTAACAAATTAGAACTACAATATCATATAAATGCCAAGAAAACTTATGCAATAGAAAAAATGTTTGAACGTGAAAAGCCCAGGAAAAAGAGAAGATGTACTGAAAACATCTGAATTTCGAAGAAAGAGAAGCAGAAATAAAGGAGAATATGTGCATAATGAAGCATGTAAAGATTTTACCAAGACAAGCAAATAGGTCATCCTTGGTATCTCATGTATGCTTTCTAATGTATGTAAATCTTCCAACCTATTGAGTTACTACTCGTGGTTAACTAACTATGAAGCAACTACAAAAAGACATGCAAACCAGTCGACCGGCCAATTGCAAGTATAACATCAGCTCCATATAAATTTTTGGGGAAAAAAAATCTGCAGACACTTAAAAAATTTGCGAACTTTGTCTACAAAGTGGAGAATATTGTATATAACGGCATAGTGCACCAGAGTGGTGTGCATCCGTTACATATAATCCCTCATCCTACAAAGTGACCTGCGATCTGGCCTGTAACATTGCCACGCAATTTAAGAAGGCATTTAATGACAAGAGACATCATTTTGCAAATTCTTTTTTTTTTTTGGGTTCGTATAGCATTACTAGGAAGGAAAAGTACTACCAGTATCCAAGTTACTGAGTCGTCAATGTTCTATTCATCCTTGTAAATTCTCAAAATCATATTGCTTTTGTTTATCAGAATCTTACGATTCGCGATTCGATTTACGATTTGATTCGCAATTTCTGCAAAATCGATACAAATCTATGGGTGAATCTATTTTGGAAGTGAATCTTTAGTGAATCGCACGATTTACAATTCATGCAATTTTTGAAATTAGTGAGTTTGACATATTTTTGACTCTTTTTTTCTCTATCTTTTTAGTGAAAATGACATAATACAACTTCTAATAGCGTTTAATACCAAAATAACCAAGATATATACATGATTTGTTGTTATTTTAGTGATCATAGAGTTTTTAATAGGATCCAATCAGATTCAGTCAGACTCAACATATTTTTATCATTTTTTCTCATTTTTTTTTTCTTTAAAAAATCATAATATATTTGCTAAAGATGTTTAAGATTAAAGTTATACTATGAATTATTTATTACAATTTTATTAAATTGAATATTACATGTGTGAGATCAGTTATATCTTTTAAAATGTTTTAGGCTTTAAAATAAAAGATTCTAAATAATATTTTCTTATTATTTGCTCACTATTACTTAGAAAAGTATGTATCTTATTGTCCAAATATCAATATCGTTGTTAATTATTGTTACTTTAGAAACTGATAGTTTGTCTGCTTGGTTATTATCTTTATTGAGAATGGTTAATAAGAAATATCTAAAAAGGTAAGATGGTGTTCTTACATAGGAAACTTTGTTCACTTCTTACCTATTAAACTATGTGATTATCATTCAAAATAACATTTTCATAGATTTAAGTCTAAATATTTTATATTCGTAAGATATATTTAATATCTAAATGTGTAGATATATGTTTTTAAGTAATTTAGAAAAAGTGACCGAATCTTTACGATTCACGATTCGATTCGATTCGTGATTCGGTACAAGGTCATTTTAATTCACGATGCGAATCCTGATTTGACAACTATGATGTTGTGTGCGCGCGTACGCGCATGGTGTTAGTGGAGTCTTGTCCCGTGCCTGGTTATCTTGCTTGAGATGGATATTTTATAGTTGTTTGCTATGAAGCACGGACACCTCTCTGGAGGCAACGTATGGGTGTCCGACATGTGTTGGACATGGACAGGTGTCAAACACGCGGTGGACACTGTACCTAGCGTGTCCACCCTTTTTTTTTGAATTTCTCTAGCCGGACACGCTTGGGGACACATTGGAGACAGAGAGGGAGAAACCTAACCCATCGAAGACACACACAAAGAGAGAGAGAGAGAGAGAGAGAGAGAGTGAAGAAGAACTTGTTGAAATCCTCAGCCCTAGATCGAGGTATGTTATTCTTTTCTTCATTTTCTTCTTCGTTCTTCTTCTTTTATTCTTCTTTCTTCGTTTTTGTTTTTTGGTTGAATCTCTTCGTCTCTCTCTGATGTTTGTTCTCTCTCTCTCTCTCTCTGTGTTTGACTTAGATCTCTCTCTCTCTCTCTGTTCGGCAACTTCTCTCGACTCACTCTCATCTTTCTCTGTGTTTGACCCCTTTTCTCATACTCTATGTGCCACTCACACACATACACACACACATACACACACACACACTCTCTCTCTCTCTCTCTCTATTCATTTCTTTTTTTTTATATACTTTTTTTTTAGCAAAACACTTTTTAACCCTTTTTTTTCCTTTTTTCTATTTCTTGAATATTTTTGATGAATCTGAACATAAATAGAAAAAAAAATATTTTTATTTATAAAAAAATTTAATTTATGAATGATATTTGATGTTAAAGTAAATAAAATAAATAAATAATATTTTAAATTTTATATAAAATAAATAAATAAAATTACATATATTGAGCGTGTTCCTAGCATGTCGTGTCCCCTATTTTTTGAAAATTTGCGTGTCCTCGTATCCGTGTCGTCTCTCATGTCCGTGCATCATAGTTTGTTTGTAATTTGTGACCTATGTATATCACTTATTTTGATTGGTTTATCACCGATCTTGGGTCAAGTGCTTGCAAATGATTGTAGTTCCTTAATGGTGCCAACCTAGTTAGGATTGTTAAGATTAGTATTGATACTCTCTGCACTTTTCTCTTTGTTGATGTAAGATTTTGTATGTTATACTTTCTTCATCAATAAAGTTTCTTTTTGTTGATAAAAAAAAATGTATATCACTTATTGACTTATTTATTTATTTTATATAAGATAGAATTAAAATTTAAAACACATAAAATACATGTGATATGGTTCACCATGAAATTTTTTGATTTCTCTCTCTCTCTCTCTCTCTCTCTCTCTCTCGTGTGCCATATTAATTGTGTGGAATATGTGCCAATGATTGATAATGTTTTGTGTTACAGAATATGCTTCATGCTTCTTGTAAACTTGAAGTTTTGAATGAAAAAAATCATAATTTAAGTGAGGGAACTTTAGTTTAACTTGTGCAGGACATGTCCTTCTTTGTACTTATTTCTCAATCATCATAGCTTCTAAATGCATTATTCTTCAGGAAATCTATAACAGTACTGACTACTAAAACATACATATGTGTGGCCTGATGCAGGCTGTTCTTCCCTTGAGGGGTAAAATTTTGAACATTGAAAGAAAGGACGAAGCAGCAATGTATAAGAATGAATAGATTCAAAATCTTATTCTTGGTCTGGGACTTGGAGTAAAGGTTATTTAATTATAATCTTCAAAATCTTAGTTCATTTCTTTTCAGATGCTTCACCTATTTTGTTGACTGAATTTTACTGGTTTTAGGGAGAGGATTTTAAAAAGGAAGCTCTGTGAGAATCCGAATATAAAAATCAAGTAAATAATTAAATAATAATAATATTACAATTTCAAATATTTTGGTGGTGAATCCTAAAGGGCAAATTAAATATTTGGAAGGTCTTTTAATTAATTTTAAAACCTAAAATAAATTTATGGTGAAAGTCTTTAATTTAGAGGCAATGTTTATTATAAATAAATAAATAAACAATAGAGAAGAGCGGTGTGACTTGAACTCTAGACCACAAAATTAATAAATAAGGTTCTTACCATTTGAGTTGCATATAACTTATACATATATTTTGTATATTTATCTATTTATTTGACCTACACATGCTTTAGGTGTACCCAACCAGTAGTATAAAATAAAAACAAAACAAAACCCTAGCTCTTCTATCAATTTCCCTAGCAGCAGCAGCAGCTGTGAGAGAGAAGAGAAACAAAAGGTTGCAACTAATTGTGGATGGAATTGGGTGTGTTGTGCTGTGTGCGATCATCAAAGGATAGTCCTCCTAGGTTTTCTTCTCTTCTTTCTTTGTTCTTCATCCTTATTCTATAATTATTTTATTCATTCATGGAGAGGTTTTAGGTTTATGTATTTTGTATATATATATACTCTGTTAAGAAATCTGAGGAGCTAAATTTATGTGTGAAGAATGGGTGTAATTCTTAGTTCAAAAAATTCTGCACAAAATCGCAAACTTTAAAAATCAAGAAACCACATCAAACAGATGAATTTTGGATTGAAATTTTTACAGTAGATTAATTACATATTGAATTGAATATCTGAATTTTCTCATAATTTTTGGGAGTCCAAATCCATATAAACTGATGCGTTCAAATCTGTCTAGAAAACTGGTTTTGAACAGTAAGTTCAGGAGTGTTGTTCTCTTTGGGTATAAATCCGAAAATTATCAAATCAGTGTCATTAGAACCGGTTATGAGTCTAGTTTCTTAAATTTTTTACCTTGCATTGATTGCTCTTGTATACTAAGAGAACCGTTAATTTCTTTGAAGTGCTGCAGAAAACAACCTGTTTGAATATAATTAATTGTAACTAATTATTTTTATAAGAAAATCAAGTGAAACCAATTGGGTTTGAAATTTAGGATATATTAGTTGATATCTGGAGGGTTTTGGAATTTTTCGAACAGCATGGAGTGGGTTTTGTAATTTTCAAAGTTAGCGAATAGATTGGAAAAACTTGTTTAAAACTCTGTTTTATCTTAAAGTCACTTTTAATTAAGTTTCGACCGGAACCCATGTCTTGGGTGATTTTAGACCTTGAAGAACATGAATTTAGGTAATATTTAAGAGTAACGGTGAGTTGGGTTGAGCCGTGTTAGTGCGCTTTAGTTGAGGTTACTTAGTTTCTATTCTTTAGTATTTTTAAATTAGTAGTGACGTGTAGTTTTTATACTTAGTTCAGGGCACTAGTTGGACTTTTATACTCTATTTGAGGATTACATTATTTCGTTTCCAGGTGAGTAGTTTCATGCTACATATTTTTATAAATGTTCCCTTACCTTGAACTGTTGAAAAATTAAATTGTTGTTTCATGACTAAACTGTTTTGATAAATTATTATATTATCGATGGAATCAAATTATTTCGGAAACATGTGTGAACTTGGCATACTATAAACTATTTGTTTTGGCCTCATGTTTATAATGATGAACTACCACGTTTTGCGAAACTGATGTGTATTGATTATTGGGACCATCTGTGTATTTAGTCTAGGGAAATTATTTCACTGTGTGTGGTGACTCTGGCCACTAGGGAACAGATCTGGGTTGGGCCGTGATGACTCTAGTGCCCAACGATTGTAAGGAAAAGACGTAGGTTAGGCTATGTGACCTTCAATAGGATCACCTTTGAGAAAAGGCCCAGGTTGCCACCCTGAGGATGACTCTTAGTTCGGTATTGGATTCAACGGGGCTTATAGCCTTGAGAACTGTGTGGCATATTACTTGTTATTTTCTTGGTACCCAGAAAATTATTAGTGTTCATGTTGTAATATGTTTTAAGTGAAAAATGTCATTTATCATGTTCTTGAGAGACATGAGTATTTTAACTATTAAACTGTGGAACCTTCTTTTTGAAACAGATTGTCTTTACCAAACTGTATGCCAATTTAGTTTCTGTGATATATATCTTATTTTGGAATTGTACCCTGTTTTCAAAACTGTATTTACTGTCCATGTTGCTACTCACTGAGCTATCAGCTGACTTAGTTGTTTGCCATTTCCAGGTGTTAGAAGGACTTAGGGTGGACTCATGGCGTAGCGGGGACTAAATTTCACGGACCTCTAGGACATTCATTTATTTTGTTTTAGACTATTATGTCAAGTTTGTGCATATTTATATTTATTTTTATTGAGGTTCATTTAGGATTATTTTGATATGTGAGTTGTTTATATCCCATAAGTTTGGATGGTATTGATTACGGTTGGTTTTGCCATTTATACTTGTGGCATGGCACTGGATTGAGTTTTGGTTATTTATTAATGGACTATTTTATAGTTATTCAATGTGTATGGATTCGTATTTAGGCTTACGTATGTCTTGGGCTAAGGCCCTGTGGGTCACGGCCGGTCATACCTGGGTTTGGGGTGTGACAAGCTCTCCGCTATCATAAAATTACAATCTTGACAGATGCTAATGTGGATGGTGCTCACATCCGAACTTTACTGTTGACATTTTTCTTTAGATACCAGGTAGATAGTTGAGATAATCATCTATTAAATTATGTTGGTCTGAAAAAGAGAAGAAAGAACAAATTTTTTCTTGAAATGCCTAAAAAATTCAAAAGCAATTTGGTTTATTTAATTTTTGTTCCTTACAGAGAGCTTTATTTGATGAAGGTTGCATTTATGTTGGCGTGATGCCCTCATACAAGGTGTGCTTTCGAATTTGATGGGTCCAATTGAAAAAATGTTCTAGTAACTTCACAAAAGTTTGTTCTCTCTTGTCAAAATAATCAGGTTAAGAGCGGAAAGCAAGCATATTATTGCTATGATGATGCAGAACTAAAACAACTACAGAGTTCCTTCCCTTCAAATGCATCTTACAACATTCAAAGGTTCAAGTATGCTAATGAGCTTATTCACCGTGCCGGTCTTACCGATACTAAGGTTTCTGATACACCTATTGAACTTAATGTGAAGCTCAACTCTCCTGATGGTGTCCCTTTGAAAGATCCCACTTTCTATAGCGAGCTTCTGGGTTGTTTAGTTTATTTGACTGTCACTCACCCTGATCTTGCTTATGTTGTGCATATGGTTAGTCAGTTCGTTTCTGCTCCTCGTTCTACACATTTGGCTACTTTGATTCAGATTCTTCGTTATCTCCGGGGTACTATCTTTTTGGGTTTATGTTGTCTTCTACTTCCTCGTTGGACTTGGTAGCTTATGTTGATTCTGATTGGGCTGGTGATGTCACTAATCGCAAGTCCACTTCTTGGTTCTGCATGTTTCTTGGTGATTCCTTGATTTCTTAGAAGAGCAAGAAACAGACTGTTGTTGCGCGTTCCACTATCGAGGCTAAGTACCGTGCTATGGCTCATGCCACTGCTGAGATTGTTTGGCTTTGTTGTCTCTTGACTGATTTAGGTGTCCCCTAGTCTTCTCCGACCTCCATTTACTGTGATAACCACAGTGCTATTCAGATCGCCCATAACACTATCTTTCATGAACGGACGAAGCATATTGAGATTGATTGTCATTTTGTCCGTCAGTATCTGTAGTCTGGCTCCATCTCGTTTCCTTTCGTCTCTTCAGCATTGCAACTTGCTGATTTCTTTATGAAGACTCACACAACTGCTCGATTTTAGTTTCTTCTTGGCAAACTCTCAGTATTTTCTGCTAGAACACCTTGAGTTTGAGCGGGGGTGTGAGAATATTAATTATGGTATTATGTATCAATTAGGTAGGTTGCTAATTGTGAATATGCGATTGATTGCATAGGGTTATTTCCTATTATAGATTAGGTTTAGGATTGCTATTAATATTGGTTGTAATCTTTGTTTTATACAATTCGAATATACAGAAAAGCTTTCTGGAATCTTACAAGTTCCATTTCCAAAAATGGCAATATGGCAATCTCACCAACCAACAGCTTCACAGCTCCTCCTCCCATCATCAGCCGCTCCCCGAGCTTTCAAGCTTGCTGCATTGGATTGCAATTCATCAGAGTCATACACACTCCTCTACAATTTTCTCAGACAGGAAGGCGTGCAATCGATAGATGCGCGAGGCAACACTTTCCTCCATTTTCTCGCCATGTACAACAATTTATCCAACTTCCAGATGCTTTTTGGGGGTGGTATACTAACGAATGATGACCTCGCAATAGGTAAATGTTGAATCGTTATTAACTCACATAAAAATTTAAGTTCAATTTTTTCGATCAGTTTTTTCACATGTGGCAAAACTCTCTTTTATTAGTGATTCAAATATGTTTTCTCATATGTGGCAAAACTCTCTTTTATTAGTGATTCAAATATGGACAAAAGTCTCACCACCGGTATTACTTTGACCATTTATTCCGCTTATTTTCTTTTAAATTTTAGTATGTAGATCATCTATTAAAAAATACAAAATAAAAAAATAAAAATCAGACTAATCTATTAACCGTAACCATATAATTGTGTTGTCTTTATAAGGATGACAAAAATTATATCCTATTATTTTTAGATCAATTTGGAATTTTTTTTAATAGAAATTCTACACAATGAGTAGAATTGATCATCGAATGGCCTGTTTTGTGTACTTCTAGCAAGTTGAAAAGCAGATAATCAGAAACAACAAATTGAAAATACCTCTCCCCCAACTTTTAAATAATCATTTTTTTTTTCAATTCTTCAACTTATTTGAACTAATTTTTTAAAAAAAAAAAAAAAAAAACTCCAGAAACTGTACTAAATAATTTTATTGGGTGCCCCCACAGACGAAACTCAATGGTCCAATCCACTTATTGGAGAAAATCTAAGTTATTTAATTGTTGAGTAGATAATGAGGTTTAAATTTCTAATTATAAAATTTATTATCTGTTCTAATATCATATTAACAAATAACTCATCAAAAAATCTTAACTACTTGAGCGAAGGATAACTTTATTACTTATTTTCACTTCCTTAGGAAATAAAAAAGACGACACGGCGCTGCATGAGGCTACGAGGTTCGGTCAGAAAGAAGTTGTGGAGATGCTATTGAAGTATGAGAGAGATTTGGTTATGGTAAGCAATAATTCAGAAGTGACTCCTCTATTCACTGCGGCTCCATGTGGAAAGAAGGATGTTTTCGATCTTCTCATCAAAGATGGAGGAATTCACAGTGATCATAGTGTAATGGCAAGCATTGATGGTTCCACTGTTCTTCATGCTGTTATCATGGGAGAATATTTTGGTGAGCTCACTTTTCTTTTTTTCAATGAATTCAAAATATTTTTCAATTGGAGCTTCCCTCATTACTTTTATCGAATAATACCCCTTATCCTAGTGAGTTTTATGAACTTACTAGACCAAAAGTTTCTCAAACGCAAACATTTACTTTTCTATAGTTAGAGATTGTTGGAATTATCATTTCTATCTAGTACCACGACTGAATCGAAAGTTGAAATTGCATTGGATTTATAAGTCCATCAGCCCACATAGTTGTTCATGTATGAGTAGAAAATTTGGCCACTCAAAACTAGCACTCATTAATTTATTCAAAAAAAATAATGTCGGATGTGATTCTACTTTGTACGACACCACTTACACTTATAATGAATTTGTATTTTTTTGTGCATAAATTCTGAACACCTAACAATGCTCTTAGCTTTTGAATTTTACATGAAGCACTGACAAAACTAAAATGATCAAATATGCACATGATTTAAATTTTTGAAATATGCATTTTTTTTTTATTTTTGCATTTTCTTCATTAATCTTTTTTTGGTAAAATGCTAAAAATAGCCCTCCTATTACTGATTTTGAACAGTGCTGCTAATACTAGGGATTAAAATGTTACAAAATGCATATTTGAGAGACTATTTGTATAATTAACCCTTTATTTATCCAAAGGAAAACTACTAATTAGATAACTAAATAATTGAGTTTAATATATAGGTCTTGCTATGAGCATATTGGAAACATTCCCTAAACTTGCTCACAAGTATGATGGCAAAGGAAGGACTCCCTTGGATCTGCTGGCCACAAAACCCTTGTCCTTTAACAGTGGTTCACCTTATTCCTTGGTCAATTTGGGCAGTAGGCCTTTCATTCCCCTCCAGCTTATTGCAATTTTCATATACTTTTGTAAGTCCTACCATTACTATATATTAATGTTCTTTTCTGTGAATAAAGAAATCACAATACACGTTTAATAGATAGATTGTTTGTCACCAACTATCCAACAAAAACGAGTCACTGTCTCTTGTTTGTAAAATTTTCTGCTCCATGATTTGATTTGAAAAATACTTGGAGACTAAGAAGTATGGACACTTCTAAGAAGGTAGCATGTCATGTCTGACACCGATGTGACACTCGTTGGATACTTTCCAACACTCAGACACATAAAACATATTACAAGTTTAAATAAAATAAAAACAATATAAATTGAAATTCTATGATAAAATAAAAACAATATAAATTTATACTTATTCTCCTCCTTTAGACTTTAAAATTATTATTTTGATTTAAATATTCACATATATATATATATATATATGATATATAATAATTATTTCTATAACATAGTTTAAATATATAAAATTATATATTTTACGTTTGTTTTCCACATGTCTTGTCCTACATTTTTTTAAAATTACGTATCGATATTTCCATGTTGTGTTATGTCCATATCCGTATCATGTCGTGTTACGTATCCATGCTTTCCTAGCTTAGAGAGTATATCAAAGGAAATTTTAGATGGTGTATTTGTATATTATTAAGCAGGTATTCCATCGAGGGTTTATGGGTGGAAACATGCTGGGGATGAGGAAAATCAACATCAAAATGGACATAATATCTCCAACTTAGGGCATTTGGTAACTAAATTAATCCCAAGTTCGATTTTTGTTTTGTTTGTTTTCCACTACGGGGGAAAAAAAAAAAATCATTTTATGCCCAGTTTTTTTTTATCTCCCACGTTGAATATGACATTTATTGTGTTGAACCCACGTAAACAAGAAGTAAAAAAATAAATCAAATTCATTGGCGATATATACAGCAATCAATAAATGTGGCTTTACAAGTCATATATATATGATTACATATATGTTGCATTTTCAGGAGGAATTTGTTTTTTCAATCCCTAGTTTATTTTTCTATGTTCACCTTTGTTTTTCTTTCACCTAATTAGTTATTTCTTACCACAGGGTTTAGAATTAGAAGGATCTCAGAGGTTGGTTACTCTTACAATTTAATTATGATAAAATTATTATATGCTCTTTACTCTTACCCCCATTTTATGTGGCTCTTGGATTTATTATGACATTTGCTCAAAAACACCAGATTTCTTTTTTGAGTTAGAAAGTTTATTAGTATTTTAATAATAATTGATCTCTTATAAACTTGTTACTATGATTATAGATAGGGTCTTGTTTCTCTCCTCATTATTCCTTCTCTTCTTTCTCCAAGTTTGTGCTTGGCTTAGAGAAATTAATGATGCAAAGCAAAAACATGAATTTGCACTTGCACTGGCAAAAAAGCTGGTAAATGAAGAGAGTGATTGGAGTCATTACTCAGAAGGTAAATGCTTAGATTCCACTTTAAAAAACTCAGACAAGAAGACAAAGTTAAAGAACCCAATTGTTCACGCAACGGAGAATGGCATCATTGAGTTGGTTAAGGAGATTTTAGAAATATTCCCAGATGCTGCATATAGCTTTAACAAGAATGGAAAGAACATACTACACATAGTTGTGGAGTAGAAAGACAGAGTTCTATATGACTACTTGAAGAAAAATGTTGATCACAAGGATGAGATGTTGTCGGATGTTGATAATGATGGGAACACTGTATTGCATCTGGCGGCCAACATGGGAACTAGTCCTAAAGTTGTTCTTGGACACTTGAACCAGATGACGTGGGATATATGTTGGCTTAAGGTACGATTAAATGTATTTAGTTTAAGAAAACAATATCTGTTACCAGATAAATTTCATCATTTTTTATTATTATTTTTAGGCAAACTCTCTATTATAATTTTTTGTTTCTAAAAGGTGTTGAGCTCTTAAGAGTACCCCTTGCACATGCAGTCCCTCATTCAACACGAACTAGGTAACTTTTTAATAATGCACACCCTATAATAAGGAACCAAATCCTTTGTCATTTTTTGTCTTGTCTCTCTGTCCCAAAGCCCCTCTACGATATAGGATTAAAGTCAAAGAGAGATAAATGGTATGATAGAGAAAAAATTTAGGAGGGGACAGAAGAAAGTGAGATAAGAGGCTCTTCAACACAATAATAAGAATGGGAAAATCTTAGTTGTTATATGAGAACACTTCCTAGTAACTCGTTGTTCAACAGTTCAACTATTGAAAAGTTTAGGGTCATCATAATTGGACATGTTACTGGAGAGAAGCCAACCCCTAGTAGTATAATGGAAAAATTACATTCTTGGGCCCTAACCAAAACTTCAAACTAATATATATTCAGTTTACAGCCAATGTGCCCTAGCAAATTAATACCAATAACAAGGAACCATATCCTCTGTTCCACTGTCCTTTCTAACTCTGTCTCCAAAGCCCCTCATTGATCATGATTAAAGTTAAAAAGATATATTGTATGGTAGAGAAAATATTTGAGACAAAGGAACAAAAGAGAGTACGATAGAGGATCCTCAATTCCATGCTAAGAACGGGAAAGTATTAGTTGTAGTAAGAGAACAGAGTATTTCCAGTAACTTGATGTTCAATTGTGAGAGAAGTTAGGGCCCATTACAATTGTACGTATTGTTACTGGAGAGAAGCCAACCCCTAATAATATAGTGAAGAAGTTACATCCTTAAGCTGTAAAACTTTAAACTAACATATATTCGACTTGTTCTTTATTCTTTTCTTCCACAGCGCGTGTGGTACGACTCTCTTCCACACTTTTTGTACCATGACAACTCTAATGGAATGACAGCAAAATAACTGTTTGAAATAAACCACATACACCTACAAGACAAGGCCGAGAAATCTTTCAAAGATATGAACAACGGCCTCATGCTTGTTACCTCTCTCATTGGCACAATCAATTATGCGGCACTCTTCGCTCTTCCAGGAGGTTACAATCAAGACAACCAAAGCAAAACCTATGGCGAGCCTGTTCTCCTTATCCGAAAGGATACACAGGATGATACTGTGAAGTTCTTGTGGTACATATTTATTGCCCTATTTTCTACCTTATTTGCCTTGGTCGCCATGCTTTCAATTCTGTTGTCACGATTTCGTAGCAACGATTTCTACATAGCCTTGCCATTCAAATATATTGTTGTTGTGATGGCTCTTGCTTGCTCCACAATCTTCACTATCACGGCATGTTTCCAAGCCTATATTCTTGATCAAATATCTTTTAATTTGGATTCTTACATGTGGCCTGTTGGTGTTTGGATGACCCTAGTTTACATAGATGCACTACCTGACCTCACAATTGAACAGTTGTTCCAAAGCTTAATTGAACACTTTGTACAGGTTTGGTGAAGTTTAGTTCCATGATTTTTACAATTTGATTTTATCCAAATTTCTAGGAATATTTGGTAGCATTTGGTTTTCCCCTCTAAACTGTACAAAACCATTCCATGCTTACCCCTAGAGTCCCATGACAGATCATGACACTCATTCAATAGATAAATGATCTTCGTAGGGTTGCACAATTTGATCTTACGTCGTTATTCTTTGATCTGTTCTAGAGGAAATTTATTATTTTAGAAGTTATTGCACTTTAAATTTCCATCAATTAACTAATATTTGGTGAATGAACTTTATCTCATGAGAAGAACAAGTATTATTGAAACTTGCATACATCTGTTTATTACAATCAATATAAAAATTCAAACAATCTTAGTACAAGCCATTGTGCCACAAATGTAAAATAGCAATGCTTTTATATTCTTGCATATACATACCAATTAAACAAACGGATTCTACATTTCCTGACCTTTATAGGCGAACGAACAACCAATCACAAAGAACATGTAATAAGAGGTTAGGTATAGGGCATCTATGTAAACTAGGGCCATCAAAATACCAACAGGCCACATGTAAGAATCCGAATTAAAAGATATGTGATCAAGAATATAGGCTTGCAAACATGCTGTGATAGTGAAGGTTGTGGAGCAAACAAGAGCCATCACAGCAACAATATATCTAAATGGCAAGGCTATGTAGAAGTCGTTGCTACAAAATCGTGACAACTGAATTGAAAGCATGGCGACCAAGGCGAATAGGGAAGAAAATAGGGCAATAGATATGTACCACAAGAACTTCACAGTATCATCCTCTGTATCCTCCCTGATAAGGAGAACGGGCTCGCCATAGGTTTTGTTTTGGTTGTCTTGATCGTAACCTTTGGGAAGGGTGAAGAGTGTAGCATAATTGACTATGCCAATGAGAGCGGTAACAAGTATGAGGCCGTTGTTCATATCTTTGAAAACTTTCTCAGTCTTGTCTGGTAGGTCTATGTGGTTTATTTCAAATAGTTCTTTTGCTGTCATTCCATTAGAGTTTTCATGGTACAAAAAGTGTGGAGGAGAGTCGTACCACACGCGCTGTAGAAGAAAAGAATAAAGAACAAGTAAAAAATATGTTAGTTTAAAGTTTTATGGCTTAAGGATGCAACTTCTTCATTATATTATTAGGGATTGGCTTCTCTCCAATAACAACACGTGCAATTGTGATGAGCCCCAATTTCTCTCACAATTGAACATCAAGTTATTGGAAAGACGTTGTTCTCTTACTACAACTAGTACTTTCCTGTTCTTAGAATGGGACTGAGGATCCTCTATCGTACTCTCTTTTGTTCCTTTGTCCCAAATATTTTCTCTTCCATACAATATATCTCTTTAACTTTAATCATGATCAATGAGGGGCTTTGGGGACAAAGTTACAAAGGACAGTGGTGTTAGGATTAGACACACCCAGAAATCAATCACACACAAAAAAGAGACAAGAAATCTGCGTGGTTCAGCAATAGCTTACATCCACGGGAGAAATATCCACTATAGAATTTTTCCCGGAGGAAGTTTACAACACTCACACCTCACTCTCTCTCTCTATAGCACTCTCACTCACAGATTACACTTTGTGTTTCCTTCTTTCTCTTTCTGATGATCTAAGCTCACAACTCTTCCCATTTTATACACAAATGGGAGCACCAAAGTTCAACATTTGCTTGCCAACCATCAACCATAAACATAAATGGCAAGCTTAATACACAACCACCCTAAGTTGAAAAAAAAAAAAAAAAAAAAAAAAACTTATGTAGCCTCCATTCTTGACTTCCAAAAAACCACCTTCACATGGTGTGGATCTTTAACAATTCTCCCCCTCCACACCTATGGAGAGTAGGATCCTTACTAGAAGTCCATTCCAGCAATGTCCCTGCATACTTCAAGTTTGTCTCTCGAGACCACCTTTGTAAGCATGTCAGTTGGATTCTTATCTGTGTAGATCTTGACCAGTTCCAATAACTATTTTTCCATCACTTCGCGTATCCAATGATACCGAACATCGATGTGCTTTGTGCGAGAATGGTACATAGAATTCTTGCTCAGGTCTATGGCACTCTGGCTATCACAATGTACCGTGAACTTTTCCTACTTTAGTCGCAGTTCTTGGAGAAACCGCTTTAACCATAACATTTCTTTCCCAGCTTCCGCTTGCGGCAATATACTTTGCCTCGGTTGTGGATAAAGCAACACACTTCTGTAACTTGGACTGCTAAGACATAGCCCCTCCTGCAAAAGTAAATAGAAATCCTGATGTAGATTTCCTACCATCAAGATCGCCTGCCATATTTGAATCAGTATAGCAATCCAAGACTGGTTTAGCTCCTCCAAAGCACAAACACATTTTAGATGTACCCTTAAGGTACCTTAAAATCCACTTAATTGCATCCCAATGCTCCTTTCTTGGATTGGTGAGGAATCTGCTCACAATGCCAACTGCGTGAGCTATATCTGGTCGGGTATACACCATTGCATACATCAAACTTCCTACTGCAGAGGAATAGGGGATTGGCTCCATTTCTTTCCTTTCAGAGCTGGTCGTGGGACACGAACGCTTTGTCACCTTGAAATGGTTGGCTAGTGGTGTGCTGACTGGCTTAGCATCTTTCATGTTGAACCTTTCAATCACTCGTTCAACATATTTCTCCAGTGACAGCCATATCTTCTTGGCTTTCCTATCACGAACAATCTTCATGCCCAAAATCTACTGTACTGGGCCTAAATTCTTCATGTCAAAATACTACGACAAGTCCTTTTTCAACTTGTTGATCATAGTAGTATCATGTCCGATGATCAGCATATCATCAATATATAATAATAGAATGATGAAGTTTCCATCCGAAAACCTTTGAAAATATACACACTGGTCTGCTACCGTTCTTGTGTACTCGTGATCAACCATGCATGAATCAAACTTCTTGTACCATTGTCTCGGTACCTGCTTCAAGCCATAGAGACTCTTCTTCAGTTTGCAGACTAGATTTTGTTTCGTTTTAACTTCAAATCCTTCTGGTTACTCCATATAGATCTCTTCCTCCAAATCACCATGGAGAAAGGCAGTCTTGACATCCATCTGTTCTACCTCCAGATTCAAGCGAACTGCTAATCCCAGAGCTACTCGAATGGAAGTCATCTTCACAATTAGAGAGAAGATCTCATCAAAATCAATTCCCTTCTTCTGCCCAAAACCTTTGACCACCAAGCGAGCTTTATGTTGTAGTATTTTGCCGTTGCCATCTTTCTTCAACTTATACACCCATTTTTCAATGCCTTCCTGCCCTTTGGAAGTGAAACATGCTCATAAGTGTGGTTCTTCTACAAAGAACTCATCTCGTCCTTCATGGCTTGCATCCAGCAATCTTTCTCTGTATGACTCTTTGCTTCTGAAAAATTCTCAGGTTCTCTCTCATCAGTAATCAGAATATACTGAGAAGTAGGATATTTGGCTGATGGTACGACAGCTCTTCTAGATCTTTGCAACTGAGGCCTAGTTGCCTCTGGTTGAGGGGGTTGCTCTCCCTACTCAACACCTTCTTCATCATGGTCTTCATCTCTTTCCTCTTGATCCTCAATTTCTCGCATACGATCCTGCAACTCTGGCACTTCTTGTTGCACATCATCATATCTAACATTTTGTGATGGCTCGGGAGATAGGAATAAGTCTGGAGTGATGGCATCTCTAGACTTTGCAGACTTCTCAAAATCTGCTACTGTCTGGTCTTCCTGGAACACAACATCTCTGCTCCAGAACATCTTCTTGTTCACTAGGTCCCACAACTTGTACCCAAATGCTGCATCTGAATAGCCCAAAAATATGCATGGAGTGGACTTGTCATCAAGCTTCTGTCTGTTTTCCTTGGAGATGTGTGCGAACGCTTTACACCCGAAGACTCTGAAGTGAGAATATGATACCTTTCTTCTGGACTAGACTTCCTCAGGTATCGCAAAATTCAACGGGACTGAAGGTGACCTATTGATGAGATAACAGGTTGTACGGGCGGCTTCAGCCCAAAATGACTTTGGCAACTTTGCCATTCTGAGCATATATCTGACTCTTTCAACAATAGTGCGGTTCATTGTGTTGTGGGGTACCGGGAACTGTTATCTCATGCCGGATACCTCTGCTAGCACAATATGCTTCAAAAGCATTGGAAGTGTACTCGTCACCATTGTTTGTGCGAAGACACTTCAACTTTTTCCCAGTCTCTCTTTCCACCATTGTATGGACCTCCTAAAAATGCTGGAATACCTTATCATTCATCTTCAGGAAATACATCGACAACTTCCTTGATGCATCATCAATGAAGGTTAGAAAATACTTGCGGCTGCCAAGTGACTCCACTTCGATTGGGCCACAAACATCTGAGTATACCATACTGAGCACTTCTGTTTTTCTCTTGCTCGTTGAACTAAATGATACTTGATGTTGCTTGCCATAAAGACAATGATCACATGGCTTTAGGGCACTCCTATTGGATAAGGGTATCTTGGATTGCTTTGCCAACAGATACAATCCCTTCTCGCTCATGTGAGCTAGTCTTCTGTGCCATAAGTCTGGTGACTCCTTGTCTTCTACTGCATTAAGACTTTCTAGACAGATCTTCGTTTGAGTCTTGTACAGTGTTGAAGACATCTCTCCTCTGGCGATTGTCAAAGCTCCTCTTGTTAGCTTCCAATGGCCATTTTCGAATGTACTTGTATAGCCCCGTCGGTCCAGGGCGCTTCCGGAGATAAGATTGAAGTGCAAATCTGGAACATGCCTCACATCTTTGAGAACCAGCTTGTATCCAACATTAGTCTAAATACTAATGTCTCCAATACCCACAATCTTCGAATAACTAGAATTCCCCATTTGAGCAATGCCAAATTCTCCAGTGTTGTACGAGCTAAAGAGTTCTCTGTGGGAAGTGGCGTGATAGGATGCAGCTGTGTCTATCACCCACTCTATATAGCTGTGGTTAGCCACGTGAAGGCAATATTCCTCTTCACCAACTGTAAGAAGTATTTAATCAGTTATTGTGGCTGTCGTGTTCTCATCTTCCTTTGACTTACTACTTTGGCCTTTATCTTTTCGGTTTGGGCAGTTCCTCTTTGTGTGACCCTCATGGCCACAGTGAAAGTAAGTGAAGCTAGAGTTACCTTGAATTTTACTATCTCTAGATTTACCCCTGTTGTTCCATTTGCCTCTGCTCTTACTTCTTCCTATATCTCTTCCTCTACCTCTGTCTCTGCCTCTATCTTCTATGACAAGAGCATGGGACTGATTACCTTCCATGTCTTTCTTCATTATCTCTTTGTTGTACATGGCGTCTGTGACCATGCTCATGGTCAGCTTTCCCTCGGGTACAGAGTTGCTAAGAGAAACAACCAACGTCTCCCAACTATCCAGTAAACAACTGAGCAGTAGTACGGCTTGCATTTCATCATCCAAGGGCATCTTGATGGTTACAAGTTGATTCACCAGATTCTTGAATTCGCTCGGCGACAGAAACAACATTCTTCAACTTCAGATTTACAAGCCTTCTCGTCACCAATGCTTTGTTTCGAGCAATCTTTGACTGGTACATTCCTTCTAACATTGTCCTAAGGACATATGCATCTGTCTCTTGGGCGACATGGTGGAACACACTATGGTCTATCCATTATCTAATACAACCGACAGTCTTTCGGTTCATCTTTATCCAATCTTCATCATTCACTTCTTTCGGTTTAACCCCTTTTAGATCAATAAGGTCAAACAAATCTTTATAATATAGGATGTCTTCCATCCGCAACTTCCAGATTGCGCAATTGGAAGGATTCAACTTGATCATGGATCTTGAAGTTGAAGTAGATTCTTCCATCGTCTTCTTACTTTTTACAGAAATTCTGAATCAAAAATTTGACCATACAGATCTCTCCGAATTACTCCAAATAGTTAAAAGCCACTATTGGATCACCAAAATCGGACTTCAAATGGCTCAGATCTAGCCAAGATAAGTTCAATGGTTCAGATATATGGATGTACCTTAGTCGCGTAGCACCGGATAATCCCTCTACTTCTGGGTCGAGTCGGGTCAACCAGACGGGTTGATTGCTAACTTAATACTGACGTGGCAAACACGAGGCAGACACGTGTCGATGGTGTAGTAGACACGTGGCGCTGACATGTTGATGACGTGGCAGACACGTGGCACTAGCATGGTAGACAAGTGGTGCTAACATGTTGTTGACGTGTGGCAGTGACACGCAGAACACTCTTCTTCTTCCTTCCGCCGCACGTGGGGTGTGTAAGTGCGACTGAGGTGACGCGCCGGTACTGTAATCGGCGTATGAAGCGCATGTTTGAGACTGGGATTCACGCACCTTCTATAGGAAGCGCATAAGAGTGCGTGGAGCTTTGTCTTGGGTAATACTTTGTAGTTCTGGACTCCTCTCGTCGAGAGCTTCCTCCAGGTATGCTTAAAATTGAATTTCGAGCAACTTGATTTCTGTAGTTTCTAAAAAACACACCCTGTTTTTTTGCAAATAGACTAACGAGGCTCTGATACCACTTGTTAGGATTAGACACACCCAGAAATCAATCACACACCAAAAAGAGACAAGAAATTTATGTGGTTCGGCAATAGCTTACGTCCACGGGAGAAAGATCCACTATAGAATTTTTCCCGGAGGGAGTTTACAACACTCACACCTCACTCTCTCTCTATAGCACTCTCACTCACAGATTACACTCTGTGTTTCCTTCTTTCTCTTTCTGATGATCTAAGCTCACAACTCTTCCCATTTTATACACAAATGGGAGCACCAAAGTTCAACATTTGCTTGCCAACCATCAACCATAAACATAAATGGCAAGCTTAATACACAACAACCCTAAGTTGACCAAAAAAAAAAAAAGAACTTCTGTAGCCTCCATTCTTGACTTCCAAAAAACCACCTTCACGTGGTGTGGATCTTTAACAAGTGGAACAGAGGATATGGTTCCTTGTTATTGGTATTGATTTGCTAGGATACATTGGCTGTAAACTGAATATATATTAGTTTGAAGTTTTGGTTAGGGCCCAAGGATGTAATTTTTCCATTATACTATTAGGGGTTGGCTTCTCTCCAGTAACATGTCCAATTATGATGACCCTAAACTTTTCAACAGTTGAACTATTGAACAATGAGTTACTAGGAAGTGTTCTCATATGACAACTAAGATTTTCCCATTCTTATTATTGGGTTGAGGAACCTCTTCTCACTTTCTTCTATCCCCTCCTAAATTTTTTCTCTACCATACCATTTATCTCTCTTTGACTCTAATCCTATATAGTAGAGGGGCTTTGGGATAGAGAGACAAGACAAAAAACGACAAAGGATTTGGTTCCTTATTATTGGTGTCGATTTGCTAGGGTACTATAGGGTGTGCATTATTAAAAAGTTATCTAGTTCGTGTTGAATGAGGGACTGCATGTGCAAGGGTACTCTTAAGAGCTCAACACCTTTTAGAAACAAAAAATTATAATAGAGAGTTTGCCTAAAAATAATAATAAAAAATGATGAAATTTATCTGGTAACAAATATTGTTTTCCTAAACTAAAAAATGATGTTTTGTCAAAAACAACATACATGCCATGTAAGTCGTTAATTCATATATTTACGGCATGCAAAAATATGCCATAAAAAATGTATGTTTTTATGACTTACAAAAATTTGTCGTGAAATATTTGTACTTAAGACGACATATATTTCATGTTGTAAAATATTATAACTTTACACAACATGCTAATAAATGTCGTGAAAACTTGTACAAAAAAAAAAATACAATCTAATTTTTTTATGGCATGCAAAAGTATGCCGTAAAAAATGTATATTTTCACGGCATACAAAAATATGTTATAAAATATTTGCACTTAAGACAACATACATTTGATGCCGTAAAATATTAAATTTTATATTTTTTTGAATTTAGTGATTTTTTAGAAAATTAAAAAATATTTGTCCTTCTAAGTATATGTAAATTATTTGAATTTAAAAAGTAAAAAAAAAATATTTAAAAACTTACGCCACTCTCCCTCTCATTCTAGATCCATACCTGTTTTTGTCCCAAACCGTCTCATTCTCTGGAGAAATTATATTTTAGTTATAATAAAAAACAAATTCTAGACATTCTTAAATATTTATAAATTTCTAGTAGATATGACAAACTTTTATTTTTTGTTCCAATAAGCTAGATACAAAATTAACCATTTACGCTTTCTGTTTACGACATGCATTAAAGGAAAATGCTATAGACCCCAAATAAATTACCAATTTTTTTACCAAACCTCTCACATGGGTGTGGGATCCACACAAAACACGTGTGTGGGTCTCACACCCATGTGAGAGATTTCGTAGAAAATTTGGTAATTTATTTGGGGTACCTAGCATAACTCGCATTAAATGCATGTCAGAGTTAGTGTATACTACGGCATTTTTTTATTTGCAAGCTATTAATGCTTTATCAATAATGACATACATACTATGATAACCCTGTCCCGTGTTATACTAATTGATGTTAATTTATGATCGTGATTATATGCTTGATATGATTTTGAGTGATAATTACATGATTATATGTGTTTTTTAATTTCTATCTGTTTATCGTAGGAAAATCTATTTGAATTCCTGCGTTAGAATTTAAACTGAAGGCCGTAGAGGCATCAGAAACTGAAATTGACTACGCCATTGTGATTAACGTAATTTCTAAAGCCTACGGTGAAATTTAATTAGAAATTGATTCGGACCAAAATAATTAGATCGAATTGATTAATTTAAGCTTTGTTAATTGGCCTTAATTAAGTTGATTAGTAAAGTGTGTATATAAGGGCCTAATTACACTCATATTCATCTTGCTTGGGGCTCAAAATTTGAAATAGCACTCTAGAGAGAGAGTGGGCCGAATTTAGAGAGAGAAAGGGGCTACCATTGAAGATTTTGCGAGGAAATTGGAGAATTAAGTGGATTAACTCAAGGATTAGCTATAGTTTGAAGAATTTGAGCTCCTAGCTGAGTAAATTCATGAGTTTGAGTTTGTAATTTTGTGAATTCAAAATTAAATGGTAATCAAGAACATGAATTAAATTGATTATGATGAGATTGAAGTCTATATGCACATGCATCTTTAGAATTGCCATGAATTGCCATGAATTTGCATAATCTAGCATGAGGCATGATGAACATGATGAATTGAGTACCAAATTTCACATGCATGCATGAATTTCATGAGTTTCATGATTATAAGTATCATTTGCATCATTTGAGATAGAATTGGAGTCAAGAAGTAACATGCATGCATGATTAATGAAGATATGGAGTTTGTATGAGATTGAATGCATGGGTTTTTGAAATTTGTGAAGAGAATTCAAAATGATTTTGGAAAGGGACCATGATTTTGAACAATTGGTCTCATATTGTTTATGTTCTCATATTGTATAGTGTGTTCCCATGTATTTGAACCAAAATCATGAGTTTTGGGCCATTGAACATAAAGTTTGAGCTTCAAGAACAATTCTGGAAATTCCAGAATTCATCGGGTCCGCTTGAGTAGGGAAAGCGCCGCTCAAGCGAGAAATATTAGCTTCCAAAACTTTTGCAGACATTGATGTCCGCTCGAGCGGGAAGAGTTACACTCGAGCATCCGAGCACATGTTTTGACTCTCAGCTCGAGCATACGAAGTCACGCTCGAGGGCGAAAATGAGGCAACCAGTACTTTTGCAGACCAAAGGTGTCCGCTCAAGTGGCGAAAGCTGCACTCGAGTGGAGAGCTCTGTTTCAGAAATTCTGAAAAATAGTTTTGTGACTTGTTTTCCGTTCTCTTTCATTTCTAAGCACTCTTAGACATACATTGAGCATTGTAAATAACTTAAAAGGTAAAGAAAGAAGCCTAAGAGAAATAAATAGATTAAAGAACGGATTAAATTGTTTGTGTAACGCCCTCAAAATAAACCCATAATATAAACAACATTGACATATGAGAATAAAATATTCTTCCATTCATCAGAGTATTCTTATTAAAAGACATTACATGTAATAACGAAAGTAAATGCCCTACGAGCTTACAGCTTTCCAAGCCAACACTTGGACACAAAAAGTGAGTACTAACTCAACTACAGACTAAGCCCTTGGCTTGAATTTACATGTAATAACAAAATAACAAAAAAAATAACTAAAAAGAGTCTTCAACTCCAAATCCTCCCAAGCTAAGTCCTTGGAGGTAGCATATCACCTGAATCTGAAAATGATGTTCCCATATAGGGTGAGCCACAGCCTAGCAGAGATATACTAAACCAAATATAGGCAATGACTAAAGCAATAGCATTCGATAGATGGTTAGCACTTATAAATCAATTGCATCACAATACAGTTTCATGACAACTATGTCCATGATACGTTCCACTTTCCTTTACTTAACCAATTCTCCATTTTTACAAACATGGCTCAGAACCTGGCCAAATAATTAAATGAGACTGTATCTCATATTAACATTACTTTCAATATCAACAATTTAAATGAGACTAAGGCTTATATTATAACACTTCCCTTTCAAATGAGATAACAACTCAAAATGAAACACTTCCATAAATCAATAAGTACACATGTTTGCTGTACTAATGGAGTCCATCCCCTTTCTCCTCCCAAACAGGTTTGAGAGTCCATCCCCTATCTTCCCTCAAACCATGGAGTACATCCCCTATCTCCTCCCAAACAATATGCATATACAATGTATTTAACACTTGCAATATACAATATTCAATCGATACACGTATTTGCTGTATTAATCCAACCGTCATATTCAACGACTTATTCAATGTGATTAGTTTCAGTTTTCCCTAATCAACATGCAATGTCTACAACAATCACGACTATCCTCCACCGATAGCCCAAAACAGTTATTTTTAAACAGGAAATAAATGCATCAACAGATATAATCTCAACATTTTCTTAGGTGAGTGATTAAATTATCCAACTACACCGTTTAATCACATAATTCCCCAATTTATTAATTAAACTTAATTCCGCATTTTTCCAAAATTAATTATACAAATTAATCTATTACAACAATTAGGGCTTTTCCCCCTTTCCTCAAAAATCAACCCTAAGGTTCAATTTTCTCTATTTGACACTATCAATGTCATTTTTCATGTCTTACAAACACATGGAGTTTAATATATGAAAAACCCCCTTTTTCTCAAATTACAAATCAAACCCTAACTTTTCCCAAAATTACCAAACAACACCAACATATCAAAATGACCAAAACTTATGACAAAACCTATAAGATGGAGTAGGGTATCCCTACCTCGAAAATAGAAGCCCAAAGGAGAAGATGATGAAAATGCAAAGTGCTCCAAATCCACAACTTTTTAGATTAGAATGAAGCCCACACAACCCTCTACCTTTCTTACAAAGAACCTAGGGTAGAAACACACTCTAAGTAGATCAAACCCTAGAGAGAAGATATGTAGAGAAAGAGAGAGAGAAAACGGTTCTAGGGTTTTGAAATCAAAAGAAGATGAAAAAAATGAACTTTTCCCCGCTGCTGTCTACTGATATAACACAGGCTCGCTCGAGCAAAGGAGTGGTCGCTCGAGCGACCAGACACAAAGAATCCTCGCTTGAGCGAAGAAAGTCTCGCTCGAGCCAACAATGCGATGCTTCAGGTCTGCAACCTAGAAGCACGCTCGAGCGCAAGAATGCTCGCTCGAGCGAAAGAAAGCTCGCTCGAGCGAAGAACTGCACCCTTTAGGTCCAGCACTGGACGCAGATGCTCACTCGAGCGAAGGACTTCTCGCTCGAGCTACCAGACACAAAACTCAACTCTCGCTCGAGCAAAGGAACCCTGGCTCGAGCGAAGGAACTAAAACACAGAGCTCACTCGAGCGACAAAAGTCTCGCTCGAGCGAGGATATAAAATTCTAGGCAGCAACACTTGGTTCAAACTCACTACCAACCTGTAACAAACCTGCCCAAACATCCTATAACTCAAATACATAGTATTGAAAGACGGAAACAAGATAAAAACAACTACCGACATCCACGGAACCAAGTCCGGATACAACAACCGAAGAAGGAAGAACTAGGATCGCTATAGTTTGTGACCTAATATATGTTATGAATTATGTAGGGTCGAGCATAAGGACGAATCCACTGGCAGAACACTGTGAGTAATATCTTAGTAAAGATATTTGGAAGTATGTTATTTGTCCAATTGCTTATTCCTATTTGAGTTTTATAAGTTTGTTAATTTGAATTGTGGACAAATATTCGCCATACCATACGATTGGGCCAAAGGCCATTTGACATAATTGATTGGGCCAAAGACCGTTGGATATGAATGATTGGGCCAAAGCCATTGGATATGAATGATTGGGCCAAAGGCCGTTAGACATGAATGATTAGGCCAAAGGCCGTATAACATGAATGATTGGGCCAAAGGCCGTTTGATGTGAATGAATTGGGCCCGAGGCCGTCTGTTAAAGACAAATTGGGCCAAAGACCGTTTGATACGTTTGGGTTTATAGCTATTTAATGTACCAGATAGAACTATGAATGGGCCCAAGGCCTTCTGATATATCTGTTTCAAGTTTCATTCATGTATCTTCTTTATTTGATATTATTCACTGAGCTTTCGCTCACTCTCATTCATGTGTATGTAGGTGAGCCAAGAGATGTCCAAACCCAGCCTCGGTGAAGTATGTGAGAAAAGTCAAGTTTCGTGGAGTCAGCCTAAATGTCTCACGCACAAGACACTGTTTTGTTTCTTTTAGTTTACTCTTTTGTTATTTTGGTGAACATGTCGCACCACCATGTACATAAGCTTTTGGGTTTGGCTGACTATAACTTGAATAATCTTGTAGGTGTAAAATCATATGTTATTGTAGACACCCCATTTTTGACCGTCCTCAAGACCTGGACGTCACCGCTTAAACACTTGGTGATTATCCATGTTCGTGTTCGTTTGGAGTTCCCGGAGTTCTCGGCTACGCGCCTTGCCTCAGGACCTCCGAACTTGACCGTTTTGTGTCTGGTTTTGCACCAAACACTTGTGCTTTGCCTTGGAGGGGTAGGGAATGCCTTGTGAGGCATCCCCACACACCACCGGCAGTGGCTAGAGGCCACCGGCTGGTTGGTGTTGCCATCGGCACTATATTGTGCCGGTCGGCAGTCAATTTTGTTAAAATGACAATTTTGCCCTGCCAACTACTGTGCAGTTGCTTTTTCAGATATTTTGAAGCAGCTGTATAGCATTTGTTTTCCCCTCCATACACGTGTATGGAGGGATGAGCCTTTGGTTTGCTTAGCTTGTAAGCTTTGTTGCCTATAAGAGAGGGCTCTCTTCTCTTGGCTCAAGGGTTGGAAAAGTTAGAAAAATTGGAGAGGAGAAGGAAGAGCTCTGGTTTTTAGGGTTTGCTTTGGTGTATCTAACCTATATCTATATCTCTTCTTTCCTTACCCTTGTGTGTGTTTGTGTCTCATTATTGCACACAAGCACATAGTATTTCACCTTCCCTTGGCTACTGAGGTCCCAAGAGGTTGTTCTTGCTGTTCTTGACTGGTTTGGAGCTCAAGGAAGCAACAAAATCATCATTTGTGAAGATGGTCAACAAGGGTGAGAAACTACCCCTTTTTACCCCATTTTTGCACTCCATTTTTGCATAGTTTAGAACTGTTTTTGTGCTTAGTGTTTAATACAAAAAAGCTCTGTTTTTTAGTCCTCTTGATAGTTCATTAAGGGTGCTTTGTGCTTTGGGGAAGTTTGGCCACCCTTAGGCCTTGAAAGGCCCTTGTTTTAGGCCATTTTGTGTGAGATCCGGGATTTTGGTGTTTGGGCCTCTTTACCACTGAAATCTTGAGGGATTTCAGTGGTATAGATGATGCCTTGAAGTCCCAAGAAGGAGAGGGCCACCCCCTCTCCTTGATGTCCTTGAAAAGGGCAAGTTTTGCCTCTTGAGGGAGCATTGTGCTTGAGTGTGTGTTGAGCATGTATGGACTGTTATTCATGCTTAGGATATCATGATTTAACATTGCTATGTGTTGGTTTCCGTACTCCGTGCATGTTTTGCATAGATGCTTTGTAATGCCTCTTTGGTTCTTTAACATGCATTAGGTTGTGTGCCTTTATTCTAACATGATTTAGGCTTAGACTTGTGAAGGTTTTGTGCTTATTTTGCCATGTTTTAGCTCTGTCCATAGTCATTTGGGTCAATCTTAGCATGCTTAATATAGCCCCTTTGCATTGTAGCTTGTATGCTTCAAGTAGGTGCATGTGTAGTATGCATTGCTTTCATCATTTCAATGGTTTGGAACCATTTAAGATGTTATTTCAGTCCCTTGGACATGCTTGAATGCTTGTCTTGCATGCCTCTTTAATGCTTTGAAAGGTTGTGTTGCATGCTCCATGTTTTGGCCATTATGTATGCCTTTGATTTTGAGCCACTTAGATGCCATCTAGGAAGCTCCCTTTGCATGGTCTAGGGTTGCCTTAGACCTGTTTTAAGCCTCCTTGGCCTTGTGAGGCTTGGTTGGCTTAGCCATGGTTTGGGTCCCCTTTGACTTGCCTTAAGTTCTTGGACCATTTGCATGCTAGTATGTTGCTTGTCTTGTTTAACATGGTTTGGCACCATGTCCAACATGATTTTAAAGCTTATATATGCATGTTAATATGTCAATGTTATCCTCTTTTAAGTGTTCTTAAGAGTTGCTTGTTTATGCCTAAGTGTTGGATTATGTATGCTTGCATGTTTGTATATATTGCATATATCTTAACCTTCACTTCTATGGCATTTGGCCACTGATTTTAGGTCTATTTAGAGTTGCCTAAGTCATGTTTAAGACCATCATTTGCTTGCTTGCATGCTTACCTCATGTTTGTTTGTATGCTTCGCATAAGTACATGGCATTGTTCATATTGCATGATAGCTAACATGACTAGGTTGCATTGCATCAACATGCATTCCTTGTCCCTTGATTTGGTGATAGGGATTGGGATTTTGGTTTGTTTGGTTTGCATGCATTTGAGATTGAAAGTGCACATTTGATCCTTTGGGCCATCATGCATGGGAATGCGTGATTGGTGGCCCGAGAATCGAGGCACATGCCCCTTTGAGTCACAAACATGATAAGGAGTGTGTTTGGTGCATAAATTGCTTGAATTGCATTGCCATGCAAGATTTTGCCCTCTGCTGCTGTGAGTTGCAGGTTCTGCAGACATTCAGTTTTTAATTTTAATTTTAAAGTTTCACTACTTTGCTGCTAAAACTTCATCTATGAGTCCTTTCATTGTGTCATATGTTGTACAAGTTTATTTGTTATTGATTTTTGTCTTGAACAATTGTTCAACAATTTGATTTTATCCAAATTTCTAGGAACATTTGGTAGCGTTTGGTCTATGGTTCCCCTCTAAATCGTACAAAACCAATCCATGCTCACCCCTAGAGTCCCATGATAGATATTATGACACTCGTTCAACAGATAAATGATCTTCGTAGGGTTGCACAATTTGATCTTACGTCGTCATTCTTTGATCTGTTCTAGATGAAATTTATTATTTTAGGAGTTACTGCACTTTAAATTTCCATCAACTCAACTACTATTTGGTGAATGAACTTTATCTCATGAGAAGAACAAGTATTATTGAAACTTGCATACATCTGTTTATTACAATAAATATAACAACTCAAACAATCTTAGTACAAGTCCTTGTGTCAAATTTAAAATAGAAATGCTTTGATATTCTTGCATATACATACCAATAAAACAAACGGATTCTACATTTCCTGACCTTTATAGGCGAACGAACTACCAATCACAAAGAACATGTAATAAGAGGTCAGGTATAATGCATCTATGTAAACTAGGGCCATCAAAATACCAGTAGGCCACATGTAAGAATCCGAATTAAAAGATATGCGATCAAGAATATAGGCTTGCAAACATGCCGTGAGAGTGAAGATTGTAGAGCAAGCAAGAGCCATCACAGCAACAATATATCTGAATGGCAAGGCTATGTAGAAATCGTTGCTACGAAATCGTGACAATTGAATTGAAAGCATGGAGACCAAGGCGAATAGGGAAGAAAATAGGGCAATAGATATGTACCACAAGAACTTCGAAGTATCATCCTCTGTATCCTCCCGGATAAGGAGAATGGGCTCGCCATAGGTTTTGCTTTGGTTGTCTTGATCGTAACCTCCGGGAAGGGTGAAGAGTGCCGCATAATTGACTGTGCCAATGAGAGCGGTAACAAGCATGAGGCCGTTGTTCATATCTTTGAAAGCTTTCTCGGCCTTGTCTCGTAGGTCGATGTGGTTTATTTCAAATAGTTCTTTTGCTGTCATTCCATTAGAGTTTTCATGGTACAAAAAGTGTGGAGGAGAGTCATACCACATGCGCTGTGGAAGAAAAGAATAAAGAACAAGTCGAATATGTGTTAGTTTAAAGTTTTACAGCTTAAGGACACAACTTCTTCATTATATTACTAGGGGTTAGCTTCTCTCTAGTAACAACATGTGCAATTGTGATGGGCCCCAACTTCTCTCACAATTGAACATCAAGTTACTGGAGAGACGTTGTTCCCCTACTACAACTAGTACTTTCCCGTTCATAGTATGGGACTGAGGACCCTCTATCACACTATCTTTTGTTCCTTTGTCCCAAATATGTTCTCTACCATACAATATATCTTTTTAACTTTCGGGGACAAAGTTACAAAGGACAGTGGAACAGAGGATATGGTTCCTTGTTATTGTATTGATTTACTAGGGTACAATGGCTGTAAACCGAATATATATTAGTTTGAAGTTTTCGTTAGGGCCTAAGGATGCAATTTTTCCATTATACTACTAGGGGTTGGCTTCTCTCTAGTAATATGTCCAGTTATGATGATCCTAAACTTTTCAACAGTTGAACTATTGAAGAACGAGTTACTAGGAAGTGTTCTCATACAACAACTAAGATTTTCCCATTCTTAATATTCTTCTATCCCCTCCTAAATTTTTTCTCTACCATACGATTTATCTCTCTTTGACTCTAGGGTAAAAGCGGCAAAGGATTTGGTTTTTTATTATTGGTGTCGATTTGCTAGGGTACTATAGGGTGTGCATTATTAAAAAGTTATCTAGTTCGTGTTGAATGAGGGACTGCGTGTGTAAGGGGTACTTTTAGGAGTTCGACACCTTTTAGAAACAAAAAATTATAATAGAGAGTTTGCCTAAAATAATAATAAAAAACGATGAAATTTATCTGGTAACAAATATTGTTTTCCTAAACTAAATACATTTAATCGTACCTTAAACCAACATATATCCCACGTCATCTGGTTCAAGTGTCTAAGAACAACTTTAGGACTGGTTCCCATGTTGGCTGCCAGATGCAATACAGTGTTCTCATCATTATCAACATCCGACAACATCCCATCCTTGTGATCAACATTTTTCTTCAAGTAGTCATATAGAACTCTGTCTTTCTGCTCAACAGCTATGTGCAGTATGTTCTTTCCATTCTTGTCAAAGCTATATGCAGCATCTGGGAATATTTCTAAAATCTCCTTAACCAACTCGATGATGCCATTCTCCGTTGCGTGAACAATTGGGTTCTTTAACTTTGTCTTCTTGTTTGAGTTTTTTGAAGTGGAATCTAAGCATTTTCCTTCTGAGTAATGACTCCAATCACTCTCTTCATTGACCAACTTTTTTGCCAGTGCGAGTGCAAATTCATGTTTTTGCTTTGCATCATCAATTTCTCTAAGCCAAGCACAAACTTGGAGAAAGAAAAGGAATAATAAGGAGAGAAACAAGACCTTATCTATAATCATAGTAACCAGTTTATAAGAGATCAATTATTATTAAAATACTAATAGACTTTCTAACTCAAATAAGAAATTTGGTGCTTTTGAGCAAATGTCATAATAAATCCAAGACCCACATAAAATGGGGTAAGAGTAAAGAGCATATAATAATTTTATCATAATTAAAGAGTAAGAGCTACCAACCTCTAAGAATCCTTCTGAATCTGAACCCTGTGGTAAGAAATAACTAATTAGGTGAAAGAAAAACAAAGGTGAAAATATAAAAATAAACTAGGGATTAAAAAAACAAACTCCTCCTGAAAATGCTACATATATGTAATCATATATAAATGACTTGTAAAGCGACATTTATTGATTACTATATATATCACCAATGAATTTCATTCTTTTTTTTTTTTTTTTTTTTTTTACTTCTTGTTTACGTGGATCAACAGGATAAATTTCATATTCAACGTGGGAGATGAAAAAATTGGGCATAGAGTGAATTTTTTTTTTTTGAATTTTTTGTAGTAAAAAACAAACAAAACAAAAATCAAACCTGTGATTAATTTTGTTGCCAAATGCCCTAAGTTGGAGATATTATGTCCATTTTGATGTTGATTTTTCTCATCACCAGCATGTTGCCACCCATAAACCATCGATGGAATACCTGCTTAATAATAAACAAAGACACCATCTAAAATTTCTTTTGATGGAGTACTCTCTGAGCTAGGAAAGCATAGATACGTGACATGACATGATACGAATATGGGATAACACGACATGGACATATCGATACGTAATTTTAAAAAAATGTAGGACAAGACATGTGGAAGACACACGTAAAATATATAATTTTATATATTTATACTATGTTATAGAAATAATTATTATATGTGTGTGTGTGTGTGTGAATATTTAAATCAAAATAATAATTTTAAAGTCTAAAGGAGGAGAATGAGTATAAATTCATATTGTTTTATTTTATCATAGAATTGCAAGTTATTTTATTTAAACTTGTAATATATTTTATGTGTCTAAGTGTTGGAAAGTATCCAACGAGTGTCATATCGGTATTAGATACGACATGCTGCATTCTTAGAAGTGTCCATGTTTCTTAGTCTCCACGTATTTTTCAAATCAAATCATGGAGTAGAAAATTTTACAAGTAGGAGACAGTGACTCATTTTTGTTGGATAGACTATTAATATATAGTAATGGTAGGACTTACAAAAGTATACAAAAATTGCAATAAGCTGGAGCGGAATGAAAGGTCTACTGCCCAAATTGACCAAGGAATAAGAAGAGCCACTGTTAAAGGACAAGGGTTTTGTGGCCAGCAGATCCAAGGGAGTCCTTCCTTTGCTATCGTACTTGTGAGCAAGTTTAGGGAATGTTTCCAATATGCTCATAGCAAGACCTAGTTCACACAAAAAATATATATATATATATATTAAATTCAATTATTTAGTTATCTAGTTAGTAGTTTGCCTTTAGATAAATAAAGGGTTCATAATACAAATAGTCTCTCAAATATGCATTTTGTTACATTTTAATCCCTAGCATTAGTAGCATTGTTCAAAATCAATAATAGGATGGGTATTTTTAGCATTTTACCAAAAAAAGATTAATGAAGAAAATGCAAAAAAAAAATAATAATAATAATAAAGCAAAAAAAAAAATTAAAAGATGCATATTTTAAAATTTTGAATCATGTGCGTATTTGATCATTTTGGTTTTGTCAGTGCTTCACGTAAAATTCAAAAAATAAGAGAATTGCTAGATATTTAGAATTTATGCACCAAAAAAATACAAATTCATTATAAGTGTAAGTAGTCTCATACAAAGTAAAATCACAATCCGACATTATTTTTTTGAATAAATCAATGAGTACTAGTTTTGAGTGGCCAAATCTTCCACTCATATACATGAACAACTATGTGGGCTGATGGACTTATAAATTCAATGTAAATTCAACTTTCAATTCACTCGTGATACTAGATATAAATGATAATACCAACAATCTCTAACTAGAAAAGTAAATGTTTGAGTTTGATAAACTTCTGGTCTAGTAAGTTCGTAAAATTCACTAGGATAAGTGGTATTATTCGATAAAAGTAACGAGGAAAGCTCCAAAGGAAAAATATTTTGAATTCATTGAAAAGAAGGAAAAGTGAGCTCACTAAAATATTCTCCCATGATAGCAGCATGAAGAATAGTGGAACCATCAGTTCTCGCCATCACATAATGATCACTATGAATTCTTCCATCTTTGATGAGAAGATCAAAAACTTCCTTCTTTCCACACGAAGCCGCAGTGAATAGAGGAGTCTCTTCTGAATTATTGCTCACCATAACCAAATCTCTCTCATACTCCAACAACACCTCCACAATTTCTTTCTGACCGAACTTGGCAGCCTCATGCAGCGTTGTGTCGCCTTTTTTATTTCCTAGTCAAGTGAAAATAAATAATAAAGTTATCCTTCACTCTAGTAGTTAAGATTTTTCAATGAGTTAATAGTTAATATGATGTTAGAACAGATAATAAATTTTATAATTAGAAATTTAAACCTCATTATCTACTCAACAGTTAAATAACTTAGCTTTTCTCCAATAAGTGGATTGGGCCGTTGAGTTTAGTCTGTGGGGCACCCAATAAAATTATTGGGTACAGTTTATGGAGTTTTTTTTTTTTTTTTTTTTTAATTAAAAAAAATTAGTTTAAATGAGTTGAAGAATTGAAAAAAAAATAATTATTTAAAAGTTAGAGGAGAAGTATTTTTAGTTTGTCATTTCTAATTATCCGCTTTTCAACTTGCTAGAAGTACACCAAACAGGCCATTCGATGATTAATTCTGCTTATTGTGTAGAATTTCTATTAAACAAAATTCAAAATTGATCTAATGATAATATGATATAATTTTTGTCATCCTTACAAAGACAACACAATTATATGGTTACAGTTAATAAATTAATTTGATTTTTATTTTTTATTTTGTATTTTTTAATAGATGATATACATACTAAAATTTAAAAGAAAATAGGCAGAATAGATGGTTCAAAGTAATACCGGTGGCAAGATTTTTGTCCATATTTGAATCACTTATAAAAGAGTTTTGCCACATGCGAGAAATTTTGTTGAAAAAATTAAACTTAAATTTTTAGGTGAGAATAACGATTCAACATTTACCTTTTGCGAGGTCTTCATTCGTTAGTATACCATCCCCAAGAAGCATCTTGAAGGCGGATAAATTGCCGTACATGGCCAGAAAATGGAGGAGAGTGTTGCCTCGCGCATCTATCGATTGCACACCTTCCTGTCTGAGAAAATTGCAGAGGAGTGTGGATGACTCTGATGAGTTGCAATCCGATGCAAGCTTGAAAGCTCTGGAGCGGCTGATGATTGGAGGAGGAGCTGTGAAGCTGTTGGTTGGTGAGATTGCCATTTTTGGAAATAGTACTCTGAAACTTTTTTGAGTTTCATGTGGATAGGAAAAGAATGAATTGCTAATTATAGGAGTCTTGAGAGCAAAGTAAAGGTTGTCAAGCAATTCTGTTTATAAAAAGGAGGAGAATAAAGGAGATATTAGTTTTGCAAGAAAAGAATTCTAAAAAATACATAGTTGGGAGTACTGTCCAAGCAAAGTACACTTTGTGATGGAATGGTGATTAGTAGGAAGTTTATGCAGAGATTTGGACGTTTATTAGCAAAACGATAATTTTGTTGAATTTTTAAGATACCCATAACAAGTTCAACTCCTAACAATGAATTGGATTAGGAAGGATAGAAAACCAATGAGAATCATGAAGAAATGAAAATGGCCAAATGAGAGTCCTCGTGGTTTTTAAGCAACGGGTATCGAAATATATGTATTAATATTCGCAATAATCAATTTATATAGTTGTTAAAAGTCTAAAATTTTAATATCTATCAGATTATATCTGCATGACTAGTCCAAGACTCTTTTATTCTATTTCTAATTTTGAGAATGCATGCAAGAGTGCACTTTCTATGAGCTTCCATTGTCATCATTATCATGTGCAAGTCTCGAAAATTATTAAGTTTTCCAATATTATTTATTATTCATGTTTATCCCGAAAGTATAGCTCCTCGGAGAGAATTGACTATATGCATAGTGCAAGCAAGTGTCCTTTGAAGCAAAATCTGTGTTGTTTGTTAAGTGTTGGCAACAAAAACTTACTACGAAGGCCTTTTCACCAAAAACCCCCCAACAAAAATTATAAATACTAGCTTGAAGTTGCACTGCAACTTGGCCAGGTTTGGTCAATTTGAGGATCTCTTAAGGGATTTGTCTCGACCGACTTGTCCAAACTCAAATTTATCCCAGATAATTTAAGCTCCAATGTATCCCAGATAACTTGAGGAGTTAGTTTGGTTTGGTTGGTTATTTATTAGTTTGGTTGGTTCTCAATTTTGCTCTTTGCACATTGTTGTGCTATCATTTTACTTGACCGTCTTCAATATGCTACCATTTTCCTCAATATGTCTCACAAACCCAGAAAATCTCAAGGAATGCTCACAAAGCTGACAAAACTCAACCATAAGAAAACTTAAATAGTGTCAAAAACCAACTCAGATAAACCAACAACTGTAGAAAACTAGAGGGAAAAAACTCATTGTATTCAAAACACCCTAGCTGGACCTCCTTGGAGCCTGAAAAACCTTCTGCAACTGAAAAATAAGGTTGGGTAACGTTCCCAACGGTGTGGTCTGTTGGGATCCGGGATCCCCCCAAGACCTTTGCGGAAATTAAACCAAGCAGAAATACACACCCACACACAAGGAGACACAATATTTTAACGTGGTTCGGCCTCAATGCCTACGTCCACGGGAGAGTAGCCGGTTTTCACTATACCAATTTGGAGATTACAGAAAGATTACAATAGAGGAGGAGCTCACACTCTCTTCACTCACACACTCCCGTCTCCCTCGCTCACACCGAGGGAGACGGGTCTCTCCGTCTTACATCTCACCCTCATTGATATGCTCACTCTTGGCTCCCACACTCTCTCATTTTCTTCCTCCAACACCTCCTCCATTTATACACAAATGGGAGGAGGAAGAAGACAACACTCCAACCACCCCACTTCTCTCTTAGTGGGTTCAACCACCACACTTCACCATCTCTAAGTGCTCCATTAACACTAAGTGGTGCACCATTGTTGGCCATTAATTTGGTGGTGCTCCATGATCACTCAATGGGGTGATGACTATATCCAACAAATCACCCCCTCAACCCATGTGAGGTGATCCACTGCACACACTGCTGCTAATCTTGTTACGCCCAAAAATTCAACATAGTCTTCATCTCTTCACTGAGACGCTGCATCCCCTGAAAGCTAGAGATAATACACCAGAGATACAAGAGGAGGAGGGAATCCTACATCCTCAACTCAACTCACACCACTCTCTGATTTGGAGAGAGCCTCTGCTCCCATCTCCCACGGATCTCTTCCACGCTTCCTGTCTCGGATGTCTTCAGCATAGTCTGCATCTCCTCTCTGAGATGCTTGCACCCCCTGAAGCTAGAGATAATACACCAGAGATATAAGAGGAGGAGGGAATCCTACATCCTCAACTCAACTCACACCACTCTCTGATTTGGAGAGAGCCACTGCTCCTATCTCCCACAGATCTCTTCCACGCTTCTGTCTCGGATGTCTATACCTGCTATACTTGAACTTGCGTAACCAAGATATCCGATACCCCCTGATTGGATGTCCTGCACCCCCTGCTCGGATGCCCTTGACTGTCATGCCTTATCTCGCAGGACAAGTCTTTGGAGCAATAGAAAACTCGTCGTTTATCCCATTAACGTCCTCTGTCTTCTTTGCTCGGAGCTTTTCCTCTGAACTATCAGCCTTTGCCCTCTGCACTTCTGAACAACCTCCTGGCGTTTCCACATACGCTTGTTGTCTGTGCCTTTGCAATCCCTGATTTGCTGTCCAGTAGATTGATGGTTGACAGTAGCTCCATCTGTCAAAGCATCGTCAGCTATGCACTTCCTTGCATAGGGAACACGGGAGCAACTAGAAAATTTCAGAGTTTGACACATCAACATCCTCAATTTTCCTTGCTCGGAGCTTATTTCTTTGAACAACCAGCCTTTGCCTCTGCACTTTCAGAACAACTTCCCAGCGATCTCATACGCCCGTTGTCTGTGCTGCAATCCCTGATGTTCGGTTCTGTCTCACTTGTACGTCCGTACTGATGTTTGACAGTTAGCCCTTCTGCCAAGACAACTTCCACCGATCTGTACAAGTTACCACTATGCAACCCTGTGCATAGTGCTTGCACCCATGGCTTCTGGTCTCCCTGCGTCGAGCTCGCCTGAGAGATCTGCATCAACTCTATCCTCTGCTGCCATGGAACTCAAGAAACCACCATAGAGAAAAAAAAAAAGGACTTGCCACTCGTTGGCACGCACTCTTGCGTTTGTCTCAATTTCTCTGTTTAGCAATTCCTGTGAACTTTCAACAACCCGCTGCTGCACACTCCTCTGGCACCTCTGTACGATACTCTACCGTACCCTTGCACGTCTGCATTTGTGCTCCTGCGCTTAGTATGCTCCTTTGCAACTATTGTTCTACAGGTCCACATACCACCAGTACTTACTCGTATACAGTAGCTCCAACAGCCACAGCATTTCCCTGAGCCTGAACTGGTTGCCAAATCATCTATCCGTTGATGAATGGTCTTCTCTTCTGATTGAACCAAACCCTCCGATGACGTCAACAACCAGGAAAGTTCCCAGGAAAGACTGGTGGGGTCATACTCGGTCCCACTTAAGAACCAGTCTCCTTAGACACTGTCTTTTTGACAGAACTTTCCTAGACATTGTTGATCTTGAGATAATCATACCTGCAATCCTCTGATCGCCCCTGACCAATCCTGATCTCCCTCGATCTGCCATCAAGCCTGATCTCCTCTGGTCTTCAATGATCTATCTCGAGTTGTACCTGGTTGTTCAATCTGGTTAGAATCTATCCATTCTAACTTCTTCAGTGACTCCGCAGCGTTCCACAATATCCGGCAACCTCCCTCCGAGTATTAAAGATGACAAACTCCCATGTTTTAACAATCTTTAAAAAACCGTTCAGAATTTCACTATTCTGACCTCGCGGTTGCGTCCGGAACGGTCCGATTAGCTAGGACCAACCTTTGCTGCATTTCCGGGGACCTCACTGAAAAATATCCCCGAAAGCTGGGCCACACCACAATATTCTGAAAATTCTGGGCCAAATTGCAATTTTCAGAAGTTCAGGGAATATTCCGCGTACCAACAGAATATTCCGTCCACTGCATCTGATGCCTTCCGTCTCTTCAATCTGCCTTCTTTTTACAGAAACTCCGTCTCCAAAATCTGACCGTACAGATGTGTCCGGAATACTCCAAATAGTCGGAAACCACTATTGGATCGCCAAAAACGGACTCCAAAAGGCTTCGATCTAGCCAAAACATTTTGTACGCCTCAGATCTGCGGCTGCATCATAGCCGCGAAGCACTGGATCCTTCCCTGCGGTTGTACCATTGCCGCGTCGCACTAGATCCCACCCTGCCTCTGGTTGACCGGTCAACCTTTGCTGACGTGGCAGATGACGTGGCATGCAGTGACTGGAACTCACGCACTCCCGTCTCCCTCGCTAGAGATAATACACCAGAGGTACAAGAGGAGGAGGGAATCCTACATCCTCAACTCAACTCACACCACTCTCTGATTTGGAGAGAGCCTCTGCTCCCATCTCCCACGGATCTCTTCCACGCTTCCTGTCTCGGATGTCTTCAGCATAGTCTGCATCTCCTCTCTGAGATGCTTGCACCCCCTGAAGCTAGAGATAATACACCAGAGATATAAGAGGAGGAGGAAATCCTACATCCTCAACTCAACTCACACCACTCTCTGATTTGGAGAGAGCCACTGCTCCTATCTCCCACAGATCTCTTCCACGCTTCTGTCTCGGATGTCTATACCTGCTATACTTGAACTTGCGTAACCAAGATATCCGATACCCCCTGATTGGATGTCCTGCACCCCCTGCTCTGATACCAATTGTTGGGAACTCACGCGCCACCCTCTAGCGGCGCGTGAGGGCGCGTACTGCATCTCCTGGGGCTCTGCTTTATGTTTCTGGACTCCTCTCGTCGAGCCCTTGCTCCTGGTATGCTCAAAACTCGATTTCGAGCAATTCGATTTCTGGGCAGATTCGGATTTTGCACTGTTTTGGTTCCGAAACGCCACCGACGAGGCTCTGATACCAATTGTTGGGATCCGGGATCCCCCCAAGACCTTTGCGGAAATTAAACCAAGTAGAAATACACACCCACACACAATGAGACACAATATTTTAACGTGGTTCGGCCTCAATGCCTACGTCCACGGGAGAGTAGCCGGTTTTCACTATACCAATTTGGAGATTACAGAAAGATTACAATAGAGGAGGAGCTCACACTCTCTTCACTCACACACTCCCGTCTCCCTCGCTCACACCGAGGGAGACGGGGTCTCTCCGTCTCACATCTCACCCTCACTGATATGCTCACTCTTGGCTCCCACACTCTCTCATTTTCTTCCTCCAACACCTCCTCCATTTATACACAAATGGGAGGAGGAAGAAGACAACACTCCAACCACCCCACTTCTCTCTTAGTGGGTTCAACCACCACACTTCACCATCTCTAAGTGCTCCATTGACACTAAGTGGTGCACCATTGTTGGCCATTAATTTGGTGGTGCTCCATGATCACTCAATGGGGTGATGACTATATCCAACATGGTCAACAACCATAGAAGAGTCTTCACAAGCATTCATTTGATCAAAACCAAGGTTGATTGAAGATCTTAGAAAAATAAGCCATTTTTTCGAACATCAAAGAAATAGAAAAAATATATCAAATGAACTTAGAAAATTTTGAAAAATTTATCGGTGAACACTACTCTTCAAGTCAATCATGCTGCTGTATTTATTTATTTATTATTAATATATATATATATATTTTACATATCAATCGTAAATGAAGAATACCAATCCTTTCAGTCCACAATACGAGAATATACGAGAATGACACTATGATACCAAGTTAAATGTACAGTAAGAAGAAGAAAAGAGCCCATATGTGGTTAATGAGCTCTCTACCACCATGCATCTAATCAGCTTGCGTGGTTCATCGGTTTCATTGAATTGAGAGAGACCAAAAATTTAGGGTTCTCTCCCTTGGGATACATGTATTTGTATTAGATAGAGTTGCCCCAAGCACATAAATACCCTTCAAACAATTAAACAAAACACAAAACTATAACAGATAATAACCATAGATGTCTTGTAGGGGTGGTTGCTGCCTTTTCTATATATATATATATTTTGTTTTTTTACTTTTATGGTATTTTTGATTTCACCATGTTGAGCACCAATCGACTTAGGATCGAATCATTTGTTTCTGACATGTATTGGTTTGCAGGCATTAAAAGTTACTGTTTGGTGTGATGGAATGGAATACCAGCAGAAATATTCCCGTGGAAAGCCTGTTTCAACTTTTTTGTGTCATGAACTTCCTTTTTTTTGATCAACAACAAAGATCCCTTTATTGATGATGGAAACCTTACAGGAAGGGAGAAACATCAACAAAAGAGACGGATGATGCAAGCCATCACAAGGCAGCACCAAACCAATACCCTGTTGGTGAGGAACCAACAGAGACAGCCACTTACAGATACAGCAAAAAACAAAACAGCCAAACTCAAATAGATGCAAAATAGAGGCATGCAACCTATTCCAACTACAAACAAACCCAAAGTAGGCATGGATACAGAGTGACAGATCAACAGATTAGTACACAGCAGCATACACACAGCAGCTCAAAAGATTAGCATCAGATACGGACCAGCCACACAGATACAGAGAAACAAATAAACAGATTATCACCCAGCAGACCCATACCCAGCAGATACAAACCAGCCACACAGATACAGATTAACAAATGATCAGATTATCACCCAACAGATACAGAATAGCATATTAGCCTCAGATGCAGAGTAGCAAACCAGCCACACAGCAGCTTATCACCCCTCAGTCCCACAACACCCTCAGATTATATCAGACCATACACCCCAAAAACCAGTCCAGAATCCAACTCAGCAGGCTATAAGTTGATCAAAATCCATGGCCCTCCTCAAATGCATTCCTTAATCTGAGCCAAATTGATGGTTAAATCCAAGACGGAGTACCTAATCTTTCGGACAGAAGCTTTAACCCATAAAGCAAATCTAATCTTTATCAGCTCCCCTAAGTCGGATGCACAAGGTTGCACTCCACTAAACAAACATTCATTCCTTAACTTCCAGATGGACCAAAGTATAATGCAAGGCAAGGCTCTCCACAATCTCCTAGCTAATTTCTTATAATTCCACCCTATCCACCAATGAAACAAACCATCAATATTCCTTGGCACCACCCATAGACACCCCCACCAAATCATTGCATCAGACCACACCTGCCATGAAAATGGACAGTGGAGTAATACATGCATAGCAGATTCATTCTCAACTTTGCAAAAGGCACATAACACAGAAGCCTCACTGTGCAGCACACCTATATGTTTTAAAAAGACCCCAGTTTTCACTCTATTCCTCCAGGCCAACCACCCAAAAAATTGGACTTTGGGGGGAATGTCCTTATTCCACACAAACTTACAAATTTGGAGAGAAGAGCCCAAGAGGGAATCACTATACCGATATAAATCTGAGACCTTAAACTCATCACCAATAGATCCATTCCAAACAGGGCAGTCTTCCTCATTCAGTCTTATAGGAGGGGTCACCAAAAGCACTTCTGCCAACCTGTTAGCCTCAGCCTTTTCCCAATCATATAATGGCCTACGGAAACAAAAATTCCACTCCCCAGAGCTGAATTTCCTCTCAAAAAAGTAGGACAGTGAGCCATCTTTTACTGTTGACAAACTAAATAATCTAGGAAATTCATCTTTAAGACAACTACCATCAACCCACTTATCATACCAGAATTTGATTCTACTCCCATTGCCCGCCTTTGTCTGAAATTTCTCCACAAAGATTGTGTCATGAGCTTCCTGATGAATCAAAAGACCGCCAAGGGACACACATTAAGTTTTGGCCTGACAAAACAAGTTAGTCTTGATTCTCAAACCCGGCATGCTTTTGATGATTCTGTTGGTGGGAGTGGGGTGCAAACCACTTATGGTGGTTCACAAAATAAAACCAAAGAGAGAATGTATAATCAGAAAAATAGATTATTTAACTCAAATATTTAGGATACACTGAGGAGAGGAAAAACTCTCTTACTCTCTTCTTTTTCCCACACACTGAACTTTCATAATACAATAGCTATATATAGATAAAACTAACAATGTGAACGCATTAAATTCAACTACGGCTGAGGCAACAAATTTCAAACGACAAACTTGATTTGCAGCTGCTACTTTTGACAATCTTGATTTGTAGTCTCCATTCTACTCTTAGGCCTGTTCTTAGGCAGGTGGAAATTGTTTTAAAGTGAAACAAGATTACTTCACAACAGATTCTATTGATTCAATTTGTAGCAATAATTGCATTTAGGGGTTTTCATAGTGTTTGTCTAACCATGAACTTTTCTGCAGTATTCACCACTGCAATTCAGTTTGATTACAGCACTATAGCTGGACGGATTAGGGAGCTGGCTTTTTTAAACCCTAAGGTATAGTCATTACCATCTGCTTATTGTTCTGTGACATCTTTAAACCTTCTGAGTTGTTATTCTAATTTTTTTCCCTTAAACTTCTCATTTATTTTTCAAATGTAGATTTTTTTTTTTTTTTTAATTTTTTAATATGGTAACTTGTTGCATCTTTTCCAAACATTGGTCAAATATGATATTCGTTTTGTGAATGAATGTCATACTTGCAGTATACCTGTTTCTGGATGATGATGCTAGAAGATTGTTCATGCCAAACTATGGAATGTTACCTAGCATGTTGTGGGATTATTAAGGCTCAATGGCTAGTCATTCAATAGTGATTTCCTGTTGGTCCTTCAGTTTCCTGTTGACTGCCCTAACATTTCAGATCTTTCAGAAATGGATCCTTTGCTATTTAGTATTAATATTTTAATGGTTAATTATTAATTTCATTTTCTTGATGTGCCATCAGTCTTAGTGACTTCTGTTTCTTTTTATTATACTATGCACTGTCCTTGTCTCACTGTTTGCAGATTACTATTGCTCTTAAGAAAGAGGATACAGATCCAAAGAAGAACCAGTATAGTGAATACTACTATGCTGGGGGATTGGTTGAGTATGTGAAGTGGCTAAGTACCGACAAAGTGAGCTAGCTTTTATGTACATGATTTTCCAATACTTCTCCTTTGCTATGCTCATTGAGTTCTAATTTTTTTGTTCTTCCATTTCCCTATTCTTCCATCAAGTTTACACCATTTTGTATCCAAACTGAAGTACCAAAGGACGACTAATTATGTGTTTGCTTGCACATCATTATTGTCGTAGTGTGATATTAAATCGTCAAAAATTAATTGTCTTACCATTTATGTAGGGTTATTATTCCCAACTTATTTGAAAAGAGAATGTATAACCTTCTCCCAGTTTTAGATGAACTAAATTTCTAGTAGTAAAAGTCAAATAAAAACTGAAAATTGGAATGGATGATAAATCTAATGACTATTATGACTTGAACGCATCAACCGGGTAAATTTTTATTTGAAGCCTTGATAATCCACCTTTTGTACCTGAAAGTCTTGTCATTCCCGAACACTGATTACACTACTGCTAATAATCATGTAACATTTTGATGCTTATTTAAGTCTTGATATGTGAAAGCTGGCTGGGATTATTTGGTAAAAGGATTTTTACCACCATTCAGTTAACTGATAATTGTCATACGCAGCAACTCTTGGTTTGACATTTGCATTATGCTTGAGTCTTGACTGTAAAGTGACTGATAGTTCTTTGATCCAGAAACCACTTCATGATATTGTGGGTTTTAGAAAAGAAGCAGATGGAATCAGAATTGATGTGGCTCTTCAGTGGTGAGCAATTCTTTCTTGCTTTCATTATCTTGTTGCATTTTTTTTTTCCCCATGAATCTCTTGACAATTTCTTGTTTCAAATTTATTTATTTTGGTCAGTCCACAAGAAACTACAGAGACTGCTTCAATAGATTCAGTCCACGTGTCACTCATTCACTATCTTGTTACATGCTTCTTGATGCATTTGCATGAGCTAGGATTTCTTACAAGTTGGGAGAGAATAGTATATAGTTTTCTCAAATGCCAAAAGCATTTGATTTCTTGCTTCAAACTTCAGTATGATAAACCGGTATTATGTGCAAAGCTGCCAATTGTGTATCCTACGGCTAATTTAGTTCTCTTCTCAATCTTTTTTGTAGGTGCTCTGATTCATATTCAGATACAATGCTGGGATACACTAATAGCATTCGTATAATTGATGGCGGTACTCACATAGATGGTATGAAGGCATCATTAACAAGAACTCTCAACAACCTCGGGAAGAAATCAAAAATTTTCAAGGTGTGTTGGTTCTGGCCTATTATTTTGGCTTTTTGTTGTTGTCAACGAATATCTTTGGTTCTGGCCTATTTATTTTGAATATTAAAATCTTGTTTGATCCAATCCAGGAGAAGGATATTAGTTTAAGTGGTGAGCACGTGAGGGAGGGATTAACATGTGTAATCTCTGTCAAAGTTGCAGATCCAGAGTTTGAAGGTCAACAAAGGTATTACTGATTTCGTCTTTACATTTGTGGTCACTGATGCTTTCAGTCATAAATAATGCTTTCAACAACATGAAGTTTATGATCATCAATGCACATTTTGAAGTTTGAGGTCACCAATTTCCATTTTCGTTTGTTTGGAATATCTTATATTACTGCTTATTCTGTCTATCCTTGAAAGACAAGGTTGGGAAATCCAGAGGTGCGGAAAGTGGTTGATCAATCTGTTCAAGAGTATCTCACTGAATACTTGGAGTTGCATCCAGATGTACTCGATTCAATCCTTTCCAAGTCCCTTAATGCTCTAAGGTACCATAATTAAAATGCGTGAATCATGATTGTCATAATTCAATTATATGATTGATTGAGCTGCTCTTCCCTAAGAATATATTATTCACAATCCTTTGGGTGCATTTTCTGTCCCTCCTAGCTGATCATTGCCCTCATATCTAAAATTTGATTATTTCTCTCACTAGTCACATGCATGTTCTTCCATGTTTAGGCAGCTCTGGCAGTGAAGAGGGCAAGAGAATTGGTGAGACAAAAGCGTGTTTTAAAATCCTCATCTCTTCCTGGAAAGCTAGCCGATTGCTCAGCCACAAATCCTGAAGATTCTGGTATCCGCTGTTTATTCTTTCATTGAAGTTAAAAAAGGGTAGAGTTTTATAACAAATGTCAATTGGATTTCTGTTGCAACGATGTTTTTAATGATATTTCTATTATCAATTGGAGTTCTGTTGCAGGGATGTTTTTAAGGATATATAACAAATGTCAATCCAAGTGGCTTTTTAATCATTTATCTAGTTTTATTTAGGTAAACTTATTGTTAGTTTCTGGGGTTGAACTGCATTAGTTTATTATATGATACTGATTCCTCTGGATTCTTTTCAATGTTGAGAAAAGTGTAGAAATATGGTTATGAACTATTCCTTTGCTCCGAGTAGCATGACTCTTCTCAACTGTATGCTATTTAGGATTGCTAATTGCTAATAATATCTAGTTAGTAGTTGGTACTCAGGTTGAAGAGAGGTAAGAGATGTCCTAGTTAGTATTACAAACATGTCCGGGGGTGTCCCCAACATGTCCAAAGAAAAATATTAAAAATTAAACATGCCATGTGGCGCGTCCACATGTGTCCCAATGTGTCATGTGTCCCTGCGTGTCCGAGGAGTGTCTATGTCCTACAAGTGTCAGACACGGATACTGCAACTTAAATGAAGTGTCCGTACTGGTACTTCATAGATGTCTTTGGATCTATTAACTTCATGACTTGTGGAAAGGTGTTGTCTTAGGTTTGGTTTGGAGAAGTTTTTGGTAATAACTTGAGCAACCAATTTCAAGTTCATTTTATATTTTGCAGAAATATTTATTGTTGAAGGAGATTCAGCCGGTGGCAGTGCAAAACAAGGGCGTGATAGGCGCTTCCAGGTCAAATTTTGACTTTTTCTTTTTTGTAGCTCTTAGTGCAAGAAATGGTTGAAGCTTCTTTTGGATAATTTTGTTGTGAAGTTTGCTTTGCTAAATTGTGTATCTTGTACTGATTTATATTTGCTTTCATGGACAAAATCTTTCAGTCAACTTTCCATTAATTACTTATGGTGCGGCTTAGGCAGCACTTCTGGAAATATTTTTTTCCTCCCCAGTGCCACAAGAAATGGTAATAATAATTACAATAATGGTAATATTAATAGAATACAAAAGAATCTAAAAGAAACAAGAAAAATGAATAAAGAATTGTATTCTGTGTGTGCACGCGCGCATGGTGTTAGTGGAGTCTTGTCCTGTGCTTGGTTACCTTGCTTGAGGTGGATATTTTATATTTGTTTGTAATTTGTGACCTATGTATATCACTTATTGACTTATTTATTTATTTTATATAGGATAGAATTAAAAGTTAAAACACATACAATACATGCGATGTGGTTAGCCATGAAATTTTTTGATCTCTCTCTCCCTCTCTCGTGTGCCATATTAACTGTGTGGAATATGTGCCAATGATTGATAATGTTTTGTGTTACGGAATATGCTTCATGCTTCTTGTAAACTTGAAGTTTTGAATGGAAAAAAATCATAATTTAAGTGAGGGAACTTTAGTTTAACTTGCGTAGGACATGTCCGTTGTACTTATTTCTCAATCATCATAGCTTCTAAATGCATTATTCTTCAGGAAATCTATAACAGTCCTGACTACTAAAGCATACCTATTTGTGGCCTGATGCAGGCTGTTCTTGAGGGGTAAAATTTTGAACATTGAAAGAAAGGGCGAAGCAGCAATGTATAAGAATGAAGAGATTCAAAATCTTATTCTTGGTCTGGGACTTGGAGTAAAGGTTATTTAATTATAATCTTCAAAATCTTAGTTCCTTTCTTTTCAGATGCTTCACCTATTTTGTTGACTGAATTTTACTGGTTTTAGGGAGAGGATTTTGAAAAGGAAGCTCTCCGCTATCATAAAATTATAATCTTGACAGATGCTGATGTGGATGATGCTCACATCCGAACTTTGCTATTGACATTTTTCTTTAGATATCAGGTAGATAGTTGAGATAATCATCTATTAAATTTTGTTGGTCTGAAAAAGAGAAGAAAGAATAATTTTTTTACTTGCAATGCCTAAAAAATTCAAAAGCAGTTTGGTTTATTTAGTTTTTGTTCCTTGCAGAGAGCTTTATTTGATGAAGGTTGCATTTATGTTGGTGTGCCGCCCTTATAGAAGATGTGCTTTCGAATTTGATGGGTCCAATTGAAAAAATGTTCTAGTAACTTCACAAAAGTTTTTTCTCTCTTGTCAAAATAATCAGGTTGAGAGGGGAAAGCAAGCATATTATTGCTATGATGATGCAGAACTAAAACAGTTACAGAGTTCCTTTCCTTCAAATGCATCTTACAACATTCAGAGGTTCAAAGGTATGACCGAAAAAAAAAAAAAAATAAATAAAAAAAAAAAAATAAAAAAAATTGATATTTGTGGTGCCTGAGGGCTCTGCAAATCCTTTCTATTTTGATCCCTTTCTTAGCGAATGTAATTTTTTTTTAATGAAATGTGACATTCACCGCAATTGAATGGAACACAGGTTTGGTGGAGATGATGCCTTTACAATTATGGGAAACAGCGTTGGATCCAGAGAAAAGACTGCTAAAGCAATTAATGGTAGAGGATGCAGTAGAAGCGAATGTTGTTTTCTCCTCTCTTATGGGTTCCCGGGTATGCAAATCATGCATGTAGCTTATGTTGTGTGTCTTGCATCTAATACTCGTGACAATTATATATATCCACATTTATGGAGAGGGAGACACTTGGGTCTTTTGTTAGTGGGAAATTGTATGACAACTTTTCTTGCCATATAATATAGTTTGTAGGCTAAGAAGCATGGATATAGACACAACATAGATATGCCAACACGATTTTTTTTTAAAAAAATATAGGACACGACAGATGCAAAATATGTCATATAGGGATAAATAATTATTATATGTCATATATATATAACCCCAAGGGGTTGGTCTGGTGGTAAGGCCTTAAGTTTTCGAAGTGTGCTCCCTCGAAGGTTTAGGGATTGAAACCTTTTAGGTGCTAACAATTCTTTGGGGCTATCGGATTGGGAAAAACCCTTGAATTAATCGTGGTGCATTTTCGGAAAACTGTGCACCCCTAGGGATTAGTCGAGCCTTGATCTGGACACTCCGGTGCCCCCAAAAAAAAAAAAGAAAAAAGAAGAAGAAGAAGTCATATATATAAATATTTAAGTAAAATATAATAAATTTTAAAGTTTAAAGGAGCAGAATAATTATAAATTTACATTGTTTTTGTTTTATTATTTAGATTTCAAGTTATTTTATTCAAATTTGTAATATGTTTTATGTGTGTCATAGTGTTGAGAGGTGTCTAACGAGTGTTGTGTCGTATTGGTATTGGACACAACACGTTACCTTCTCCAAAGTGTCCGTGCTTCTTAGATTGTAGATGATTAGGCTTCTCAATTGCCTTGAGTAATCTATCTTGTTGCTAACTACAATTCCCTTTGTTGTCATTAACATTACAAGTGTCGTTTCTAGTCTCACTCCTTATATTGAAAGTTAAAAAACAATCATATAATAATCTAGAAATCGCAATAGAAAAGAAAAAAGGGTGGTTTGTGGTGGTTTTTAAATCTTTTTGACTATATAATCTAGTATCCTTGTTTATGAAGATAATCAATTCCTCTTATGCTTTCTGTTTTAGGTGGATTATAGGAAGGAACTTATACAGAGCTTTGCAAGCATGATCAACCTTGACCAGCTGGATATATGAAGGGTGTCATCAAATATAGAATTGAGAACATCCCTTGTGCTATATATTGTACTAAATGGCAACTAAATGTAATTTATTTATTTTTAAAATTTGAATTTGTGAAGCAAAAGCTTCTTTTTTGCAAGTTGTCTATTTTCTTCCTAGTTTGGTGTCATTGGCAAAGGCATCCAATATCTCTGATCATAGTTGTAGCTCTTGAAATCTTTGCTTGGTTGTGAAGGTTGATGGGTTCTTGGGTATTTGTTTTAATATATATTATTATTATCATCACCATCATCATCTAAGTTGTATTTGATTTTCTTTCAAGTGTTTTGTAAATTAAAATTTAAGGAAGTTCAATGTATTTATGCCAAACCCTTGTGATATTTTCTATTAATTTTAATGGAGTTTAGTGTAATTTATCATAAATTTTTAATTTGAGATTCATTTTCTCATCCTTTCAGGTGCGAATTTACTAATTTAATTTTATACTTTTTTTTTCTTTTCTTTTTTGTATATTTTCATTTTTATTAAAAATAAATATAAATATGTTAAATGTTTTCTATATAATAAAAAAAAAATTGTAAAACGAAGTCAGTGATTCAGATTTCAGCCTTAATTTCTGCGTTTCGACTTTGGGATCAGCAGCGAAGTGCTTGAAGTTGAAGTTGGTTTCTTTGGTAGAGATAGAGAGGAAGAAGAAGAAGATCACCAGAAGTCCTAAATTCCAGATCGGTTAGTATTCTGCATAAACTTTTAATCCAATTTATTTTTCAATGTTTGTTTCGTTTTCTGTAGAAATTATTGAGTAATAATGTAATAGCTAAAGTAAATGTTTTTGTGTGTGTGTGTGTGGATGTTTTCTTATTATATTATCATATTTGGATGTTCAAATTAAAACCAAACATTAAAATAAAAAAAAACTAAGAATGTTCAAATGTATTAAAATATTTAAATACAATACAAATGTTCAAACAAAACTGTAAAGTAACATCAAATCCAGAATAAATGTCCCAAATCCAGCTAGATGTCAATCCATCATCTATCTGTGACCAAAAAATAAAAATAAAAAGTCAAGAATAGTTTATCAAGCATATATTTGTTATCTATTGTCTGTCGATTAGTAATTTTGTAGCTAAAAAAACAGAATTTTAAGTGATATTTTGGTTTATTTTTTATTTGATATTATAATTTTAGTTTTTTTATGTACATTTTTGTTTTTGTTATTGTAAATTGGATTTTAAACCATTAACCAATAAGGCCATATTTTTATCTTTTTGAGTTCTTAAAATAATTTCATCTTATCTTATGTTAATCTATAAAATAAAAAATTTAAAAATAATTATAATGAACGTATATGCAAAACAAACTTTGTGTGGGTGCTATTAGATTTATTTTTTTTAATAAAAAAAGTGCATACATACCGTTTTACCAATATATTTTTAATAAATATATTTTTAATATGTATAAAAGTCTCATTTTTAGAGTTCACCTAGGGTCTAACGAAAGGTAATGTCAGACATGCTTTTATGTTCAGTTCTTTGTTTGTCTCTGCACCTTCAAAACATAATTGCATATTGTAAGGGGGTTCAAGGTTAGAGAGGTGATTAGAGAGGCAAAACTATGTTAATGGTTCAACAATAGTGGAAATGGCTAGAGAATGAGTAACAGTGACTATTTGGGAGTTGGAGAGTGTGTAGCTGGATGGGGGTAAAGCAAGTGGCTCAAGAAGAAATGTGTGGCAGTACCAAAATGGGCAGTATCTCCCCCAAATCCCTCAAATTCCTCCATTTTTTGACCTTGGGAAACGGGTCCTATTTATAGGTTTTTCCTTGGTGCCAAGAGGACACCAAGTGGCCAAATAGAAAGAAGACATGTGTCCCAGAGAATCACATGGAATATTCTGCCTTGAGCCACCAGGCGGAAGGTGCCACGTGTCCCTCTGCATGTATTGTGTACTATCTGTTTGCTTCCTCAATTACCTTTTTTGAACCTTAGCAAGTGTAGTTGCGACGAAAGTGTTTGGCGCTGTAACTCTCTTTTGAGCATCAGCAAGTGCAGTTACAACGGGAGTGTTTGCCTCTGCACTTGCCTTCTCAACCTGAACCTCAGCAAGTGCACTTGCAACGGTAAACCTTACTGCTGCACTTGCCTTCTCAGTTCTACTTGGCCAGTACAATGCATTCTCAGGACTCCATTAGCATGCTATTGGCTATGTTTGTGTTCACCTCAGGGAAGCCTCCACCCTTAGCCACCTAACCACAAACTCCCCAGTTTCCTAGGGCGAAGGCCACAGCCAAGCCTGTTATCAGACATGCTGTGCCTTAGTACCAAGCCCAAGGGGGCTTCCTTAGTCCTGTCATGTGCAACTTAAGGGCAGGTCCATGACCTGGGTAATGAAAAGGGAGTCCTTTATGCTTGGGCTACCCTGCTCCCATCTTTGTGGGATCGCCACGGTAAACTGGTATCTCTAGGCCTGCTATCAGCTCCAACCAATAAGTCTTGGAGCCTGCTATCAGTGCCAAGTTAAATGAACTTTGGAGAGGGGGCCTGCTATCAGCCCTAGGCTAGTAATGCCTTGGGATTTGCTATCAGCGCCAAGCATTAGCCTCTAGTTGCAGTGGTTGTAGTTGCTGCGGTAACCATTTCCTACGGCGAGTTCAGATAGCAGGACCAACAATATTAGAGATGGCGGTGCTGACGGAATGCCTCCGCAACTTGGGTGCTACAAGTACTGCCTCTGCAACTTAGTTGCTTCGGTTTTGTCCTTTCCTCAGCAACTCCAAATGGCTGTGGTACTGACATTACTTGGAATGGCGGCGGCACCAACGTTACTTGAAATGGTGGCGCTGGGACGAAGTGCCTTCGTAACTTGGTTGTCTTAAGTGTTGCCTCGGCAACTTAGGTGCGTCGGCTTTTTCTTTCCCTCAGCAACTTCGGATGGCGGTGGAATCGAAGATATTAGGAATGGCGGCGCTAAAGCAAAGTGCCTCAGCAACTTTTCTGTGATGCCTCAAAAGTCGGGAACATCAGATAATATATTAACCATTAAATACAGGGCTTATCTAATGAGTCCTTTGGCTAATAACCAAGTAAGATCCCAGAAAGGTTGAATGAGTCAAAATAGCCTCCCTTCTGAGTCCAACCACCTTAGATAGCAAAGATACATTTTTGACAGATCTTGACAAGTATTAGCACAAGGCCTACATGAGTTGACGGAGTATAAGGATAGGTTACAAATGTTATATATATACAAATTACAAAAAATCATGTCTTAAATACAACATGGGATCTATCACTTACAATCTCAAAACACGTTTAACATAACTAGTTCCTAACTCTCATAGGATAGCCGTACTTCTTCAAATACTTCAACTTTGCCTTCGACCGATCTAATAGTCTTCAATACCTGGCATGAAACACCGTGAGCTTTGAATGCCCAGTAAACGCATACACACCCCTTCACTTTTTTCCCAATCCAATACACCATCATATTTACAGCAAGCAATCAAGTAGTGAAGCATGATATTCAAGTCAATAACAGTAATTTTAATGATAGAGGAAAGGAACATGTCATTCAAATAGATAACAAAGTTTATAATGTTAGTAGCTAGTATTCTAGAAATCTCCCCAAAGAGATTTCAACCTCCCAACCATAAGAATTGGACACCGGACTATTCAGAACTCCCTTTTTTGCTGCTTTGTTGCAGAACTAACCTCGGATGCCTACCAACGGTTATATACTGCGTAGCGCCAACTGCAGGGCCTTAAAAGGGACAGCGAAAAGAAAAAGGTTTTATCACCTAGAATCCAACCTTATCCTTCCAAAAAAGTTTTATCCTCCTGAACGTCCCATCCGGACCCAACCTTATCTCACTAATCAAACATCACAAAGAGTCCGAATATGTCCGTTCCATTCTAGGGTTTACGCGATAACTTCTTGCGCAAGACTTAACCTTCAATTAGGGAGCACATCCCATCAATCCATATATAACACATTATTATCTCTTTATTATTCAAGTGATCGAAAACCCAATACCATTCCAATGAAGGTTTCGTTGAGTTAGATGCCTTAAATTAAAGTTAGAATAACTTAACAAGATAATAATATCCATATAAGCAATGAGCATCATCAATTGAAGAAGACAAGGAACATAACCATAACACATTCAATATCATACCAAGACATGATCATGTACTGATAAGCATATGCATGAACACAACAGCATAAAGCACTCATAGCAAAACTAAAATTCCAGATTCAGTAGCATTTAAAGATTAAAATCAAAAGGGCTATTTTAGATCTTTCCGAACCTAGCCTTCCTATGGTTCGTAGAGAATTTAATCTAGTTTTCAGAACATGTTTCAGAAATGTGATAGCTTTTCTAGATTTTTAGTTATTTAAGAAATACTCCAGTGCTGTCCACTTTCGTCGACTGTTATGAAAATCAGATTTTTCTTTCAAACCACTCACTCTTTTTCAATGAAACCAATTTTACTTGAAAGATAACTCTTTAAGGAAGATTTTAACATACAATCAAGGTCTAGAAGATTTTTATACATTTTTCTATAATTTTTGAAAGTTGGATGTAAAATAGATTTTTCTGGCACAGTTCTTGAAAATAGAAATTTGGTGAGAAAAGAGGTCAACTAGGGGAAATTTTCCACTTATCTTGTGATGAAAACTTACTAAATAATATGTATTAAACTTAGAAATTTAAGGTGAAGGTGTGCCTTTGGAAATTTTGAGAGTTTGATAGGGAAAAAGGTAGTCTTATACCGATTAAGAGAAATACAAGAAGGGTAGAATCATGGCTCAACTTCTTTCATTTTTAACATAAGAATGCCATCAAAACACATCTGAAATGAATGTTTAAAACTTCTAAGAGCATGTATTTGAAATAAAAAATAAGAGCGAGTTGTGTTGTGGCTTACTTGATTGCCTAGTGAAATGTTTGGACAATTTCTTCTCTTTTTCCTTTTCTCTATCACCAAAGCTCTCTTCCTTTCTTTTTCTCTCCCTCAGTTGAAATGTGAAGTGTGTGAGTGTGTTTGATGTGCAAAAATGCTAGGGGAGAGGTCCTATTTATAGGGAAAAAATCTGTGGTGGAAAGTCTAAAAAGCCCTTGGTTGGAATTGGATGGAAGAATTTGTAATTGGTTAGAATGGAATGAAATAGAGGTTGATTAAGAAGATTAATTATAACTTGGAACATGATTTAGTCCTATTTTGGTCAAGGTAGAACTAGATTGAAAGTTAGTACAAGCATATCTCCATGATTTGGAGATTTAGTCAAAATTCTTCATGAAATCAAGGATTCTTGTTCCAAAAAGTACACAACAAAGGGTTCCTCTAGGGTGGCTGGCCATGTGGGCTGATTTGAGGGTATTAATTTATTTGTTTTTCTTGTGTACAAATGTTGGAAATTGCAAAATATGGTGTATAAAATAAGTGTAAAGGTACAAGTGTATATATATAATGGTTGCTAGTTTGGGGCAACATGTGATTCAAGAAGAATATGAGGGCCAAAATCTTAATTTATGAATTTGAACATTTAATTAAGTGTAGTATTTAATATATTTAAGGTTTGGAAATTTAATTTGGTTAGAGTTTCTCTGTTTTGAATTAAATGATGAATTGTATTGAGAACCGGAGACCTAGGGTTTCTTGTATGGAAAATATACTTGGAAAATTAATTTAATTATTATTAGGGTTTTAGAAATGGTTCCTAAGTTTCGGGTTCAATCAGGGTTTTTGAGTTTTCGGTGAACACACATGCTCGATTCTATAACTAGAATTGGAGACAAATAAGGATTGGAGGGTCTTTATTGAAATAATTCAAAAGTCAGGGACTTAATAGGTTTTACAAAGGTTAGGGGCCTCACAACCCGCTGCATGTGTTGCCTCTGCAACTTGACTTGGTCATTTTCCTTCGTGGAGTCTATTTGGACCCTTGGCGGATCGGACCTGCTTCGACCCTCTGTTAGCCCACTTTTCTTGGGCTTTAGTCCATGCTCCTTTTTTCATTCTTGATTGCCTCTTTGGGGCGACCTCAGTACTTAGACCCATACTTAATTTGGGGCTTAGTTTCTAACCCTTTACATTTGGCCCCTGTGCGTGTGGGGGACACGCTCCTGGTTTCCCGCATGTGCATGACGTCAGCAAGTAACCCAAGGGTTGCGTTGGTTGGGTCAGAAGTTACGTCAACTCTGAAAAGGTACCCCCTTTGACTGACGGGTCACAATGGGCCTAGGGATGCGTGTTGTCATCTTTTTGCTTCCTTCTTTATAAATAGTGCCCTTGGGTCCGCTGGTCCCCCACTTTTGCCCAAACACACTTTCTGTCTCCTTGTCTTCTTCTCTTCCTTTACCCCACTTTTCAAAGTCTTCTTTACTTTTCTTTATTCTTCCTTATAGCCAGCATAAGGTTTCTACCTGACAGGGCTACCCCACCCCCTACTGAGTGAAGGAGGGCCCTACATTTCGGAGGGCTGGCTGACCCCTTTTGGAAGACAGTTGACTCCTTCATTCCTGATGCCTTTCCTCTGGAGGAGCCTCTGCTTCCTTTTGGTGAGGCTACTTTGGATGATGTTGACATGGTGAACCCAGTCTTTGTGTTGCGGTTTCGCGTGGAGCATGGCGACTTTTCCTATTCATATATCTACTATCGCACTCACTCGGGCCCCCCAGTAAATTGGTCCCTTTGGGTTGATAACATTATTGCAGATGGTGGCTTCGAGCAACGCTTGAGGGATGTTCGTCTTTTCAATGCCATTTTGATTTCAAGGGAGTTGTCAGTACGCAAGGTACAGACCAACATTGACATGGTTGTCTCTCGCTGGAGCCGCGACACTCACACCTTTACCTTGGTATGAAGGAGATGACTCTGACCTTCGAAGATGTCGCCAGCATTCTGCGCTTGAGTACCCGTGGAGATCACTCCTTTGATCCAGCGTCCCTAACATCTGCAAAACAAGTTGCTGTCACTACCCTCCAAAGTGCCTTTCGGGAGGCGCGGAAGTATGGCTCCTGGTACGACCTTAAGACTGGGGAGTTGCTCTAGGAGAGACCTACGAGGAACAAAACCACCTATCTTTCCTGGCTGAAACATTTCTTCAAGGACCTGCAATCAGTTAAGGGCGACATTACAAGGAAAGCCGCAACTCCGTAGTTGGGCCGGGCTACCGCGGGGACTTGTACTTGGCCGCCTTTGTCAGTTATTTTATCTCTTTCTTTATTCTCCCTAGCAACCCCGCTGAGAGTATCAATCCTCTGGTGTTCTCTCTGGCTGTTAAACTTTGCAGCGACAGTCAGATTCCTCTGGCCCCTCTCTTCTTGGAGAACTTATACTTCCACCTTGACCTCATCCACTCGGACATGGAGCGATCCATCAGCCGCTATGATGTTTGGAGCTTTGTACACACTCAGTTCCTAATCGCTTTCTTCATTGAGAGATTCCTTGCTATGGGCCCCGTTCCTAAAGAACATCAGCTCTTCTTCACCGACGAAGTTCTTGATATAGAGGGTCGTCCTATTCTCGATACAGAGAGGGTGGACCTGTCACGAGGCAGTGTACCAATCCCTCCCTCGTATCTCTTGGTGGTCTGGTCTTGGCACCAACAGACCCTTTGCGGATTACGTCGACCGCATGGAGGAGTGTGTGTTCCGCCCTTTCACTTAGCTTCTTCCAGGCATTTCTGTGGTTCTATTTTATTTCTTTAAGGCTCGTCATGTTGATTTCTCCCTCGATAGTGTCTAGGCCAACTTCCTTCTTATTGTTATTATGATACGCCCCAGATTTCTACCCGTATGGAACGAGGAGGGGATGTCCAGTGTCATCTATTGACCGGACAGGGTCCTTTAGTAGTTTGGCATGGATCAGGGTGTCCTACATGCCCCTCCGCCTCAAATTGATTTCCACCAGTGCTTTCAGTGGTTTGCCCCATGATTATACCGCTCTACTTGTAGAGGGCTTAGGCTTCATGGAGCTACACTCACTTGGTAGAGAGGGCGCCTTTACTCCCAGCAATAGGCCGTTCTGACACCGCAACCTCAATTCTTTCTTCAACTTTTGCAACAGTGCTCCCGTTGTTCCTGCGATGGAGCCTTTTCCGCAGCTTGACTTATTCCTTTGTCTCCCCTCTAGTCGAGGGAAACAGACCAGTATATTCTGTCATTTCAAGCTTTTATCCTTGCCTGCCATGGAAGAGCCTCACCCATCTGGGGCAATGTCCGTTCAGCCTTTGCAAATTGCTCCCCCTTAAGTTGGTACAACAGTACGCATGACTCGCTCCAGACTGAGGGCAGCCCGAGAGGCAGCGATATCAATTGTTGAGGCATGTGCCTCACCAAGTAGGAAGAGACTCCGAAAGGTACCCATACTTAGAAAATATTTTGCATTACTTCCTGGGGTCTTTTACTTTAGTAATCACATAATCTGTTTTTTTTTTTTTTCTTCCCCCCAGGCCATATCACCTTCGAGCCCTAGAGGTTCTTCTACTACCGTCGAAATTTCCTCGGATTTGGACAATGACGACGACCTTCCTATTGCTACAAGGGTCACAAGATTCGGACCTATGGGAGGGTAGTTCCAGATGTTAAAGAAGAACCAAGTGCTGAGGCTGAGCCAGTTGCTGAAGCTGAGCCAGTTGTGGAGGCTGCAGAATATGAACAAGTCCCCCCTGTTGTGGAAGTTTCAACGGGTGGTATAGTTACTGAGGGTGCAGAGCCTCCAAACCCTGCTGATTCTATTCACTTCGACCGTTCCTCTGTCGGCGGAGATGATTTTGTCCCTGAGACCCCAAGGGAAGATCGCGGCGTAAGAGAGCCACTAGAAGTTGCACCACCTCCCTTTGGAGTTGTATCTGGTGGTTCTTTCCATTCTCTTGAGTCTCCATTGGTTCAACAGACTCCACTTCCAAATATCCAAGTGGCTGAGGAAAGTGCAAGTGTAGCGGCTGCTTCTACCGTTCCGGCTATGGTCCCCTTAAATTTAGACCAATTTGCAAAGGTAGCTGTCACTTTAGCCACCCACTGTTACTGCTGTCGCTGGGATCTCTGACCCAGTTGCTTCGGCAACCTCTAAACAGCTGGCAGACTTGTACCCTACTCACTTTCCGGAAGTATCGACTGACCTTGGGGTGTTCCAAAATTTTTATACTGGGATGGATATCACTGTTGTACCAAATCTGAACGTTGGAGACTACCAGATGGATGACCTCTTTTCAGAGCGAGATGATGGTGCAAGCAGCTTTGGTCTTTCTTGCGAGTCCAGATCACCTAGTTGTCACCCAACATCTACCCACTTTAATGTTGCTAGGCAATCATCTTCAGGGGAAGTGCGTCGCCCTCAGACCTTTGGTCGCTCTACCATTCTCCCTCCAGTGATTGAAGCTGGCGGCGGTGTGAGAGAGTCCCCTCAGTCCTCAAAGAAAGTTTTTTTTCTCAACTATTGGGTCTCGTTCGAAGCTGCTCCCACTCTCGCCCGCATCTAGACACTACACCCCAGTACCTTTACTGCTTTTAATGTTCTTGGATCTATGGTGCAAACAGCGTTGCTAGAGTCACTTTCCAGCTTCATTAGTGACCTTGCTACCAAGAAGATTTTGACAACCCCCAGCAAGTTCGTAGAAAGTACTAAGGCAAACCTGAACAGCTTTGAGATGAACAGTTTGGACCTATCGTAGATGAGGGATAGGCTTCAGGCAGTCGATGGTTTCCTTAAGCATGCAGACAATGTGGTGATGATTGCATCCTTGGAGGAGACTCTCAAGGAGTGTAAGCGTGCCTTGGAGCAGCATCGACAGAACTTGGCTCAGTTCAAAGAGAAAGACTCTGCATTGGTTGCCCAATTTCCTCGAGATGTGACCTTGATGGACTCCCTTTTGAAGGGTTTGATTTGATGTGCCTATGACTTTGTTATGATTTCCTCTATTTTGTTTTCTTTACTTTGTTGTTTCATTGCGCCTATGGCGCCTTTTTTTTTTTTCTGCTCCTCTATCATAACTTCTTTTCAAACATTGTAATCATGTTTTGAAAGTTTGACTTTAATAAAAATTGTGGATGTTTTGTAGTATTTTAAATTTCATTTCTTCGCCCTTCTTACATTGCTTTTATACAGTTTCTAAAGATAGGCAAAACTCTTGCAATGAACAAAACTTCATCATGACTAAGCTTTTACAAGGATAAAATTTCACTAAGTATGGAAAACTTTCCTCGCACTAAGTGTATATGAGAGTAACAGGTTTACTAAGTGTATGACACTTTCTTTACACTTTGCTTTGGAAGTATTAACAAAGAAACTTACAACTGTTTTTCCTGGACAAAAAAAAATTAAGAAAAATATTCTTTGACATACTTGGCATTGATAGGGCCAGTTCTGAACCCATCATCTACTCTTGTCAACTTGTAGTACCCCCTGCTGCTTGCCTTAGCAACTTTGTAAGGGCCTTCCCATTTGGGTGAGAACTTGGGGATTGGTTGCCCCCGCATGATTGCGTCCACTATCTTCCATACCAAGTCCCCCTCCTTGAACTAGACTGATTGTAGGCGCGAGCTATGGATTGATGATACTTTTTCATTGCCTGTGAGGCTCGATCCTTTCTTTCTTCGGCTGCCTCTATGTCATTCTTCCTGCTATTTGGAACTAAGTGTGTTGACATAGCCATTCTTGCTGAGGGTACTGTCAACTTAACTGGTAACACAACTTCGGACCTATATACTAGGGAAAATGGGGTTGCTTGAGTTGGCTTCCTCTTTGACGTTCTGTACACCCAGAGTGCCACGGGGAGTTGTTCGGACCATGTGCCCCATGCTTCATCCATCATTTTACTCAATATTCGGATGAGGGTTTTGTTAGTTGCCTCAGCTTGTCTGTTCCCTTGAGGGTAGTATGGACTAGACTTATGGTGCTTGATCTGGTAGGCGTCTAGCAGTCTTCCCACATAACAATTTACAAAGGGAGTTCCATTGTCAGATAGTATTACTTTATGCCAAACCTACAGATTATGTTTTTTTTGATGAAGTTGGCTACTCCTGCCCCATTTGCCTTCCTCATCGGTATAGCCTCTACCCACTTGGTACTAACTTCAGTCACTGCAAGTATCTATCTGTGGCCTTTGGATTGTTGAGGTATAGGACCCTGTAGACACCCCGTTTTTGACCGACCTTAAGACTCAGACGTCACCGATTGAGCGCTCGGTGATGTTGCATATTGTGCTCGTTCAGAAGTCTCAGAGTTGCGGCCGTGCGCCTTGCCTCCGGACTTCCGAACCCTCTCCTGTGCCTTGCCTCGGTTTGCGAACCAGGCTCGGTTTTCTCTGTTTTCTTTCCTGAGGGGAGGGAGAGGTCCCGTAGACTATCTCTCAGTGGCCGTGGGCTACATTTCGTGCCCGTAGGCCATTTTGCCCATTTTGGAGCCCGGTTCCCGGTTTTCGGAGCCGTCAGGCCGTGTGCCTCGGTTCGGGACCGTCTAACCATCTCCGATTCCTCCGGTTTTTGGCATACATCTTATTTACTCCCTTTCAAGGGACACTGGGGTCTTAGATACCCACTTCGTGGCCAAACACCACTTTCGGTGCTTAACGGCCGGTTTTCGGGACCCCGAACTGCGTGTTTTGGCCCCCGAGCATTCGTTTTGCATCGGTTTTTGTTCATTTTTGGCAGGTACCTCTATTTTATCACCAGGAAGGTCACTGAAGGGTGGGAGGCCATCAATTATCTCAGCAACCAGTTATGCTTCTCCGGCGCCCTCCGACGCCCGTTTTTTCTCACTTCCGGGCTAATGTTGAACACCCTAGGGCCATTTTCTTCAAGCCCAAACCACATATTTGTGTTGTACACACATGGGAGGACCCTAAAAATATATGGCCGGCCAGTAACTCCAATTGAACCTTTTAAACCCCTCCTAAAAGTGGCTTGTTCTCTCTCCTATTTTACATTTTCCAAATTTGAACCACATGGTTGTGTTGAGGGGACCTGGGAGGACACCAATATCTGGTGGCCGGCCATTAACTCAACTTGACCCTTTTGACCCCTAGCCGGCCGGCCAGGGGGGGTGGCCGGCCGGCCACCTGCAGCAAAAGTGCCAGGCCGGCCAGCATCCTCAGTGTATGTACTTTACAGCTGTGTGCTGTTTTCCCCCAGAAAATATCTCTATCCGGGGGACCCTTTTGGAGGGAAATAAGGGCTCATTTCCCTCCACTTTGGCCTTGATGGTCCTCTCCCTCTCTTGTCTATATAGAGAGCCTCCCAACTCTAGAGAAGGGGTTGGAAAAATTGCTTCAAGCATATACATACATAGAACTTCATTTCCTTCAAGTTTTGGTGCCATTTCTTCATCATCTTCAAGCTCTACCATCACAACTCCATTCCAGCAGCTAGGAGAGCTTTCCAGCAGCTAAGAGGCTCCCATTCTTCAAGCAAAAGGCAGCCAAGACTTGTCTACAAGGGTAAGTCTCACTTTCCCTCTTTTGTAGCCTATTTTTGCCTCATTTCTTAAGCCTATTTTCTTATTGTTTTGAGCTCCGACCTTAACTGAAACTAGGTCTTTTTTGAGCTATTCTTCATGTTTGTTCAAGGGCTCAACCCTGTTTGAGCCCTCCATCTTGCACTTGTTTCAATATCCTCTTATATGCCATTATTTTGCATTGAATATTTGGCCTATGTTTGATCTGTTTCCGAGCATAATGTAAACTGTAAGAGGGCCTATTTTGAGGCCCTCTTCAACATTGAAGTAGGGCTAAACCTGTTTGGGTCCTTTATCTTGCACTTGCTTCATAATCTCTCCTATTTACCGTAAATTTGCATGATTTGTTTGGCCTACATGTAGTCTGTTTCGGAGCATTTCATGAACTGTGAGTAGGCTTATTTTGTGTCCCTCTACAACATTGTAGAAGGGATCAACCTTGTTGGGGGCCTCCATGTTATACTTGTCATTATACCCCTCTTTGGCCCCCATTTTTGCATGCTTTTTTAGGCCTATCTAGCTTCTGTTTTCGGCCATGAGAAGTACTGAAAATATCCATATTTTGGCCTCTTGTCATGTTTTGTTAAGGGTCCAAGGATGTTTGATGAATGTAAGGCATACCTCATGTTATAACCTTTGTTGCTTCAATCTTGCATGGCATTTCTAGCATGTTTGCATACTGTTTTTGGGGTTGTCATCTACTGTAAATATGCATATTTTTGGCCCCTATTCAGTGTTATAGAAGGGTATTTTTCTGTTTGGGCTTTGCATTTACCATCTACTTCAATACCCCTCTCTTGGCCCCTATTTTTGCATACCATTGTCTGCCCTATCTATGATTGCTGTTTGGCCTTGTTTTCTACTGAAAAAATGCTTGTCTTGGGTCTGCCTTGTTACTGTATTTTCATTCCATGTCCATATTGTGCATGCATTGCATAGCCATAGGCCATTTCGGGTGCCTAATTTCGCATTTCGGGGCCATTTCATGCATCGGGTGTACTTTCGCCTCATTTTGGGACTGTTTTGCATCATTTGTGAGTGCTGAAATCCATTTGCATGTTTGCATATCACTTCCATGCCATTTCATGCCTTAAGGCCATTGCCTCGGTTTGCGTGCCCGTGTGCACGCATTTCGAGGCACTTCATTTTTATCCAACGGCCTCTTATGTGAGTGTGGCTGAGGCTCACTCATGTTAGTGTAAGTCCATTTTGCATTCTTTATGTCATTTTAGCGCCATTGCATTGCGTATGCCATTGCCTCGGTTTGCGTGCCCGTGTGCACGCATTTCGAGACAACTCTTTTTCATCTCACGGCCTCTTATGTGAGGTGTGGCCGAGGTCCACTCATGTCAGTGTAAGTCCACTTTGCATTCTGTATGCCATTTTAGTCTCATTGCATCGTGTATGCCATTGCCTCGGTTTGCGTGCCCGTGTGCACGCATTTCGAGGCATCTCATTTTTCATCTCTCGGCCTCCTATGTGAGTGTGACTGAGGTTCACTCGTGTTGGTGTAAGCCCATGCGACATTGCGTATGCCATTTCCTCGTTTTGCGTACCCGTGTGCACGCATTTCGAGGCATCCCTTTTTCATCTCACGGCTTCTTATGTGAGTGTGGCTGAGGCTCTCTCATGTTGGTATAAGTCCAATTTGCATTGCGTATGCCATTTCATGCCTTAGGATCATTTCCTTGGTGTGTGCGTGCACGTGTGCACGTATTTCGAGGCATTTCATTTTCATAGCATTGCGTATGTTAGGATTGCATATTAGCTGCATTTCATGCATATCATGCATATTGCATCGTGTTCGGGATAGAGGAGTTAGCCCGGGCACGGGAAACGAGACGCGTTTCGTACTCCGAGTGACGGAATGTGTCTCAATTCCCAAGTCACCGACACTCCAGATTACCCATGATGGAGTTAGGTTTTTGTTGTAGCATTCATACGCATTCATCCTATATTGAGTTGTGCAATCCGACTCCTCGGCCATCATGCATCGAGATGCGTGATTGGTGGCACGAGGATCGAGGCATGCATATATTTGTAAAATACATTGCTATGCCCCTTTCCTGCTCTCTGTTGCAGCAAAATGAAGAATCAGCAACTTTTCGGAGCTTGGCACGCATTTCAAGAGCAGGTGCAAACAGAGGCTAATTGGGGCATCCCAGTGGATTTCAGCGCCAAAGCAGCCCGGCATGCATCATTCATCAGAATCAAGGCAGCCCCCTGGCTTGCATGCCAGTTTTACAGTTTTCTTAGTTAATTTGTTAATTAATTAGGAATCTGTATTATTTTGGACTGTAATATTCTTTTATTCGGACTGTATATTTATTTGGACCCTCTGCGCGAGGGCATAATTGTAATAAGTGTGGGTGAGTGTGATGTATATCTTCCAACCCCACGTCTTTCTTCCCTTTTATTTACCAGCTTATGATGGTTAGATATAAGGCATATTTCGCATATTTCAATTAGCATACAGTATGACAGCATGTTTGCATCATTCATCTGTTTTCCACGCACCGGGCTCGGCGCATCATACAAACCGCATTCGTATTTCAATTCCTAATTGAATACGTGTTAGTTGTAGCATCATCATATGCCATGTTTAGAATAGCCGAGCCTACTATAGTAGCATTTTTGCATGTGTTGCATTAAGCATTTCTGCATACTTAGGATCATGCATGATTTCTAATGTAGTTTCTGTTTTGGCTTGGAGTACTCGGTGAGTTTTATGCTTTAGCATCCTTGCATGCGTGTGAGTGACTGCCATGAATAGCATGCTTGCCATGAGGCTATTTGCTTATGTGATATAACTGCCTTGAATGCCTGTGGGTGGAGGTTGAGTTATTTGGATTGGGACAATTCATCAAATGTTTGTTTTAAGCCCACTAGATAGTGGCAACACCATGTTTTCTAAGCCCACCCGAGGGTGGCAAAATCTGCATCTTAAGCCTACCTGTGGGTAGCAAACCATCTTTCAAAAACAAACATGAAATGTTTTATTCCAATTCAGGCGACTCAGTCTATACTTGTATGCTGTGCGCATCACATAGTAACCTAGGCTAATAACCGGAATAAGAACATACAATGTTTTCAAAATAAGATATCATGGTTAGTAGAGGCCGGTCTTTGATCGGGCGAGCGGGGGTGCTCACGAAGTGACCTTCCCCAATCGTACCCAAGTTCCCGAGCCGAGGCAACTTTGGTGATGACGGACACGTGGCCTTTGGCACCGAGTCAGGGTTTCCTAAATTTCCCCATTAAAAAATATTTAGGTGGCGACTCTGTATCTGGCAAAGCAGTCCATGTTTGGCACTTCTTTCAAAAAAATCTGTTTTTAAAACGATTTGCCGGATTTGGACCCTTTGGTTCGAGATTTAGAACCGTGACATTTGAGTCCTTCGAACTGTAGTGACCCAATATCGAACCAGAACGGGGGGGACTCGCACTCCTTCCCCGGGATGCGTTCGGGGACGTCTACAGTTTCTGGCGACTCTGCTGGGGACTTAGAGAACTTGACTCGAACTCGTGATATCTGGTTTTGACTACACTTGTGTGTTTCTTTGCATTGCATTTGCATTGGTGCGCCTAGGACACCGTGTTTGCCATCTGCTATTCCTGAGCGGTTTGCCGGAGGCTTGTCTTGTCAAGGCATGTCCATAAGGCTGATCGGTTACGGGCTCTGCCAGTATGGGAACACAAACCCCGGTTTTACCGGGGCACCCTTTTTGACCATTCGACCTAGTGCATATTCGGATCCATAGTGACCATTCCAAACTAGGACAGGTTGCTTACCCGTTTATAGGTTGTTTGAAACCGCTGCGTGCATAGTGAAACCCTAGTTCCTGACAAAATAGGACAGGGAAACCCTACCCCAACATAGGGGTGTTTGGCTCTCACTTATCTGTTATGTGCTTGTTAGAGTGCGTCTCGACAGGGAATGCATGTATTAGTTTATGGGTTTGGGCATCAGGCCTGCGGGCATCAGTTTTTGAGATTGGGCGTCAGGTCTGCGGGCATCAGCCAGTCATTTGAGAATCAGTTGTCTGCGGATATCAGATTCGGTTTTGGGAAATAGTGATATAGGGACAGTAATCAGTGATTGAGGACAGTGTATACCCAGCTTATCAACCGTGTGTTGTATGCCCGACTGTGTTTTGTGTATTTAATTTAAGCTGTTATGCTGTCCGTTTATCTGGTTATTTATTTCCTTTTCGCTTTATTATCTTTTTGCTAGGGCAGTTTTTAGCACGATTACTTCTGAACCACTAGATACTCCCCAAGCACTTTGGACACGAGGTCGCCGACTCAATCGATCCGAGGATCTGGTTGACGGACATCCAGTGTTCCACTCTCTACCCCCAGTTATCAGAAGAAGGCCGAGGAGGCGTAGTGTGTCAGAACAGGGATTACCGGAACAGAGGGCTACTTTGACAGTAAGCAGTCAGGTTGAGATTTCTGTGTCTGCCATAGAGGTACATTTACCGGTCATTCAGATGGAACAGCAGAATACATCAGGGATTGAGGCGATGATGCGCCAAATGCACGAGAGCATGAAACAGATGCAAGAGGATGCCATCCGCCAAGCGGAATTTTCTAAGCAACAGGCTACAGTTATGGCCCAACAGGCTGAGCTCATTACCAGGCTCCAGCAGCAAACCGGAACATCAACCTCACACCCAGCTCCTCCTCCACCCGGAGCTCCGTTACCCGAGCAGGCATCCACTGGTCAGAATGCCCTGCCAAACCCCCAGAATACCCCCCTGAACACCCAGAACACCCTACCCAATGTCCAGAATATTCAAGAGGACACGAGCCATCCAACGGGGCTGGCTCCGCCCCCGCTTTTGCCTCAACTGTCCAAGAATCTTACACCTGCCAACCATCCGGACTCTCCCTTCGAGTTTGAGATAGACCATACAGCTCTGAAATTGAGCAAACTGGAGAAGCTTTTTAAGAAGTCCCAGGGGGTGAAGGCCATCCCAGACATCGAAGATGGATACACCGATGTGGCTGTAACATTACCAGACAGATTCAAGATGCCACAGATTGATCGTTTTGATGGGTCCGGGGATCCTATGGTCCATCTTCGGCTATTCTCAGACATCCTGCGGCCAATGGGCCTAACCCGACCACAAAAGCTCTCCCTGTTTGGCCGAACTTTGTCGGGTGTGGCAGCCATTTGGTACGCGAAGCTAGAAGATGACGTGAAAAGAAGCTGGGATGAGATGGCTGAGGCCTTCGTTGCACAGTACTCGTACAATACACAGATCGAGATTACAACTCGTGATCTCGAAACGACGAGGCAATAGGCCAAGGAGACTTTCTCAGACTTCGTAACTCGATAGAGGGCAAAGGCATCGATGATGACCTTGAGGCCTACAGACAAAGATCAAATTAGGATGATTGTGCGCAATCTCCAACCAAAACTCATGCAGAAGATGATCGTACTCCCCTTTCCTACCTTCTCAGACTTACACGAGATGGGGGTACAGATCGAGGATGCGATGAAGTAAGGTCTGATTGACCAGGACCGGGAGCAACCCCGGAGGACATTCAACCGCAATAACAACGCAGGCCCGAGTGGCGCTGCAAACACAAGGACTTCGGAGGTCAGTATGGTCACCACCAATCCCCCCCCCCCCAGCCAAGGCCCGTGGCGGCCACCCCCTTTTCCAGTACATCCGGGAGTAGTACCCAAGCCCCGAGATTCCAGCCCAGAGGCCAAAGAACCTTTACTCCACTATACATGCCTTTGTCCAAGGTTCTGGGGGTCTTGATTAGAAAGGGACATCTAAAACCCCTGGAGCCGAGGCCGCCACCAAATCCACTCCCCCCTTCTCACAACCCAGCCAAATACTGTGCCTACCACCAGCAGCACAGTCATGATACTGACCATTGTTTCAGGCTGCGTCACGAGGTTCAGGACCTCATCGACAAAAATATTATTCTACCTCCCGAAAGACCCAACGTCACAACCAACCCACTCCCTACTCATAACCAAGATCCACCACCCAAAAGAGTCAACCTCATCCAAACTGGGGTCGTATCCTACGATCCTAGTATCTACATTACTCCCTCCCACCTACCCAAGCCGGAGGTGATCCTTCCCGACTGCACTGACTTGTGCACGTTGGACACCTTCACAACCCAATCCGAGTCAAAGGTGGTGACCACTGAAGACGGAATAAGGCGGGTTTCAGAGGAGAACAGAGTTGTTGAGTCTGGGGTCAAGCGGTCTGGGAATTACGTTGGGGGAGCCTATGATCCAAGCGAATACATTTTATCATTGGGCCAGTCTGAGCTGAGTGTGGGGTTGCCAGAAAAAGCTGAACTGTGCATGATTCAGGGGGACAGACTTGAACAGGGGGCAGATGATCTAGCAACAGTGGAGGAGGACTTCGCCAACCTCCAGTTCTTCAACGACCAAGAATCAGGAGATGCAACAATCAATTGGTTTGAATATGAGGAGTCGGCGGAGGCCACCGGGTGGTTAGATGATCAGCTTGATATTGTGGAGTTTCAGCCAGAGCAGAGCAGAGCCCGGCAGGGGCGAGGGTATCAACTGTGGCCGGAAGGGCCAAGAGTCAGAATGGATTGCCGGAGAGCGTCGGTACAAAGAATTCCGCTCGGGACTTAAGCATTGTGGATGCAAAGACAATGGAACAACAAACTGCAGCAACGCAGACAGAACAGGAGAAGTTTTGGGATTCCGAGAGAATCAGAAAGGCAAAAGCCCATGAAGGGGCTGAGAATGTTGTGGGCATAAGAACAGAACATGCTGCGAGCATATGGGATGAAGGTACTGAGAGCACGAATCTGCCAGAACCAGACAGGTGTCTTTTGGATGCTAACGGGATGTGGTGGGAAGACGACGACTTATGTCTTGCCCACACAGACGAAGATTGGGGAGTAAATCAACCAGACAGCACCTGGTACCTCGATGAGGTGGACCACATGACCAGGAGTGGGCGGTACTTCAAGCCCCCGCACCTAGACCAACCAGAAGCATCTGGTAAAGACAAGGAAGCTGAGAAACAGAGAGAGAGACAAATTGAAGAAGAAGCTGTGCTGAGGCAGTTGAAGAAGATACAAGCAGACATCTCCATCTGGGGACTGCTTATGGCTTCACGGGTACACAGACAGGCTGTCCTATCTGCCATGGACAAGGCCAAACTCTCAATCGATACTACACCAGAGCAACTGGTCGGGCTGGTTTTTCCGGGAGGGGGTTCCCCGGCATTAACCTTTTCGGACAAAGAGCTGCCGCCTGAGGGCGTGAATCATAACAAACCTCTCTACATTTCCGTGGAATGTAGAGACAAGTGGATACCGGTGGTACTTGTTGATACTGGGTCTGCCATCAATGTCTGCCCAGCCAGAACAGCGTATGCAATCGGGTTGAAGCCCGCGGACTTCGTCCCAACCACTCAGGTGATCAAAGCATACGATAATACAAGTCGAGAGGTGATGGGGACTGTCAAAATCCAAACCAAGGTTGGGCCTGGACAGCACGAGATAGATTTCCATGTCTTGGAGGTCCCCACAACTTTCAATCTGCTTTTGGGGCGACCGTGGTTACACCAGGTGAAGGCCGTCTCGTCTACTCTGCATCAAATGGTGAAATACCCCTGTGGAAAGGGAGTAGCCATTGTGCTTGGGAATTCATCGATCCATCCACCTCCGGAGGTATCCACACCAGTCTTAGAGATTGAGCATGGCATGGAAGACGTGTTTATCTCAGGATTCACTTTGGCTGAGGCCCAGGTAGTACAGAATATCATGGCTATGAATGAGGGAGTGTACGTTAGTGCTCAATCCGTCTACCTCATGAACAAGCAATAGCACATCCCTGGGATGGGATTGGGAAAGAGCGGCAAGAAAGGCGTCGCAACATTGGCCGAAGTGCCACACAACCCGCATACCTTTGGACTGGGTTATCTGCCCACCAAAGAGGACTGGGTGAGGAAAGGAAAAGAAATGGCCGGAAGAGCCAGAGCAAAGCAGGCTGGGAAGCCATTCGACTTGATGCATAGGCCCATCCAGGGCACCCTGAACGGACGCTTCGTCCGGGAGGGGGAGGATTTTCCATTTTGCGGCTTCCCAGAACCGTGGATAAACGCGGAGAAGAAGCGCGTGCCAGGCTTCGAAATCTTCTTCGACCTGCAACTACCCGAGGAGGATGTTTCCGAAGAGCAGACGGACCCATCAGCTGAGGTTGAGCAGTATAGGGCAGTGGATCCTGAGGGCACAGAATTTGAAATGGGGGTAGCGCTGGCATGTCTACTCTCTGATCCTCCGATCGACCATAAGTGCTTGGGGGATAACTCCGAGGTTTCCATGATTGGGGATGAAACGGCTGCGAGCCAACCAGCAGCTATCTTGGATGCATCTATCGTACCCTCTCTCGCTTGGCAGTACGAGGAGGGATTTTTTCCCAGCAGCACCGGGTCAGGTAGTGAGCCGGAATCTGATTCCACCGAGTCTTGTGAGTCGGAATCAGGTTCCAGCTCGACTGAGTCTGAGTCTGGTACTCCTGGGGATGTTAACCCGGATGCCACAGTCCTGTTTGGGTCGTCTTTTTTCCTTTTCATTTGAGTCTGTTGTAACCGATGAATTGGACGATCTGGCTGTGCCTAATGAGAATGAACTATCTGTGGTTTCCGAGTACTTTTCTGTGCCCCTAATTTATTGCATTAATTCAGACTTTCAAAATTTTGATGAAAACGAAGAGGACGAAGTTCCTCCGGTTTTACAACGTTTAATTGAGCAAGAGCAAGAGAGATTTGTTAAACCATTAATGGATGAAATCATTACCGTGAACATTGGTACTGAGGAGGACCCGCGGCTGGTCCAGATCGGGTCCACGTTGTCTTCGGAGGAACGCGAGCGACTAGTCGCTTTATTAAAAGATTTCAAAGATGTTTTCGCGTGGTCCTACGAAGACATGCCTGGAATCGATCCTAAGATTGTACAGCATCGGATGCCCCTTGACCCCGAGGCCCGACCTGTCAAGAAGAAACTCAGAAGGATCTGCCCGGACTGGGCTCTCAAGATTAAAGAAGAGGTCACCAAGCAAATCGACGCAGGCTTCCTGCTGGTATCTGAATATCCGACTTGGTTGGCCAACATTGTTCCGGTGCCGAAGAAGGACGGCAGGATCCGGGTGTGTGTGGACTTCAGGGATTTGAACAGAGCTAGTCCGAAGGACGACTTCCCCTTACCGCACATCGATGAGTTGGTAGATTTCACAGCAGGGCATGCATTGCTCTCATTTATGGATGGCTTCTCAGGATACAACCAGATAGTGATGGCACCAAAAGACAGGGAAAAGACTGCATTCACCACCCCGTGGGGGACATACTGCTATAGGGTAATGCCGTTTGGGTTGAAGAACGTTGGAGCTACTTATCAACGGGCCGCGACCACAATATTACATGATATGATCCACAAAGAGGTAGAGGTGTATGTGGACGACATGATTGTCAAGTCCAAAGAAAGAGAGGGCCACTACACCGCCTTGCATAAGTTTTTCCAAAGGATCAGGGAATTCCGGTTGCGGCTGAACCCTAAAAAATGTACGTTTGGTGTTACAGCGGGAAAAATGCTGGGGTTTCTGATTACACAAAGGGGCATCGAAGTCGACCCTTCCAAAATCAAGGCCATCCTAGAAATGCCCCCACCAAGGACTGAAAAGGAGGTGAGAGGCTTTCTGGGTAAAGTGCAATTCATAAGACGGTTTATCTCAAAATTAACCTTGACTTGTGAACCACTTTTTGGTCTCCTGAAGAAAGGAAAGAAGTTCCAATGGGATGGCCGATGTCAAGCTGCGTTTGAGCAGATTAAAGAGTATCTACAGAACCCGCCCGTTTTATCGCCACCAGAACCGGGGAAACCATTGATTTTGTATCTGTCAGTGATGGAGACCACGATGGGCTGCATGCTTGCTCAAGAATCAGAAGACAAGGTGGAGAAAGCCATCTACTATTTAAGCAAGAAAATGCTGGAATATGAGACCAGATATACATCGCTGGAAAAGGCTTGCTTAGCTCTGGTATGGGCTACCAGGAAGCTGCGGCACTACTTGTTAGCTCACTCCGTAATGTTGGTTTCACGACTCGATCCCATCAAATATCTTTTCGAGAAACCAGCGCTTACGGGTAGGCTAGCTCGTTGGTTGCTGTTGCTCTCCGAATTTGACCTCAAGTATGTCACACGCAAGTCAGTGAAGGGAAGAGCAGTAGCAGAGTTCCTTGCCGACCATCCGGTTGAGGGGGATGAAGCAGTGGAGTATTTGTTCCCAGATGAAGCCATTTTGCATATCGACGATGAAACTTGGACGATGTACTTTGACGGAGCGTCAAATCAACATGGGTATTGGATAGGAGTGTTGCTGATAGCGCCCGACAATTCCCGTATCCCTCTAGCCTTCAAACTCCGGTTCAAAGTCTCGAACAATGAAGCGGAATATGAGGCGTGCATCGCTGGCCTAGAAGCAGCCCTGGAACTAGGGGCAAGACGGCTGGACGTCATTGGGGACTCGAACCTCGTTGTGTCTCAAGCTAAAGGAGACTGGAAAGTAAAAGAGGAAAAGATGATGATGTATCACCAAACCTTGGATTTGCTAATTCCTCGGTTTGAGAAGCTGAGTTTTACTCATCTACTAAGAGAGAACAACAGGTTCGCAGATTCTTTAGCAACTCTATCATCCATGATAGACATCCCGTGTGGAGTCCGGATGCGTCCAGTCATCATTGACCAGAAATTTGCACCAGCCTATGAGTCGATTGCAGCCATAGATGAAGTTCAGGACGAACACCCTTGGTATTACGACATTTGGAATTTCTTGGAGAAGGAAGCATACCCGCCAGGGGCAAATGCCAAGGACAAAAGGGCAATAAGAAGATTGGCCGTTCAGTTCATCATCTGTGGGGGTAAGCTGTATAGAAGAGGTCATCTGGGAATGCATAAATTGTGTGTTGATGCCGAAGAGTCAAAAAGTCTAATGGAAGCCATCCATGGAGGGGAATGTGGAGCACATATGAATGGGGTAATGCTAGCACGGAAGATTCTCAGACAAGGTTACTACTGGTCCACCATGGAGGAGGATTGTATTGGTTTTGTTCGGCGATGCCATAAATGTCAGATCCATGCAAATCGCATGAACATCCCGCCATCAAAGCTGTACAACATGACTTCGCCATGGCCATTTTCAGTCTGGGGAATTGATGTGATCGGAGCTGTCACGCCAAAGGGGTCGAATGGACATGAGTTCATCTTGGTAGCGATAGATTATTTCACAAAGTGGGTTGAGGCCCAATCTTATGCGGTGTTGAAGGCTTCGCACGTTGCAAAGTTTATCAGAAACAACATCATCTGTCGCTACGGAGTCCTAAACAAAATAATTTCAGACAACGGTTCCCACTTCAAGAAGGAAGTGATAGACTTGTTGGAAAAATACAATGTGGCTTTTCATAAGTCATCTACATACCGGCCGCAGACCAATGGAACGGTTGAGGCCGCCAACAAGAATATCAAGCGCATACTGCAGAAGATGGTGGAAACCTACCGGGACTGGCCAGATAAGCTGCCGTTTGCTCTGTGGGGCTACCGAACTTCAATCAGAACTTCAACTGGGGCGACTCCGTATTCATTGGTTTATGGGATGGAGGCCGTTCTACCTACTGAGATTGAGGTTCCGTCATTACGAGTATTGGCTGAATGTCAAATAGCCGAAGCGGATTGGCAGCAAAATAGATTTGAGGAACTCATGCTCTTTGATGAAAGAAGACTGAAAGCACTGTACCACATTCAGGCCTATCAACGAAGAATTGCCCGGGCTTTTAACAAGAAGGTTAAGTCCAGGAATTTAAAGGAAGGAGATTTGGTACTCAAGGACAACCGAGCTCCCATCCACGACCCAAGGGGCAAGTTCAGACCCAATTGGACTGGTCCCTATATCATCAAGTCAATCTGGTCAGGTGGAGCTGTGGTTCTGATGGATCTAGATGGCTTAGAGTTTTCACAACCGATTAATATGGACAAGTTGAAGAAATACTACCCTTGAGAGGCTCGCTAGGCCGAAAACCCGAAAGGACGACCTAGGCAAAACTCCGAGCACAAAAAATTTGAAAATATAAAAACTGAGCTCGCAAGGTTGAAAACCCGCAAAGGGCGGCCTTGGCAAAAGTTAGAGCGCAAAAGGAGAGTAAAAATACCCGAGCGAACCTAAGCCTGAACTACGTAAGGCTTGATTCCCGTCTTTGGGATACGTAGGCAGCTTCATCCTGAAGTTCAGCCATAAACATTTTTCCCGATCAACTTTGTCCATTTTGATCATCTCAGTCATCCTTATCCATCAGCATTCATCGTAATCTCTGGTGCAGTGCTATTCAGACTAGGGGCAACTTTCCGTTGCCAGGAGGTGTTGTGGTACCATTCAGACTAGGGGCAACTTTCCAGTTGCTGGGATCCGGGGTTGTGCATCTCAGTGACAAATCTCAGGCATGTCCAGTTCTGATCCATATCGAAAATAGTTTTGAAAAGTTTTAATAAAAGTTGACTTTGTTCAAATTAATCTTTTCACAACTAAGACCATTTTTGGACCAAAGCGGAAAATTTTCAGTACCACAACCTTCAATTTCATTGATTTCAAAACAGAGTTCTCTTGCTCTTGCATACAATTGAAGTTGCTTTTTTATTACATTCATAACGAAAACTTGAAAGTACTAATACGGCAATAAACCTAGGGCATAATCAAGTCAGGTGTCCCTGCGCCCCCTCCCAGAGCTGGTTGAAGCTTCCGATGCCGACCTAGGCCCAGTCTGTGCCTCCTCATTGAGCCAATCCCAGCACTCGTCGGACAAAGCATAACTAAAAGTAGGGGCGGGGGCCAGGAGCTCTCTAATTCTCCACGCTGCGGCCTGCCGAGCCAGCTGTGCGCCTCGAACCAGGAATGTAGCCGGATACTCTATCCCCTCTGGTGGGCAAGTCTGATCACGGCCGAACTGGTGCAGAATACGAAATGGGAAATAGAATACACAGTGAGTCAAGCCGATCAGCCGAACCCCGACCTGTCGGGACATGCTGAAGCTCATCGCCGGGAGATTAAGCCAAGGGCAATGCCAAGCAATGCGATCTGCTGACACATTACACATCCATTCAAACCACCATCCCTCATCAGGGGCGTCGACTAAGCGTGGTCGGAAGAAGTAGCCGCGGGCTGAGTAAGCAGGGCAAGAGTCCACAACTTGCAGTTTGTCCATCAACCATATCTGGGGAGGGATGAAAAATGAGAGAATAAAGAATAGAGAGATGTGCGATGAGAGAAAAGTAAGATAAGGGTCTTGTGAGAAAAACTGAGCCTGAGGGTCGAGTGATGTGAGCAAATACATGTGTGAGATCGGGTGGGAAACATTACCTGTAGTAGTAGTGGACTCCCTGCAAATCTGGTTGTCTCCCGACGGTAGAAGGCATCCAGGCCCATCAGTGTCTCGGCCAATGTCATGGCGATGCAACTCTTTCCCTCTTTCAAGCCTTGAGCAACTTCAATCAGACGGACGCTGGATCCTCCAAAGCTCGAGGCAAACAGAAAATGAGATAAAATGCACAAACAGAGAGCATGTTGTCGGAAGCCTTGCCAATGATGGTCGCTGCGGTCACCAGCATCGGAGAATCGGTAGACCAAACTCGGGATATCCAACATTCCGTTACAAATCAGAGACCGAGCGTCATGCGCGGAGAGCCCGCACATCCGCCCTAAGTATTGAGCGTAGCCAAAGTTGAGTTGGGGCAAGAGTTCCTTGCCGCGCTCGGATTCCAGCAAAACTTGAAAATCTTCAAAAGTGGGACATACCTCTTGACCGCCGAAGCTGAAAACGTGCATCACCGGGTTCCAAAACTTCGCCGTGGCGTGGAGGAAAGGAAGGTGCAGTGGAGTGCGGCTCAACGGGAATAGTGCATTTAAGCCGAAACCTCGGAAGTTCAACTTTTCCGAGCCATCTAGAGAAGAGATCCAAGATGTGAGATTTTCTGAGAGAAATGCCTCCATTTTTGTGCAAAGCAGTGATGAAATGAATGAATCTCGAAGTTGGAGCTTTTATAGAGGAGAAAACACTATTCAGGGGACAAGTGTCAAAATTCTGGAGGCTGCAGAGAAAAGTGGCCGGCCGGCCACCTATTCTAGCAGGCCGGCCACCTATGGCTCTCCAAAAGCAAAGTGGGGCCCACCATGCTCATTGGTCCTATTTACCCTCCGGAAGGAAATTTGAGGCATCTCGATGCATCGGGAATGTCAAAGGCCTCCATTTCTCTCAGTTTCGGATGCGTTCCGTCACCCAGATCATCTGAATGTACGCTTTGTTTTGTCCATTGAGTTGTTGTTTTGCTTATCGAGTTGTCGTTTTGTTTATCGAGTTGTAAGTTTTGTCGAGCTGTCACATTTGGTGTTTTGAGTTGTTACTTTTTTGTTTACGCAATTTTGTTAAGTCTTGTTTATCGAGTCGTTAACATTGTTGTATTTTGCTTATCGAGTTGTAAACTTGTTAAGATCTTGTCTTTTCTTAACGAGTTGAGTTGTTTGTTTTGTTGTGTCGACTCATTATCTGACTCGGTGAATACACAGTGCGCACATTTCCATTCGATTTTATTTTTGTGCAAAATGACGCGATGCGATGCTAAGACTTTCAAATACAAACATCCTTTTCAAAAGCTGTTTCATTCCATCATGTTTTACAACAAATAAAGGTACGAGTTTTACAGGAAATAAAACTGTCTGATAATCTGCAAAGTGCTACAAACTACTAGCAAAAAGTAAAATAAAGCAGGAAACAACATCAATGCCAGGGCCCCTCATCATCTTCTGCGGGACAACCTCTACACCATCATCGCCATCCGGGTCGGAGCTGTCATCCTCAGGATCCCCCTCAGCCTCGCCTCCACTTCCGGAACCAAGGCCGGAACCCTCCTCCTCAGCGGATGTATCCGATTGACGGTCTGCGACCTCCTCCTCCTCATCCTCATCGGGCTCTGGCTCTATAACATGAGCCCTACGTTTGTGAGACGACCCCGCTCCTCGAGCCCCTCGAGACGGCCTAGATGGCCCAGCTCCTCGAAAAGGCCTAGATGGCCCAGCTCCTCGGGACGGCCCAGATGGTCCAGCACCTCGAAAAGATCCAGACGGTCTACCTCCCTGAGAAGGCCCAGGCGGTCTAGTCTGTGGCGGAGTATATACAGGAGGCATCTGAAAATGAACAGTTCAATACATCAGTTCAAATATGAAAACCAGATGAAAGTACAGCATGTGAGTGAGGTGTGTGTCAGATGTACTCTACACAGCCTATCAATGCAGTAGAATGTGCAAAACCAGCATATCATCAGGAGTATGATAAATAACAGAAAACTAAAGGGTACCTGGAAGCCCATGATAGACATCTGCGTCTCTCTACACAGGACCATCCCCTCAAGTGAGGCTACCATCTCGAGCATCTGATCTATGTACTCCCGGGGTGGCTATAGCTACAAGCTCAAGTCGTCAATGAATAAGCAACTGCCAAAATGTCTGTGTGATAAATGGAAAGTGATGGAACATACCGGTGGTGAGTCAGGATCACTGACATATCTGTGACCAGACATCGGAGGCTCTATAGGGATCGGAATCGGAGAAGTAGTCCCATACTGCCACCCCATCAACTCGGTCGGCATGTCTGGCCACCCAGGATGATGAAGAGTCGGAGGGATCGGGGGAATCGATCCGCGTCGACCTCTGGACGTACCAGCCTTGCTGCTAGAAGGGATGTCCGTAGCACGAGCCCGACTCGAAGAGGGTACATCGGCAGACCTCCGTGGCGGAGCACGCACTCCCGTCAAGGGAGGCATCAGATATGTATGACGATAAGTGGCGTAGTCCCCCTCCGTAAGATGCAGCAAAGCATCGGTGCCCTGCATAGCGCTAATGACCTCCTGGGTAGAGAGTCTGTCAGCAGTCCGCATAGTGGCTGGAGGTGCTGCAGGAGGATCCTGAGAAATGTATCCCCACACCTGACGCAGAAAGCATTCCCCCAGGAACCATGCCCTACCAACCGGCCCCTCGAGCAGGATCCTGTACTGGGAGGTGCCCGATCCTCCGGCATACTGGAATCGGAGACCATCACCCAAGACTGCCCAGGGCTGCCACGTGATCTGCGGATAACCAGTGCATAAATCAATCAGAAATCGGGAATATACAAGGCAGATCAAAGATGAAAACAGCAGAAAACTGAGAGTTCTGAAACACCTCTGTCGTTCGCACGGTGTCAAAGTACTGTCGCAGATAGAGGAGAGTCTCTCGGGGGTCTCGGTCGGTGCTCGCCCTCGAATACCAAGGAATACGGGGTCATGAGGGGCCCTGCCACCACCATCTCCGGGGCTAATGTCGGAAAATATACATAGACCCATAACTGTGGAAAACAGTGCAAAATGTGAATACAAAATGCTGAGTGCAAAATATAGGATGTAAAGTGCGCCGTGTGTGCAATGAACAAGTAATGAGGAGCAGAAATGTAAATCAAGAAGACAGAACGTACCTCCCAGGCTCGCCAGTAGCCACCAAGTAAGTCTCCCTGCCTGCGGGAGGTCGCGCTCATATAACAGTAAAGGGTAGCCAGGCCGGCGTCGCCCCAGTCGTACCGACTGACCTGTGATAGGTCCACCAGGGCACTCAAAAGATACAACCCGACAGTGTTCCCCCTATCTGCAAACAGAGTGGTGCCAAAGAGGAACATAAGGAAACCACGGGCGTACTGCTCAGCCTCCGCAGGAGACTCAGGCTCCATCTCCGGCCTCCGAAAATGGGAAGAGAACCAGGTGTACCGGACTCTCCCGGAAGCTCTGTCCGCAGGCGGGCGGGCTCCCAATAGATGCAACCAAGCGGCCTCCCACTCGCCCATATCCTCGTCGTAAGGAATGGGCCAACCTCCTATGTCTAGGCCGGTGAGTACAGCAAAATCTAGCGGGGTCATAGTCAGATCCCCGGTGGCAGAAAAATGGAAGGAATTGGTGGTGTCCCACCACCTCTCCACCAAAGCTCCCAACAGAGTCCTACTGGCAGGACAGCGTGATAATCCAACGCAGAAGGCCCCGAACCCTGCTAGATCAACTAAGTCCCGGATAGCCTCCGGAAGCTCAACATACCAATCCCTAGCTGCAGTGGAGCCATACCCCCGTACCGTGCGAGAGCCAACCTGCATTCAGAATGAATACACGTTTCAGCAAATCAAATGAATGAGCTGTGTGCAAATCAAATGAATGAGCTGTGTGCAAATCAAATGAATGAGCTGTGTGCAAATCAAATGAATGAGCTGTGTGCAAATGAAATGAATGAGTTGTGTTCAGTGGGCTGCGTGTTCACCTGTAACTGGGCTGCGTGTTCAGTAAATTGGTATTTGGGCTGTGTGTTCAAATTTCAAAATCAGTGGGCTGCATGTTCACCTGTACCTGGGCTGCGTGTTCAGTAAATTGGTATTTGGGCTGCGTGTTCAAATTTCAAAATCAGTGGGCTGCGTGTTCACCTGTAACTGGGCTGCGTGTTCAGTAAATTGGTATTTGGGCTGCGTGTTCAAATTTCAAAATCAGTGGGCTGCGTGTTCACCTGTAACTGGGCTGCGTGTTCAGTAAATTGGTATTTGGGCTGCGTGTTCAAATTTCAAAATCAGTGGGCTGCGTGTTCACCTGTAACTGGGCTGCGTGTTCAGTAAATTGGTATGTGGGCTGCGTGTTCAAATTTCAAAATCAGTGGGCTGCGTGTTCACCTGTAACTAGGCTGCGTGTTCAGTAAATTGGTATTTGGGCTGCGTGTTCAAATTTCAAAATCAGTGGGCTGCGTGTTCACCTGTAACTGGGCTGCGTGTTCAGTAAATTGGTATTTGGGCTGCGTGTTCAAATTTCAAAATCAGTGGGCTGCGTGTTCACCTGTAATCTGGGCTGCGTGTTCAGTAAATTGGTATTTGGGCTGCGTGTTCAAATTTCAAAATCAGTGGGCTGCGTGTTCACTTCAAATATCTGGGCTGTGTGTTCAGAAAATCAAAATTTAGGCTGCGTGTTCAAATTTCAAAATCAGTGGGCTGCATGTTTACTTCAAATGTCTGGGCTGTGTGTTCAGAAAATCAGAGTTTGGGACTGCGCGTTCTACTCTCAATCAATGTGGACTGTGTGTTCAGAAAATTAGAGTTTGGAACGGTGTGTTCTACTCTTAGTCAGTGTGTGCCGTGTGTTCACCTTCAAATTCGGGCTGTGTGTTCGACAAACCAGTGTTTGAGCCGTGTGTTCAATTCTTAACTAATGTGTGCCATGCGTTCGCCATCAATAAATGAGCCGAGTGTTCAGAAATTCAAATGTTTAAGCCACATGTTCAGGATGCAAGCAAAGTAATATGCCATAGGCTAGACTGTGTGTTCAAGCATGGCAAAGGCACGAAATACGAGAAAAATGCAGAAAATAAAGTAAAATACCTCTCGCGCCTCGTGAGAAAGGTGATGCTCCGGCTCTCGCAGAAGTAGATCCCCAGGTGCCCGATCATTGAAGTCAGTGAAATGACGAAAAATGGCCCGTGGAAGGACGTGCACTGCTGGAGCGTATCGATCGGGAATAAAAGGTCGGACCCTCGGGGGTAACGTCATAGCATCAAAATAATCCCCGGCACCTGGAGGACCTCCGCCGTGAGGGAAATTTCCCGCCATTTCAGAAAATCTGCAAAAGGAGCAAAAATGAGCAAAAATGAGCCAAAATTGGAAAAAGTCAACAAAAGTCAACTCCCGGGAAATGGAAAAGTCAACAAAAGTCAACTCCCGAGAAAATCTCCCAAATATTGAGACAAACTTACCTCAAGTGGTGAAAATGAGAAAAGAAGCCCCGAAATCAAAATTTAATCGGTCCAAAGTGCTTAAAACTGAAAGATTTCGCGAAAACAACTTGCGTGGGAGGCTGAAAAACGCGTATAAAGTGCAGATCTGAAGGAGAAAATGGTTTGGGAGGCAAGAGAGGAAGATTTCGCAGCTGTGGGTGTGATCTCGGAGGCATTGGATGAGGGAATATAATGAAAATGAGGCGAAAAGACAAAAAAGTCCCCGGATTTGGGCAGGTGGCCGGCCGGCCACCTTTTCTGGCTGGCCGGCCTTCCTCTTTTTGGTTTCTGGCCGGTGACCTCCCCTAGGGCAACCACCTGGCCGGTGGTGATCCCCACATGCTCCCCTAGGTCTCTGCAAATTTTGAGGAAGATTGGAGTTCCCGGGACCTGAAAAAGTTCAAGGAAAGTGCACTCTTTGGCGTGAAATTGCTTCGCCGGAACTTCACCTGCAATTCCTGACGTGTGTCTCATCATTACTCATCAAAATCAGGGTGTATCCTTTTTGAACATGTTGTAACCTCTCCGGGAGGTGAATCAGAGGCCTTGATCGAGTCACCTTCGCCGAAACGCGCGTTTCCTTGCTCGTTGTTTCGCAACATATGCGCATCCTGATTTATGCTTGTTTTGCATTATTGTGCACATTACTTGCATTCTCATGAGTATCTTGCATTGTCATACACGTTTTCTTGTTACTACCATACCTCTGTGCTTGAGCATGCGTTGTCACGCACGTTCCCTTCTCGCATTGCGATGCATTCACTCGCCGACACTGCGTGTGTCAAACTTTCGGAATCACAGGAATCACATTGAATATATGTTGTTAGCATATTGTTCTTGTTGAATTTCTCTCTTTTGTAGGCACGATATTGTATGTACGGTTCATTTGAGGCTGTGCGACCACACGAATCGCGCAGGTATTGTATCCTCTTCGTGTGAGACGTGACGAGAGTTGAATAAACTCTCCGCATTCCTAACTGCATGAAATGTAGTTGTTGCTTTGCATTCTTGCTTAAAACTGTTGCATCTATTTGCGAATACTTGCTTCATTACAGCTTGCTGCATTTGCGTGATCATCTGGCTCTGTGCATATCGCTTTGCATTTTGCCCCCTTTGCCTGCGGGCACATAACTCTATGCATCTTGTATGATTGTCTAAGTCTTCGGCCTTGTCAAAAATGAGTCGTCTCTGGGCTTTGACATTCACTCCCGTCATTTCGTGACTTCCGAGTTCTGTCAAAGAGGGGCAACTGTAGACACCCCATTTTTGACCGACCTTAAGACTCAGACGTCACCGATTGAGCGCTCGGTGATGTTGCATATTGTGCTTGTTCAGAAGTCTCGGAGTTGCGGCCATGAGCCCTGCCTCCGGACTTCCGAACCCTCTTCTGTGCCTTGCCTCGGTTTGCGAACTAGGCTCGGTTTTCTCTGTTTTCTCTTCCTGAGGGGGGAGAGGTCCGGTAGACCATCTCTCAGTGGCCGTGGGCTACATTTCGTGGCCGTAGGCCATTTTGCCCATTTCGGAGCCTGGTTCCCGGTTTTTGGAGCCGTCAGGCCGTGTGCCTCAGTTCGGGACCGCCTAACCATCTCCGATTCCTCCGGTTCTTGGCATGTATCTCATTTACTCCCTTTTGAGGGACACTAGGGTCTTAGATACCCACTTCGTGGCCAAACGCCACTTTCGGTGCTTAACGGCCTATTTTCGGGACCCCGAACTGCGTGTTTTGGCCCCCGAGCATTCGTTTCGCATCGATTATCGTTCGTTTTTGGCAGGTACCTCTGTTTTATCACCAGGAAGGTCACTGGAGGGTGGGAGACTAGTAATTACCTCAGCAACCAGTTATATTCCATTTTCGCCCTCCGGCGCCCGTTTTTCTCACTTCCGGGCTAATGTTGAACACCCTAGGGCCATTTTCTTCAAGCCCAAACCACATATTTGTGTTGTACACACATGGGAGGACCCTAAAAACATATGGCCGGCCAGTAACTCCAATTGAACCTTTTGAACCCCTCCTAAAAGTGGCTTGTTCTCTCTCCTGTTTTACATTTTCCAAATTTGAACCACATGGTTGTGTTGAGGGGACCTAGGAGGACACCAATATCTGGTGGCCGGCCATTAAATCAATTTGAACCTTTTGAACCCTAGTCGACCGGCCATAGGGGGTGGCCGGCCGGCCACCTGCAGCAAAAGTACCTGGCCGGCCATACTCCCCTCAGTGCATACTTTACAGCTGTATAGCTGTTTGTCCCAAAAGATCTTGGTATCCGGGGGATATTTTGGAGGGAAGCACTTGGGTGCATTTCCCTCCACCTTTACACCCCTCTCTTGGTCCATATAAGGAGCCTTCCAGCTCTGTCCCTAAGGTTAGAAAACTTTCTTGGAGCATACACATACATATCCATCTCTATCTCTCTCATTCTTCTCAAGTTTGGTGCCATTTCTTGATCACTACCAAGCACCACCACCACCACTCCATTTCCAGCAGCAAGGGAAGGTTTTTCCAGCAGCTAAGAAGCCACCAACTCAAGCCAAGAAGCAACAAAAGTATTGGCCTTCAAGGGTAAGCCATTTTCCCTCTTTTGTAGCACATTTTTGTATCACTTTTCTAGCCTTCTTGCTTACTGTTTTGGGCTCCGACCCTAACTGAAGTTAGGCATATTTTGAGCCCCTCTTCAACATTGAAGAAGGGCTCAACCTTGTTTGGGACTTTCTACTACTACTTGCCTCAATATCATCTTGTATGCCATTATTTTGCATGAAATTTCTAGCCCCTGTGTGTTCTGTTTTCGAGCATCATGTAAACTGTAAGTGGGTCTATTTTGATCCCCTCTTCAACATTGAAGAAGGGCTCAACCCTGTTTGGACCCCCTATCTTGCACTTACTTCATAATCTCTCCTATTTACCGTAAATTTGCATGATTTGTTTGGCCTACGTGTGATCTGTTTTGGAGCATTTCATGAACTGAGATTGTTCTTATTTTGAGCCCCTCTTCAACATTTAAGAAGGGCTCAACACTGTTTTCACACTCCATGTGTCACTTGCTTTGAATCCATGTTTTACCCTTGTTTTTGCATGCTTTGCTAGCCCATTTTGCTTCAGTTTTTGGACCATGATCATAACTGAAGGTGGTAATTTTTTACCTTCTTAACATGTTTCATTAAGGGTCTTTGCTGGTTTGATGAATGTTTGGCCTACTTCATGTTATAGCCTTTGTTGGCCTCAATCTTGCATGGCATTTCTAGCATGTTTGCATACTGTTTTTGGGGTTTTCATCTGCTGTAAATATTCATATTTTTGGTCCTTCTTCAGTGTTATAGAAGGGTATTTTGCTGTTTGGGCTTTGCATTTACCATCTACTTCAATACCCCTCTCTTGGCCCCTATTTTTGCATGCCCTTGTTGCCCTATCTATGCTTGCTGTTTGGCCATGTTTTAGACTGGAAAATGCTTGTTTTGGGGCTGCCTTGCTACTGTATTTTCATTCCATGTCCATATTGTGCATGTATTGCATAGCTATAGGCCATTTCGGGTGCCTAATTTCGCATTTCGGGACCATTCCTTGCATTTGGTGCCATTTCGCCTCATTTCGGGACTGTTTTCCCCCACATTTTAGTGCTGAAATTCATTTGCATGTTTGCATATCATATTTCCATGCCATTTCATGCCTTAGGGCCATTGCCTCGGTTTGCGTGCCCGTGTGCACGCATTTCGAGGCATCTTTTTTTCATCCACCGGCCTCTTATGTGAGTGTGGCTGAGGCCCACTCATGTTAGTGTAAGTCCATTTTTCATTCTGTATGCCATTTTAGTCCAATTTGCATTGCGTACGCCATTCTCTCGTTTTGCGTGCCCGTGTGCACGCATTTCGAGGCATCTCATTTTTCATCTGATGGCCTCCTATGTGAGTGTGACTGAGGTTCACTCGTGTTGGTGTAAGCCCATACGGCATTGCGTATGCCATTTCCTCATTTTGCGTGCCCTTGTGCACGCATTTCGAGGCATCTCTTTTTCATCTCACGGCTTCTAATGTGAGTGTAGCTGAGGCTCTCTCATGTTGGTATAAGTCCCATTTGCATTGCGTTTGCCATTTCATCCGTAGCATTGTGTATGCCCGGTCATGTATTACCTCGTTTAGCGTGTATGTCATTCCATGACATTGTGTATGTTAGGATTGCATATTAGCTGCATTTCATGCATATCATGCATATTGCATCGTGTTCGGGATAGGGGTTAGCCCGGGCACGGGAAACGAGGCGCGTTTCGTACTCCGAGTAACGGAACGTGTCTCAATTCCCAAGTCACCGACACTCCGGATTATCCGTGATGGAGTTAGGTTATATTGTAGCATTCATATGCATTCATCCTATATTGAGTTGTGCAATTCGGCTCCTCGGCCATCATGCATCGAGATGCGTGATTGATGGCACGAGGATCGAGGCATGCATATATTTGTGAAATACATTGCTATGCCCCTTTCCTGCTCTCTGTTGTAGCATATCCAGAACCAGCGGTCTTCCGAAGCTTGGCGCGCTTTTCGAGAAACATTGCAAAACAGAGGCTAATTGGGGCATCTCAGTGGATTTCCGCGCAAGGCAGCCCAAACATGCAACATTCATCAGAATCAAGGCACCCCCTGGCTTGCATGCCAGTTTATAGTTTTCCTTAGTTAATTTGTAAATTAATTAGGAATTTGTAGATTAATTAGGAATCTGTAATATTTTGGACTGTATTATTCTTTCATTTGGGACTGCATATTTATTTGGACCCTTTGCGCGAGGGCATAATTGTAATAAGTGTGGGTGAGTGTGATGTATGTCTTCCAACCCCACGTCTTTCTTCCCTTTTATTTACCTGCTTATGATGGTTAGATTACGGCATATTTCAATTAGCATACAGTATGACAGCATGTTTGCATCATTCATCTGTTTTGCACGCACCGGGCTCGGCGCATCATACAAACTGCATTTGTATTTCAATTCCTAATTGAATACGTGTTAGTTGTAGCATCATCATATGCCATGTTTAGAATAGCCGGGCCTACTATAGTTTGCATTTTTGCATGCGTTGCATTAGGCATTTCTGTATACTTAGGATCATGCATGATTTCTAATCAGCTTTTGTTTTGGCTTGGAGTACTCGGTAAGTTTTATGCTTTAGCATCCTTGCATGTGTGTGAGTGTTGCCATGAATAGCATGCTTGCCATGAGGCTATTTGCTTATATGATATAACTGCCTGAATGCCTGTGGGTGGAGGTTGTGTTATTTGGATTGGGACAATTCATCAAATGTTTGTTTTAAGCCCACTAGATAGTGGCAACACCATGTTTTCTAAGCCCACCTGAGGGTGGCAAAATCTGCATTTTTAGGGCTACCTGCGGGTAGCAAACCATCCTTCAAACAAACAAACATGAAATGTTCTGTTCCAATTCAGACGACTCAGTCTATACTTGTATGCTGTGCGCATCACATAGTAACCTAGGCTAATAACCGGAATAAGAACATACAATGTTTTCAAAATAAGATATCATGGTTAGTAGAAGCCGGTCTTTGACCGGGCGAGTGGGGGTGCTCACGAAGTGACCTTCCCCAATCGTACCCAAGTTCCCGAGCTGAGGCAACTTTGGTGATGACGGACACGTGGCCTTTGGCACCGAGTCAGGGTTTCCTAAATTTCCCCATTAAAAAATATTTAGGTGGCGACTCTGTATCTGGCAAAGCAGTCCATGTTTGGCACTTCTTTCAAAAAAACCTGTTTTCAAAACGATTTGCCGGATTTGGACTCTTTGGTTCGAGATTTAGAACCGTGACATTTGAGTCCTTCGAACTGTAGTGACCCAATATCGAACCAGAACGGGGGGGACTCGCACTCCTTCCCGGGATGCGTTCGGGGACGTCTACACCTAACAGTCAGTTTTCGGGGCCTCGGACTGCGCGTTTCAGCCCCCGAACCTTCATTTTGCATCGGTTTTCGTTCATTTTTGGCAGGGACCTCTGTTTCATCACCAGGAAGGTCATAAAAGGGTGGGAGGCCAGTAATTGTTTCAGCAACCAGTTATATTCCTTCATCGCCCTCCGACGCCCGTTTTTCTCACTTCAAAGCCAATGTTGACCACTCTAAGGCCACTTTCTTCAACTCCAAACCACATATTTGTGTTGTACACACCTGGGAGGACACAAATATCACATGGCCGGCCACTAATTCCATCTGACCCTTTTGAACCCCTTTCAAAAATCACTTGTTCTCTCTCCTATTTCACTTCCTCCAGTTTTGGACCACAGGGCTGTGTTGAGGGCATCTGGGAGGACACCAATTTGTTGGTGCCGGCCATTAATTCACCTTGGCCTTTTTGACCCCTGGCCGGCCGGCCATGGGGGGTGGCCGGCCGGCCACCTGCAGCTCCAATACTTGGCCGGCCTTGATCCTTACAGGTGGTACATTACAGCTGTATACTTTTTTTCCCCCCAAAATCTGTATCCGGG